>CM077098.1:43379815-43687103 GCA_039513925.1 Platanthera zijinensis | reverse complement strand
GGAGAATCAAAAAGATGGAGAAAGAAAGGGACAAGGACTCCAGAAGACAGAAATACAGTAAGCCTTTTCAAGCAAGCATAAGAGGAAAGAGAAAGGCTTTGTAGCAGAAACCTGGAGTTATACTGAAGAGGATTCCTCATCCTCTAGCTCCAGTGATGAAGATGAGTAGGAAGAAAAGGCAAAGGAAGTTTGCCTAATGGCAATTGATGCTTCCAGCACTCATTCAGGAGAAGATTCATCAGATGATGAACAACCACTTTCAGAAGTGGATCAGGTACTCTCTTCTTTTGACTTCAATTCTTAAGATTTTGTACATGAATTCAAAACTATGTGCATGGACCTAATTAGTTCATAAAAGGAAATTAAACAACTTAGAGAGCAATTGAATGATCAAAGTAGTTTAGTTGCAGAAACCATAAATTAAAAGATGAAATTACTCGTGCAAATGAACAGATAATTAAACTGAAAACTGAACTAGCTGAGGCAAGGCAACTTGAAGAATCCCTTAATGGGAGAAGCCTCAAGCTGATGGACATTACAAGCACTGTTAATGCCAGACTCACTGGCAAAATAGGCTTGGGCGCTTCATCAAGCCAACCCCTACTAGTCTATAAAAATGCACTGAGGACCCCAGTAAAATTCATTTCTTAAAAAGGTAAAGAACTAATCTATGAGAAACCCTTAACTGCAAATAAGAACAAACCTAACAAACGGAAAAATAGAAATAGACAAAATCAAAACAAAAATCATGTTCAGCAGTTTTCGTCGAACTTAGATCGATGAAATGTGAACGAATCGTCAAACCCAGATCGATGATCTTTGAACGAAAATTTCTACTATAATCAATCGTATTACTGTGATCGACGACTTCTGTATGGATCATCAAGCAGAGATCGACGAATGTGGGGCACAGAGAATGAACACTATCCTTCTCTGAGTAGAGATTGACGATCTTAACCCATGTCGTCGAACTCAGATCGACGATCTCACTTCCAATCGTCGAACCCAGTGAGAATTAATAAAACCTTTAATTATAACAGAAACCCTTGTCAGAAAAGACAATCAATCAATCCTTTCACCCTTTGGGAAATTCCACCTAGGAGATACCATCCACTAGGCTATAAATCTCAGCCAACCATGTCTGTTATCTCAAGTTTCTCTTATCAAGAAAACAAAGGACCCAAGGTAACCTGGGTCAAGAACAATTAATCTTTTGATTATTGCAGGTGAAGAACTGTACACCATACAACCAACAATGGTATCTGGAAAGTGGGTGCTCAAAGCATATGGCGGATGGAAGGACAACTTATCCAACTATAAGTCAAAGCTAGGACCTAAGGTTTTTTGGTGACTCCAACTTTGGCCAGACTGAAGGCTATGGAGAAATCAGGATAGGTGCTGTCACTTTCAGGAAGGTTGCATATGTAAGTGTATTGAAGCATAACTTGATCTCCATTAGTCAGCTTTGTGAATGAATGATTTCAGGTAACTTTTAATCAGTCTTCTTGCATTATTTCTTCAGCTGACAGCATAGTAGTTTTATCTGGTTCTAGAGTAGGTAACATTTATATTATTAACTTCAATTCAGCCATAAGTGTAAATTTGTTATTATTAACCAATCATGTAATCAAAATGAATATTACATAGGAGACTAGGACATGTAAATCTAAAATACATTGCTAGTCTTTCTAAGGACAACCTTGTAAGAGGATTGCCTTCTTACCCCTATAAGAAGGAAAGCATGTGCAGGGCTTGTAAACTAGGCAAGCAAACTAAAAATAGTTTCAAATCCATTAATAAGAGTGACTCACCTAGGATTTTGTATTTTCTTCACATGGATCTTTTGGACCCTTATTGTACAAAGCCTAGGAGGGAAGTCTTACACCTTAGTTATTGTAGATGACTTCTCCAGGTTCACTTGGGTGTTCTTCTTGAAAAATAAGTCAGATAAATTCAAGGTTCTTACAGATTTTATCAAGTGCATACAGAGTGAGTTCTCTACTCAAATTGTATTGATCAGAACTGATTATGGTACTGAGTTTGAGTCTCTTCTTATGTAAGAGTTCTGTGAGAAGGAAGGTATCAGACAATGTTTTTCTGCTCCTAGAACTCCTCAACAAAATGGGTAGCTGAAAGGAAAAATATAACCCTGATTGAAGCTGCAGGTACAGTGCTTGTTAATGCATACTTGCCCCTTTCCTTTTGGGCAGAGGCAGTGAGCACAGCTAACCATGTCCTGAATAGAAGTTTAATACATAAGCTAAAGGCTAAGACCCCCTATGAGCTACTCAAAGGGAAGAAACCTAAAGTAGACTATTTTAGAGTATTTGGTTGTGTTTGTTACATTCATATTAACAGCAGAAAATACACTAGAAAGTTTGAAGCCAAGTCTGAAATGAGAATTTTTCTAGGATATTCCCAAGTAAGCAAGGCTTATAGGGTCTATAATAAATCTACCTTGAAAATAGAAGAGTCTGTGCATGTATCCTTTGATGAAACTAACATGTTTTATAAGGAGAAGAATACTTCTACCAGTCAGAACTTACAGATATACTTTGTGTGAGAATTTGGATGCTCTGACACTCTCTCCTGAGGTTGTTACACCATCATCTCCATAAATAGCTGAAGGTAGTGATGAAGATATCAGTGAGCCAACTGATAGTGTCCCAGCAGCTGAAATATTTCCACAAGAAGAATTAGCTCCACCAGCTGTTGAGCAACCAACTCCTCATGTTGATTTAGTCACACTTAGATATCATCCTATATCTCAAGTGATTGGAGACATATCAGTAGATGTGCAGACTAGACATCAGTTCCATCAGGATTTGATGCTTGCCTATTTCATTTCTCAAGTTGAACCTCAATCCATTCAAGATGCAGAGCAAGATCCCCACTGGATCCTTGCAATGCAAGAGGAGCTCAACAAATTTGAGAGGTGTAGAGTTTGGGAACTAGTCCCAAGACCAGAGAACTACCCAGTAATTGGAACAAAATGGGTGTTCAAAAATAAGATGGATGCACAAGGAGCAATCATAAGGAATAAGGCTAGGCTTGTTGCTCAAGGGTATAGGCAGGAAGAAGTCATTGATTATGATCAGACCTTTGCTCTAGTGGCAAGGTAAGAGGCAATCAGGATCTTCTTGGCCTATGCTGCTTCTCAAAAATTTAAAGTCTATCAAATGGATGTTAAAAGTGCTTTTCTGAATGGAGAACTGAAAGAAGAAGTCTATGTTGAACAACCACCAGGTTTTATCTCTCCAACTCAACCTTCTTTTGTTTATAGGTTACATAAAGCTCTTTATGGTCTTAAGCAAGCTCCAAGGGCTTGGTATGAGACCCTAGCTAGCTTCTTGTTAGAACATAGATTCTCTAGAGGCATAGTAGATAGGACTTTATTTGTCAAACATCATCATGATAAAATATTGTTAGTACAAATATATGTAGATGACATAATATTTGGCTCTACAGATCCCAAACTATGCAAGAGGTTTTCCAACCTTATGCATTCAAAGTTTGAGATGAGTAGTATGGGTGAGCTCTCCTACTTCCTTGGTCTCCAAGTCAAATAGGCACCTAAAGGCATTTTCCTATCCCAATCCAAGTATTCTAATGAGCTGATCAAAAGGTTTGGGATGGCTAGTGCCTTAGCTAAGAAAACACCCATGACTGCCAATGCTGTGATTAATTTTGATGAGCATGGGAAACCTGTTGATCAGAAATTATATAGGGCCATTGTTGGGTCCCTTTTATATCTCACAGCAAGTGGGCTAGATATAATATTTGTCACATGTCTTTGTGCTAGGTTCCAGGTGAACCCTAAAGAATCCCACTTTATTTTATTAAAAGGGATTTTGAGATATATAAAGAGTTGCCCAAATCTAGGACTCTGGTATCCTATTGAGTCAGAATTTGAGTTGACTGGATACTCAAATGCTAACTTTGCTGGATGTAGAGTAGACAGGAAAAGTACCTCTAGAACATGTCAGTTCCTGGGTGCTAGGCTTGTCTCTTGATTTTGTAAAAAGCAAACATCTTTGTCTACATCAACTGCAGAAGCTGAGTACATAACAGCTGGCAGTTGCTGTTCTCAGATGCTATGGATACAAAATCAGCTACTAGACTATGGATTAAACTTAAATAATTCAACTATATTTTGTGATAGTACTAGAATTATTTCTATAGCATAGAATCAAGTCCATCATTCTAGGACTAAGCATATAGATGTAAGGCATCATTTCATTAGGGAGTGTGCAGAAAAAAAGAAAATCAATCTCACCTTCATCCCTACTGATTTGCAAAGGGTAGATATTTTCACCAAAACCTTGGATGAAAAGAAACATCTATTCTTCATGAATCAGCTAGGTATGATTAATGGAGATGAGATTATTTGACTTTCTGTCTGAGCTCGACGATTTGTTGACAGATCGTCGAACGGAGATCGACGATCTGCTAACGCCTCGTGAAGTTGAACGTCAAACGGAGATCAACGATCACTTCTTAGTGAAAAAATTGTCGTCGAACAGATATCGACGATTTTTGGTTCAGAGAATTTATCATCGACCTGAGATTGACGATTTATTCTTCCTCTTTGATCTGAGGTTACCGAACTCATTTTATATTAAAATACTTCGCCAACCTTGGTTTTGAAGTCGATTTTAGTAGTTAATATACTTGGCTAACTCTGTCTCTTCATTTTCTTAAACCTTATAAACTAGGGTTTAGACAGAAATAGTCTCGCGCTTTCCAATTTCCCTTCTGCACTTGATCTTTGTTTTCTCTGCAGGAACTCTCCAATAAAATTCCAGCGGTGATTGTGTCCAGCATGAAGTTCGATTCAGGTTTTGATATTGATTTGGACTCGTTCAAGCATAATGATCAGATGTTTCAGGATTTGTTGAGGCTATTTGATGCACTGAAGCTATAGAAGTTTCTGACGACCATGATGAAGTTACAAGTATCAGAAATTAAAGAATGGGCTTATACCTCTTCTTAACACGGACATACGATGACAATAACTATTTCTGGACAGGAGGTACATCTAACCCCTGTCGTTCTTATATAAATTTTCGGTTTCATTAATGGAGAAGACGATATTGATTTGGATAAAGAGGAATTCGCTGCCATGCTTGCCAAAATGGGTCATGCTGAGGCAAACCCTAACAAGCTTCTGAAAAAGAACTTGTGTCCTCAATAAAAGTTCTTGGCAGATATTGTGGGAAAAGTGGTGCTTGGGAAGCACACTGCCCATGATAATATATCCAGGCATCAGTTTCTTTTGATGAGTGCCTTGGTTAATGTTGGAACCCCTAGTTGGATTTGGGCTAGGTACACTGAGTTAGGATATGACCCAACATGTATAGATCAAGGTTATAGTCATGTCCTAGAGTCTAGGTTAAGTCCTTAGAGTCAACAGTACAAAGGACCAGCCTTCAACACTGCTAAAGACTTAAGACTTAGAGAATTCAAGACTTTGAAAAAGAAGTTCTACGTTCGTCGATCTCCAGTCGACGAAAGTCGAGCTCAGCTAGACGAACTATGGAAACTCTCTGAGCCCAGCTCGATTAACTCTCAGTCCCCAGCTCGGCGAAGTAATACCTTCTAAGTCTAACACTCAGTCGACAAACCAAGAACATCAGCCAGAAGAACCTTGATCATTGATCGACTAATTCTGATTGGAGTGGTTCAACACCAGAAAATATTCTAAGTCCAGACTGCAGACTCAGCTCGACGATCTTAGACTTCAGCTCGACAAACTTGATGCATAGAAGAAGAAAGTTATCAAGAAACATTCAGAGTTTGACGATCCTGGATATCAGCTCGGCGAACAGCTATTCTCAGCTCGACGAAAGCCATTCTCAGGTCGACGAACTTAGAGCACAGTATCCGTCAGTTTATGCAGTGCAGTTGTTTGCAGAACTCAGGTCGATGAAAGTTGATCCCAGGTCGACGAAAGTTGTTCTCTGGTTGACGAAAACTGTAAGACATATTGTTATTTATTCTTTCTTTTTCTATCTCCTTATTATATATCTATTATAGGCTGTTAATTCCTTGGATAATCAATGCTCTTATATCCTTTGGATCGAGCCGTTACAGGTAGCATTGATTGCAAATATCCCCCATGGAATTAATTGCTTATATCTCGAGACAGACATATAATAGAATATATGACAGCATTCTTGTCGTTTTCATTCCCGAGATTTCGGCTGAGCATTGATAGCAGGATTTTGAATTCGACAAGGAGGCAGTTATAAAGGGGATCATCTCTCAGCCAGAAACAACAACAACAACACAACACAGAAACCTTTCAGAAGATAGAACTTTTTGAAAAACCACAAGTGCAATGCATACGGCTATCTGAAGAAAAATCAACTGCTCTCAAAAAGAAGAAGAAAGAACAACAATCATTACCAAGAGTCCTTCTTCTCCTTCTTCGGTTTCTAGGATCTCAAGTGATAAAAATATTCAAATCAGTCAAAGGATCTGAGAAAGTAGATCTTACAGCAGAAGGCCTACTCACCCTTTGCAAAGTTTCCACTCCTGAACCATTCAAGATCTCAGGGGGAGCTTTGACCACATCACAGAATCCACAAAGTCTTCTCATTTTGATTTGAGAAAAGAAGACTTCAATCAACCTCTCTTCCCCACCTTTGTACAGGGTTTTAATTCCCTTCAAAATTATTCTGGTTGCAAGTCTCCTTCCAAAAGACTTGGGTTGATTTTTGAGCACCTGATCAAAAGCTCATTGGTGGCAGTCACCTGATCAACACCTGTAGTGGATTCCTACCTAGGGTGGTAGAAGAGTTGATGTACCCAAGTTTGGGGAACCACTATAAAATTCATGTGTTGTCAGTATGGCTGTGATTTTCCTGTGTGCTTGTGCTGTGATATAATTGCTTGTACTGTGATATATTTTGTTGTGTAGCTTAGTTGTCTTTTCTCTAGTTCATTTGCTGCACTAGTACACTCATATACCTATATCATAGTAACATATTTTGTTAAAGACTTTTTATTTCTGCAAGAATCAAAAAGATTTTAAAAACTCTATTCACCCCCCCCCCCCTCTAGATTTATTCAGAGCTTACCCTATCTTTCAATTGGTATCAGAGGGTGGTTAATCACATCATACAGGCTCACACCTAGATTAATCAAGATCCTCCAATTTTACTTTCTGATATCATGGAACAAAACAAGGATTATGCCAGCACCAGACCTCCAGTTTGCAACTTGCAAAAGTTTGGAATCTGGAAGGCAAGAATCAAACTTTATATGAACTCTATTTATGAGGACATTTTTAATTCCATCTTGACAGGACCACCAGCTCCAGTGGCCTCTACTTAAACCCCAGTAAATCTCAGTTTAGTGCCTCCTCTAGATCATACTGATGCACATAAGAAAGCAAAGATTGTTGATGCCAGAGCTATGAATATACTGGCCCAAACTATGTCAGATGACATATTTAAGAAAGTTGCTGAATGTACATCTTCCAAAGCCATTTAGGATTCCCTCAACCAAATGGTAGCAGGATCTGCTGATAAGAGGAAGGATAGAAGATCCAACCTCATATCCCAATATGAGAATTTCAGGAAAGATGAAGCCGAATCTGTGGAAGTAATGTACAATAGGCTGAGCTCCATCATCAGTGAGCTCAGAACATTGGACAAAGAAACTGAGGTCAATGATAAGATCCTCATATGTTTCCCTAGCACATGGGCCTCTAGAATCTGGCCCATAAGAGAAGCCAGAAGCATGGCTGAAATCTCAATAGAATCTCTGCTTGGAAAGCTCAAATCCTATGAGCAATTGATCAAGTCAATAGAAGCTGCAGTTGAACCAAAGGCTCCAACACCCACCAGGAAGGAACAGAGCTTAGCATTCAAAGCTACAAAAGAATCTCCTAGCTTTCCAGTCAATGAAGAACTCATGAGTCTCATTGCTAAGAGATTCTATAAAATGCCAAGTAAGGACTTCAGGAGAAAGCCCTCAAGAAAAGAAGATAAACCAAGGTATGATAAGACCCCTTCTAAATAGGTTGTCTGTTTTGGGTGCAGGAAACCTGGACACATCATCTCTGAATGCCCAAAATCCCAAAAGAAAGACAGAAGGCAAGAAAAGGACTCAAGAAGACATCAGCACAGCAAGGCCTCCTCCAGCAAGTACAAAAAGAAGGAGAAGGGCTTTGTAGCTGAAACCTGGAGTGATACTGAAGATGAAACATCCTCCTCCAGTTCCAGTGAAGATGATGAAGAAGAAAGGAAGGCAAGGGAAGTTTTTCTTAAGGAAATAGATGCAGGAAGCAACAGATCAGATTCAGAAGAATCAGATGATGAAGAATTCCTCTCTGAAGAGGATCGGGTAATTGCTTCCTATGACTTTCAATCTAAAGAATTTCAATCTGAATTTAAACTTTTGTGTTTAGACCTTATAGGATCTGAGAAGGAAATCAAACTTCTCAGGGAAAAACTTTTAGAACAAGACAAAATCATTGCAGAAAGTGAAAAATTAACTGAAGAATTAAGCTTAGCCAATAACAAATAGTTTTTCTAAAATCTGAATTAAGTAAGGCTAAGGAACTAGAAAAATCCCTGAATGGTAGAAGCTTACAACTGTTAGATATAACTAGCACAGTTAATACAAGATCTAAAATAATAATTTAGGATTAGGAGCCTTATCTAGTGAACCAATCCTAATTAGGAAAAATCAATTGTTAAAACCTATTAACTTCATCTCTAAAAATGGTAAGAAAAATACTTAACAGGTAGAGAAGGTTTACAAAGTTCTTAAATAGTTAGAACTTAATAAAACCAATAAGAAAAGGGAAAACAAACAGCATAACTTTGTTCAGCATATTTCGTCGAACGCAGAACGACGAAATGGGTATGGTTCGTCGACCTCAGAACGACGAACCCTGAATGAAAATAATAATGTAAACTATTCTTCGAACTGGGATCGACGAAATCAGTATGGTTCATCAACCAGAGATCAACATTTCTGGGGCTCTGAGAATGGATACCTTTATTCTTTGAGCAGAGATCGAAGAACTCAACACAGATCGTCGAGCTCAGATCGACGAACATACTCAAATTTGTCAAACTCAGTTTATAACAAGAGTAACCTAAAAACTAATAAACCCTTTAATTACTTTAGTCAGTGGGTCATACCTCCTAGAAGGTATCATCCTTTAGGTTATAAGGATCAACCTGAATGTTCATTTATTTCAAGTTTCTGTTATTTTAAACAACAAGGACCCAAGATAACCTGGGTCAAAAACTACTAATCCTTTTTGTAGGTAGAAGAGAACCCTGTCACTCAAAACAAGTGGTACTTGGACAGTGGTTGCTCTAAACACATGATAGGTTGCAAGGAATGCCTTATCAACTATAAAGCCAAGATTAGACCTAAAGTAATATTTGGGGACTCAGGCTTTGGACTGACAGAAGTCTATGGAGACTTCAACTGTGGAGCTGTCACATTCAAGAAAGTGACTTATATAAATGGTCTTAAGCATAACTTGATATCAGTAAGCCAATTATGTGATACAGGTTATCAAGTAAGCTTCACTAAGTATTTGTGTCTTATTTCTTTAAACAACACAACTGTTTTAACAAGAATTAGACAAGGAAACATCTACTTAGTAAATTTTGAATCAGCTAAATCTGAAATTTGCTTATTCATTTTGGTTAGCATTCAAACTAGCTTATGGCACAAAAGACTAGGACATGTAAACCATAAAAATATAGCTAGGTTATCTAAACACAATCTTGTTAGAGGTTTACTTTCTAGTCCCTACAAGAAGGAAGGCTTCTGCAGGGCTTGTCAGCTAGGAAAGAAAACTAAATCTAGCTTTAAATCCATTAATAAGAGTGATTCACCTAGAATCTTGTACTTGCTCCATATGGACCTTTTTGGCCATATTGAAAGTACAAAGTCTAGGAGGAAAGTCTTATACATTAGTTATTATAGATGATTTCTCAAGATTCACATGGGTTTTCTTTTTGAGAACTAAGTCAGATACTTTTAAGGTTCTCACAGATTTTCTCAAGAACATACAGATTGAGTATTCTACTCAAGTTGCATTGATCAGAAGTGATCATGGTACTGAGTTTGAATCTCTTCCTATGCTAGAGTTCTGGGAGAAGGAAGGTATCGAACATTGTTTCTCAGCTCCAAGAACTCCTCAACAAAATGGGGTAGTTGAAAGGAAGAATAGGACACTCATTGAAGCTGCAGGTACATTGCTTGCAGATGCTTACATGTCTCTTTCCTATTGGGCAGAGGCAGTAAGCACAACAAATTATGTCCTGAATTGAAGCCTAATACATAAACTAAAGCTTAAGACTCCCTATGAACTACTCAAAGGGAAGAAACCTATAATAACCTATTTTAAAGTATTTGGATATAAATGCTATATTCACAATAATGACAAGAAACATCTTAGAAAGTTTGAAGCTAAGGCTGCAATGGGAATTTTTCTAGGATATTCCCAAGTCAGCAAGGCATATAGGGTGTTTAATAAACCAACATTAAAAATTGAGGAATCTATGGATGTTACATTTGATGAATCTAATATGTTTTACAATGAGAGAGACATCTCTACCAACAATAATCTGCAGGTACAAAATTTGTGTGAGAGCTTGGATGATCTAAATCTTACTTCAAAGGATGAATCACATCCCTCTCAACAAGCTATATCAGAAGTTGAAAGTGAAGAAGAGACTGTGGAAGAAGTTCAATTTCCTCTAACAGTTGATATAATTTCACAAGAGGAATTAAATCAAGTAACTGTTGCTGAACCAACTCCACCTAATGATCTTGTCACACTTAGGGATCACCCTAGATCTCAAGTAATTGGAGACATATCATTAGGAGTGCAGACAAGACATCAACTCAACCCTGATGTGATGCTTGCCTGCTTTCTCTCCTAAATTGAGCCTCAATCCATATCTGATGCAGAGCAAGATCCAAACTGGATCACTGCAATGCAAGAGGAACTCAACCAGTTTGAGAGGTGTAGAGTTTGGAAATTAGTTCCAAGGCCCGGGGGAAATCCAGTAATTGGGACTAAGTGGGTACTCAAAAACAAACTTGATGCCCAAGGTGTGATAGTGAGGAACAAGGCAAGGCTTGTTGCTCAAGGATACAGGCAAGAGGAAGAAATTGATTATGATCAAACCTTTGCTCCAGTTTCCAGACTTGAAGCTATAAGAATTTTCTAAGCTTATGCAGCATTCAAAAAGTTTAAAGTCTACAAGATGGATGTGAAAAGTGCATTCCTTAATGGAGAACTCAAAGAAGAGGTGTATGTTGAATAACCACCAGGTTTTATCTCTCAATCTCATCCCTCTTATGTTTTTAAATTGCATAAGACTCTCTAAGGTTAAAAGCAAGCTCCAAGAGCTTGGTATGAGATCTTAGCCAGCTTTCTTTTAAAGCATGGTTTTTCTAGAGGCATGGTAGATAGAACTCTTTTTACAAAACTGCATCATGATAAAATTCTCTTAGTGCAAATATATGTAGATGACATAATTTTTGGTTCTACTGATTCCAAACTACGCAAAAGATTTTCCGATTTAATGCACTCAAGGTTTGAGATGAGTAGCATGGGTGAGTTATCATATTTCCTTGGTCTCCAAGTGAAATAAACCCCTGAAGGGATCTTCATCTCTCAGTCTAAATATGCTAAAGAGCTTATTAAGAAGTTTGCGATGAATGATGCCTCTGCCATGAAAACTCCCATGGCTACCAGTACTGTTTTAGATGCCGATGAATCTGGAAAACCAGTTGATCAGACCATATATAGGGCCATTGTTGGATCCCTACTGTATTTACCATCAAGTAGACCAGATATTATGTTTGTCACGTGTCTTTGTGCTAGGTTCTAGGTGAAACCTCAAGAATCTCACCTTATTTTCTTGAAAAGGATTTTTAAGATATATAAAAGGTTGTTGTCCAGATCTAGGCATCTGGTATTCAACAGAATAAACATTTGTGTTAACTGGATTCTTTGATGCTGATTATGCTGGATGCAGAGTAGACAGGAAAAGCACCTCTAGAACTTGTTAGTTCCTTGGTGACAGACTTGTATCTTGGTTCTGTAGAAAACAAATATCTGTTTCAACATCCACTGCTGAAGCTGAATATATGGCTGCAGGCAGTTGCTGTTCACAAATTTTGTGGATACAAAACTAACTACTGGATTATGGTGTCAACTTAAATAATTCAACTATTCTATGTGATAATACAAGTGCTATTTCAATTGCACAAAATCCAGTATTACATTCTAGAACCAAGCATATAGACATTAGACATCATTTCATTAGAGATTGTGTTGACAAACAAAAGATTAAACTTGAATTTATCTCTACTGATTTGCAAAGAGCAGATATATTCACTAAGCCATTGGACTCATCCAAGCATCTATTCTTTGTCAATTAGCTTGGTAAGATAAATGGTCAGGATTTAATCTAATGCTCTGTCTTTAGTCAAAGAATTGTCTCTGTTCGTCGACCTAAGATCGACGAACTGATAACTATTCTTGAGATTTTTTTGTCGACCTGAGCTCGACAAAATCTCTTAGTGAAGTGATTTTCGTTGACCCGAGATCGACGAACTTACTTCAGAAACCTTTCGTCGACCATAGATCGACGAAATGTATTATATCCTTCAGACTGAGTTCAACGAACTGTTTAACCTTAAGTTATTTCGTCGACCTCGGAACGAAGATTTTTTTTTTCGTGGACCAGAGCTTGTCGGTTCATATTCTAGAAAACCTTATATTTAGGTTTTCTTCGACCTCCGTCCCGCGCTTTCAGTTCCCTTTGCACTTGATCGTCGTTTTCCTTTTGCAGGTGCTTTCATGGCGATTCCCGCTGGCTCTCTCACTGCCATGAAATTTGATGCTGGTTTCGACATAGACTTTGAATCATTCCAGTATTCTGATCCAATTTTCCTAAATATTCTCCAACTACTAGAATAACAACAAATGAAGACTCTGCTCTTAACCCGAATCAAGATATCTGTCATAGAAATCAGGGAATGGGTGTATACAACTACTATCGATGAGAACAAGATGACCGGCACCATCGCGTGTAATGCAATTTCTCTTACCCCCGATATTATTACTGAAATTTTTGGATTGAAAAATGGTGAGGAAAATTTATAAATTGATTCTGAAGAGTTTGATTTAATGCTGAATACAATGGGGTATTCTAGAGACACCCCAAACAACCTCCTCAAGAAACTTCTGCCTGCCGAGTATAAATCTCTCTCAGATAAAGTTGGGAAAGTGTTGCTCGGGAAGCACACTGCTCATGATTATATCACCAGGCATACGTTCCTGGTCATGTGCGCCATTGTAAATAAGAAAGTTGTGAACTTGGTACAGATTCTGTTCGATTTGATCACAAAGAAGAACAGAAAGAAAGAGGTATGCTTTTGAAGGATCCTAGGGATCTTCCTAAAGGAAAAGGCTGCAGGATCCCTGGTCTCCTCGACCATATCCATTAATGCCTCAAATAGACTCACCTGTGCTCTTTTTGGCAAGTGGGAGAGGACTATCACCAAGCCAACTAAGGCTACCTCCTCCTCCACTAAAACTTCAAAGAGTACAAGGGCTGCACCAGCCTCTCCCGACCCCACTGAAGGGCTCCCCTCTACTCCTCCATCCCAACAACAAGTCCAACCAACCCCACCTTCCACTACCATCCACATCCATACCCCAACACCACCAGCCTCCCCAATTCCCTCTTCACGTACACATCTCCCATCTTCACCTCAACCTGAAACCTCAATACCTACACCACCTCTATCCCCTCTACCATCTCACCTGGTTGACATCCCCCACATCAACCTCACCTCCCTCCCCTCCTTTAACCTGCTCTCCTCTCCCCTGAACTCTCCATCTCCACAAAATGACTTTCCCTTAGAAATTCCACCTCCACCTCCACTTCCATCAACCACATCTACTCAGTCAGCTACTGCCCCAGTTTCTGCCTCTCCAACTCTGGACCCCTACCTTACCGCCACCCTCATCTCTCTTCTCACCCCATTGGTCAAAGCTCTTATAGCAGAGGCTATTTCTCCTCTAGCTACCTCCATCTCATCCCTTGCTACCCAAATATCTGCCCTCACCACTGCTCCATCTTCAGTTGGGGGCCTGACTTCAACACATGCTGAAACCAGGCAGGGGGAGACACTTGATGAAGAAGTAGCAGAAGCAGCAGCAGTTTTAGCAGCAGCAGGATCAGTAGTACAAATGTCAAATACAATAGACATGGATACAGAAGCAGAAGAAGATTTATCAGAATTGATTCATTTTATTGAAACTGACATGGACATTGATGAGTTAGTTATACCAAAAAAAAATATTGTGGGTAACATTTTCATTAATCCCACAGTAGACTTGATGATTTTGTTAAGTTCTTTTGATATAGCTCATCACAGTCTTCCTCCAACTGAGTATAAAAACCATCATTAGCTATTATTCCATATTCTTCCCCAATAAGCCCTGATGTTGTCAAACAACTAAAGGCCAGTTTTGTCATTCCTGCCACTCCATCATCTAGACAGATTGCCTCCCCAATTGTATCCTCGCCTATGGCCCCAGTCTTTGTAATGGATGATTCTCTAGTACCAGATTTGGATGCATTGCTTAGGGCTAACATAGAGGAAGAAAAAAAGTTAGCTGCTCAGAGCACAGAAGTATACAGTTCTCAAGTTCCCTCCCTAGTTCCATCTCATGCAACAAAGAAAACAAGCTCTGATGAAGCACTAAGAGAGATTGATGCTATGTATGACAAACCTCAATCTTCTGATGATGATAATGATAAGGAACCTAAGAAAAGGAAAATCTCTAAGAAAAGGAAGGCTCCACCTCCTCTTGCTCCCAAACCTGGAAACACCAATGATACTCCCTACTATATCTTACAAAAAATAACCCCATACAAGGGAATGCCGGCTTGGATGTGGCTCTCAAAGAATGAACAAAAGGCCAGGAAGAAAAGTAAGAGGTACTCTCCTCCCCCAGCTTACAAATACAGGAAGGATCTCCCTCCTCCTCCTCCACCAGCTGCTGGTGCTTCTGGAATTAGTTCTCAAAAGTCAGATGCACCTTCCAAGCCCTCATTCACAAGAACTTATCAGAGGTAAGTAAGGTCATCTAGACAGCAATCACTTGGAAGCAGTCAACAAAGAAGTACTAGTTGCACAGAACAGATAAAAGAAATAGTATATCAGAAACCAGAATTCTCTCCTCCTCAACCACAAGCTGGACAAAGAAGACACTCTGTATCACATAAACCCAAAGGAAAATACAGTGAAGCTGCACCTCCAAAATCACTGTACACTCAAAGTAGTGAAAGCCAGATTGCAACAAACTTCCAAGAACAGTCAACACAATTCAGGCCTATCACCCTGCTACCCTCTCAAGAAGATCATTCACCTGTCAGTCAGAATGATGATCAAAACTTCAGGATGGCCAGGATTCAAGAATTGATTGCTCTATCACAGATGAAAAAGGCCAGTGAAGAAGGACATGATCCAACAAAATTAACTATAATGTCTACTTACAGAGAAAAAGAACTAAAAAGACTTCAAGTGAGCAAGAAACTATTTGACCCTGCTGATTATATGGCTAGACATCCAGAGGCAATTGATCCCAGAACTTCAACTCAGACAGTGATTGGAGCAGCAGATCTATATATATCAAAAAGAGAAGTTGTCAATCCTAACAGGGAGATCATATTTACCAAGCCTAAAGAAAAGAAGAAGGAAGAAAAATCCAAGAAGTAGAAACAGAAAATCCTGAAGAAGAATTACTACTATTGGTATACTTTGTTAAAATTATGTTCTCTTTTCTGTTACAAAGCTGACAATGTACATATATCTGCTGCACTTGTTAATAAATTATCTGCCAGATATATATTGTGTTCCTTCTTTGTATATTTTTTCTTGTATTGAGTCTTTTATTAGTAACCTCACCCAAATAGGGGGTGATTGTTGGAACCTCTAGTTGGATTTGGGATAGGTTCACTGAGTTAGGATATGACCTAACATGTATAGATCAGGGTCATAGTCGTGTCCTAGAGTCTAGGTCAAGTCCTTAGAGTCAACAATACAAAGGACCAGCCTTCAACACTACTAAAGACTCAAGACTTAGAGAATTCAAGACTTAGACAAAGAAGTTCTACGTTCGTCGATCTCTGGTCAACGAAAGTCGAGCTCAGCTAGACGAACTCAGGGAAACTCTCTGAGCCCAGCTCGACGAACTCAGTACCCAGCTCGACAAAGTAATACCTTCTAAGTCTAACACTCAGTTGACGAACGAAGAACATCAGCTAAAAGAACCTTGATCTTTGATCGACTAATTCTGATTGGAGTGGTTCAACACCAGAAAATATTCTAAGTCCAGACTGCAGACTCAGCTCGACGATCTTAGACTTCAGCTTGACGAACTTGATACACAGAAGAAGAAAGTTATCAAGTAGCATTCATTGTTCGACAATCTTGGATCTCAGCTCGACGAACAGCTATTCTCAGCTCGACGAAAGCCATTCTCAGATCGACAAACTTAGAGCACAGTATCCGTCAGTTTATGTAGTGCAGTTGTTTGCAGAACTCAGGTCGATGAAAGCTGATCCAGGGTAGACGAAAGCTATTCTCTGGTCGACGAAAACTGTAAGACATATTGTTATTTATTCTTTCTTTTTTTGTCTCCTTATTATATATCTATTATAGGTTGTTAATTCCTTGGATAATCAATGCTCTTATATCCTTTGGATCGAGCTGTTAAAGGCAGTATTGATTGCAAATATCACCCATGGAATTAATTGCTTATATCTCGGGACAGACATATAATAGAATATATGACAGCATTCTTGCCGTTTTCTTTCACGAGATTTCGGCTGAGCATTGATTGCAGGATTTTGAATTCGACCAAGAGGAAGTTATCAAGGGGATCATCTCTCAGCCAGAAACAACAACAACAACACAACATAGAAACCTTTCAGAAGATATAACTTTTTGAAAAACCACAAGTGCAATGCATACGACTATCTGAAGAAAAATCAACTGCTCTGAAAAAGAAGAAGAAAGAACAACAATCACTATCAAGAGTCTTTCTTCTCCTTCTTCGGTTTTTGGGATCTCAAGTGACAAAAATATTCAAATCAGTCAAAGGATCTCAGAAAGTAGATCTTACAGCAGAAGGCCTACTCACCCTTTGCAAAGTTTCCACTCCTGAACCATTCAAGATCTTAGGGGGAGCTTTGACCATATCACAGAATCCAGAAAGTCTTCTCATTTTGATTTGAGAAAAGAAGACTTCAATCAACCTCTCTTCCCCACCTCTGTATAGGGTTTTAATTCCCTTCAAAATTATTCTGGTTGCAAGTATCCATCCAAAAGACTTGAGTTGATTTTTGAGCACCTGATCAAAAGCTCATTGGTGGCAGTCACCTGATCCAAACCTTTAGTGGATTCCTACCTAGGGTGGTAGAAGAGTGGATGAACCCAAGTTTGGGGAACCACTATAAAATTCTTGTGTTGTCTGTGTGGCTGTGATTTTCCTGTGTGCTTGTGTTGTGATATAATTGCCTGTGCTGTGATATATTTTGTTGTGTAGCTTAGTTGTTTTTTCTTTAGTTCACTTTTTGCACTAGTATACTCATACACCTATATCATAGTAATATATTTTGTTAAAGACTTTTTATTTCTGTAAGAATCAAAAAGATTTTAAAAACTCTATTCACCCCCCCCCCCCTCTAGAGTTATTCATAGCTTACCCTATCTTTCAATTAGTATCAGAGGGTGGTTAATCACATCATACAAGCTCACACCTGGATTAATCAAGATCCTCAGGATAAACTCTGAATAAGTCTTACTAGTTTCTCAGTTTAAATTTTACTTTCTGATATAATGGCACAAAACAAGGATTATGCCAGCACCAGACCTCCAGTTTGCAACTTGCAAAAGTTTTGAATCTGGAAGGCAAGAATCAAACTTTATATGAACTCTATTGATGAGGACATTTTTAATTCCATCTTGACAGGACCACCATATCCAGTGGCCTCTACTTTAACCCCAGTAAATCTCAGTACAGTGCCTCCTCCAGATCAAACTAATACACATAAGAAAGCAAAGATTGTTGATGCCAGAGCTATGAATATACTGGCCCAAACAATGTTAGATGACATATTTCAGAAAGTTGCTGAATGCACATCTGCCAAAGCCATTTGGGATTTCCTCAACCAAATGGTAGCAGGATATGCTAATTAAAGGAAGGATAGAAAATCCAACCTCATATCCCAATATGAGAATTTCAGGAAAGATGAAGCCGAATCTGTGGAAGTAATGTACAACAGGCTGAGCTCCATCATCAGTTAGCTCAGAACACTGTACAAAGAAATTACTCTAACTGAGGTCAATGATAAGATCCTCATGTGATTCCCTAGCACATGTGACTCTAGAATCTGGCCCATCAGATAAGCCAGAAGCCCGGCTGAAGTCTCAACAGAATCTCTGCTTGGAAAGATCAAATCCTATGAGCAATTGATCAAGTCAATAGAAGCTGCAGTTGAACCAAAGGCTCCAACACCCACCAGGAAGGAACAGAGCTTAGCATTCAAAGCTACAAAACAATCTCCTAACTTGCCAGTCAATAAATAACTCATTAGTCTCTTTGCTAAGAGATTCTATAAAATGGCAAGGAAGGACTTCAGGAGAAAGCCCTCAAGGAAACAAGATAAGCCCAGGTATGATAAGACCCCTTCTAAAGAGGTTGTCTTTTTTGGGTGCAGGAAACCTGGATACTTCATCTCTGAATGCCCAGAAGCCCAAAAGAAAGATAAAAGGCAAGAAAAGGACTCAAGAAGACATCAACACAGTAAGGCCTCCTCCAGCAAGTACAAAAAGAAGGAGAAGGGCTTTGTAGCTGAAACCTGGAGTGATACTGAAGGTGAAACATCCTCCTCCAGTTCCAGTGAAGATGATGACGAAGAAAAGAAGCAAGGGAAGTTTGTCTTAAGGCAATAAATGCAGGAAGCAGCAGATCAGATTCCGAAGAATCAGATGATGAAGAATTCCTCTCTGAAGAGAATCAGGTAATTGTTTCCTATGACTTTCAATCTGAATTTAAACTTTTGTGTTTAGACCTAATAGGATCTGAGAAGGAAATCAAACTTCTCAGGGAAAATCTTTTAGAACAAGACAAAATCATTGCATAAAGTGAAAAATTAACTGAAGAATTAAGCTTAGCCAATCAACAAATAGTTTTTCTAAAATCTGAATTAAGTAAGACTAAGGAACTAGAATAATCCATGAATGGTAGAAGCTTACAACTGTTAGATATAACTAGCACAGTTAATACAAGATCTAACAATAATAAACTAGGATTAGGAGCCTCATCTAGTGAACCAATCTTAATTCAGAAAAATCAATTGTTAAAACCTATTAACTTCATCTCTGAAAATGGTAAGAAAAATACTGAACAGGTAGAGAAGGTTAACAAAGTTCTTAAATAGTAAGAACTTAATAAAACCAATCATAAAAGGGAAAACAAATAGCATAACTATGTTCAGCATATTTCGTCGAACGCAGAACGACGAAATGGGTATGGTTCGTCGAACTCAGAACGACGAACCCTGAATGAAAATAATAATGTAAACTATTCTTCGAACTGGGATCGACGAAATCAGTATGGTTCATTAACCAGAGATCGACATTTTTGGGGCTATTAGAATGGATACCTCCATTCTTTGAGCAGAGATCGAAGAACTCAACCCAGATCGTCGAGCTAAGATCGACGAACATACTCAAATTTATCAAACTCAGTTTATAACCAGAGTAACCTAAAAAACTAATAAACCCTTTAATTACTTTAGTCAGTGGGTCATACCTCCTAGAAGGTATCATCCTTTAGGTTATAAAGATCAACCTCAATGTTTATTTATTTCAAATTTAAGTTATGTTAAACAACAAGGACCCAAGATAACCTGGGTAAAAAACTGCTAATCCTTTTTGCAGGTAGAAGAGAACCCTGTCACTCAAAACAAGTGGTACTTGGACAGTGGTTGCTTTAAACACATGACAGGTTACAAGGAATGCCTTATCAACTATAAAGCCAAGATTGGACCTTAAGTAATCTTTGGGGACTCAGGCTTTGGACTAACAGAAGGCTATGGAGAATTCAACTGTGTAGCTGTCACATTCAAGAAAGTGACCTATGTAAGTGGTCTTAAGAATAACTTGATATCAGTAAGCCAATTATGTGATACAGGTTATCAAGTAAGCTTCACTAACTCTTTGTGTCTTATTTCTTTAAACAACATAAGTGTTTTAACAGGAATTAGACAAGGAAACATCTACTTAGTAAATTTTGAATCAGCTAAATCTGAAATTTTCTTATTCAATTCGGTTATCATTCAAACTAGCTTCTGGAACAAAAGACTAGGACATGTAAATCATAAAAATATAGCTAGGTTATCTAAAGACAATCTTGTTAGAGGTTTACCTTCTGGTCCCTACAAGAAGGAAGGCCTCTGCAGGGCTTGTCAGCTAGGAAAGCAAACTAAATCTAGCTTTAAATCCATTAATAAGAGTGATTCACCTAGAATCTGGTACTTGCTCCATATGGACCTTTTTGGCCATATTGCAGTACAAAGTCTAGGAGGAAAGTCTTATACATTAGTTATTGTAGATGATTTCTCCAGATTCACATGGGTTTTCTTTTTGAGAACTAAGTCAGATACTTTTAAGGTTCTCACAGATTTTCTCAAGAACATACAGATTGAGTATTCTACTCAAGTTGCATTGATCAGAAGTGATCATGGTACTTAGTTTTAATCTCTTCTTATGCTAGAGTTCTGTAAGAAGGAAGGTATCAGACATTGTTTCTCAGCTCCAAGAACTCCTCAACAAAAGGGGGTAGTTGAAAGGAAGAATAGGACACTCATTGAAGCTGCAAGTACATTGCTTGCAGATGCTTACATGTCTCTTTCCTATTGGGAAGAGGCAGTAAGCACAACAAATTATGTACTGAATAGAAGCCTAGTAAATAAACTAAAGCTTAAGACTTCCTATGAACTACTCAAAGGGAAGAAACCTATAATAACCTATTTTAAAGTATTTGGATGTAAATGCTATATTCACAATAATGACAAGAAACATCTTAGAAAGTTTGAAGCTAAGGCTGCAATGGGAATTTTTCTAGGATATTCCCAAGTCAGCAAGGCATATAGGGTGTTTAATAAACCAACATTAAAAATTGAGGAATCTATGATGTAATATTTGATGAATCAAATATGTTTTACATGGAGAGAGACATCTCTACCAATAATAATATGCAGGTACAAAATTTGTCTGAGAGCTTGGATGATCTAAATCTTACTTCAAAGGATGAATCACATCCCTCTCCATAATCTATATCAGAAGTTGAAGTGAAGAAGAGACTGTGGAAGTAGTTCAATTTCCTCCAAAAGTTGATACAATTCCACAAGAGGAATTAAATCAAGTAACTGTTGCTGAACAAACTCCACCTAATGATCTTGTCACACTTAGGGATCACCCTAGATCTCAAGTAATTGGAGACATATCATTAGGAGTGCAGACAAGACATCAACTCAACCCTGATGTGATGCTTGCCTGCTTTCTCTCTCAAATTGAGCCTCAATCCATATCTGATGCAGAGCAAGATCCAAACTGGATCACTGTAATGTAAGAGGAACTCAACCAGTTTGAGAGGTGTAGAGTTTGGGACTTAGTTCCAAGGCCCATGGGCTATCCAGTAATTGGGAATAAGTGGGTTTTCAAAAACAAACTTGATGCCCAAGGCATGATAGTGAGGAACAAGGCAAGGCTTGTAGCTCAAGGATACAGGCAAGAAGAAGGAATTGATTATGATCAAACCTTTGCTCCAGTTGCCAGACTTGAAGCTATAAGGATTTTCTTAGCTTATGCAGCATTCAAAAAGTTTAAAGTCTACCAGATGGATGTGAAAAGTGCATTCCTAAATGGAGAACTCAAAGAAGAGGTGTATGTTAAACAACCTCAAGGTTTTATCTCTCCATCTCATCCCTCTTATGTTTTTAAATTGCATAAGGCTCTCTATGGTTTAAGGCAAGCTCCAAGAGCTTGGTATGATACCTTAGCCAGCTTTCTTTTGGAGCATGGTTTTTCTAGAGGCATGGTAGATAGAAATCTTTTTACAAAACTGCATCATGATAAAATTCTCTTAGTGCAAATATATGTAGATGACATAATTTTTGGTTCTACTGATCCCAAACTATGCAAAAGATTTTCTGATTTAATGCACTCAAGGTTTGAAATGAGTAACATGGGTGAGTTATCATATTTCCTTTGTAACATCCCATTTCCAATTAGGCCCCCCCTAAGAATAACTTTGGGCTTGCCTGGGCCATGGCAAGACCATAGGGAACCAAATAGACCAAATGGGCTTAGGAGTCTAGTAGAGACTCATTTTGGGCTGCAAATAGCAAGTTTCCAAAACACTGAGTTTGGGTGACCTAGTGAGTTCAAACTGACTCTAGGGCATTTCTAGACCCAATGTGGGGCCAATGAGTCACCATAGACTCAATGGGGTCAATACTAGTGGCCAAATTAACCCAAGCCAACCCTAACCCTAAAATGGTCAAAGTGCCCTTCCTAAGGGCCATGTGACCTCCAGGGGGCCAACTCAACTCCAACTAACCCTACCTAGGCCTTAGGGGAGTCCAAAGGGTCACTAAAGACCCATTGATGTGGACCCAAAGAGTCAAAATAACCAAGTCAACATTTAACCCAAGTCAAGTCAACTTGACCTAATTGGGCTAACCCAACTTCAAGTCACCCCCCCTCTTAGGCTAAGCCTAATGACAAGAATAATGTGAGATATTAGGGCTGCCAATAACCTAGTTCCTTGACCAGTCAACTAGGTGACTAGGAGAGAGAAAGAGAAGCCTAAATTTGAGAAATAATAGAGGAGAGAGAAAGAGTAAAGGATCATTCATGGTGGGTCCCTCTCTTATATTTCATTTGAAGTATCATAATTTGTAGTGGGCTGCCAATAGAATAAAAAGGAAGACATTACATGGGGGCTTCATTTGGGGGAAGAGAGAGAGAAAGAGAGAGAGAAGAAAAATAGGAGAGAGAAAATAATAGGTTCATGGAGAAGATGAGCCTCCCTTTCCCTTGTGAGTTCATATAAAAATTAAATGGCCTTAGTGGGCTGCCATTAGAGGGGTGAGATGAGGACATTTCAGTTTGGGGTGACTAGGAGAGAGAGGAAGAGAGAGAGAAGAAATTTAAAAGAGGAGAGAGAAAAATAAAGGGTGGTTTTAATGGAGAAGGAGAGGGGTGAATTCGGCCATTGAAGGCTGAGGGCCAGCCTTTTTATGGTGGCTCATAACTCCCCTATGGAAGAGGAGTCGAGCAGCCCATTCCCGGCCACCAAGAGTCACATGCAGCCCCCCTCCTCCACCATGGCCGAAATTCAAAATAATAGGGCCATTAATGTCCACTTCAAGCCATGACCCTCCCCCTCCCCTCTCTACCTTTTTAAAACCCCCATCAGTGAGCCAAGGAGAGGTTTTCGAATCCCTAGCAGAAGAGAAGGGTGGCCGGAGCTTGAGAAGGAGGAAAACGCCGCCACCGCCGTCGCCATGGCCCCTCGTCGATCTACACGTTGCATGGCCGCCGGGAAGGTCCTCCCTCACCTCTCCTCTCTTGCTTAGATCCTAGGATTCTGTAGGGGAAGGTTTCATTCTCAAACGAGGCGGATTCCAAGTTTTAAAATTCAGAAAAATTGCCATTTTAATGGAATTTTTGGGAGCTTTAGGAGCTCTCGGGTAGGGCGGCGCCGCCACCTCCGGCCGCCCTAGCTCCGGCCAAGGGAAGCCCCCACCACCGGGAACACATAGGGGGTGTTTCCCGGTGGTGGCGCCGCCTCAGGCCGCCGGGAACAACCCCGAAAAAGGGGCCTGCTCGGGCTGTTTTTAGGGTTAATCGGAGAAGAAGCACAGCCACCGTTGGATCAAGCTTTAAGATTCGTGCAACCCTATTTGATTTTTAAATGATTTATTATATTTGATTTTCTGTATTCTTTTAACCAGTTCACTGTAATCAGTTTTTAGGCCCCTTAAGTGCTCCTAATGAAAAAGTTTAAAACATAAAAGTTGTAGGTCTTTAAAAGACCTACAATTTGATATGCAGTGGGGAAAATTTGAAGAAAAATACAGCCCTGTAGAGCCTTTTGAATAAGGGTGTGTCCTAACCTTTAGGGCAGAACCTTGTAAATTGTTTTAGGTCCTTTAGATGCATAATCAACAAATATGGCCAACATAAAAGTTGTAGGTATTTTGAATACCTACAATTTGATATGTGGTGGGAAAAATTTGGATGAGTAGGCTGACCTGTAGAGACTTTTTAGTGAAGGCTATACCCTACAAGTTAGGGCAGATCACTGTAGGAGAGTTTTAGGGCACCCCTAGGGATTTTCAGGGGGTGTGACCTTCAGAGAAGTTGTAGGTATTTTGAATACCTACAGTTTGATATGTGATGGGTAAAATGTGGATGAGTGGTCTGCCCTATAGAGTCTTTTTAGTGAGGGCTATACCCTACAAGTTAGGGCAGATCACTGTAGGAGAGTTTTAGGGCACCCCTAGGGATTTTCAGGGGGTGTGACCTTCAGAGAAGTTGTAGGTATTTTGAATACCTACAGTTTGATATGTGATGGGTAAAATGTGGATGAGTGGTCTGCCCTATAGAGTCTTTTTAGTGAGGGCTATACCCTACAAGTTAGGGCAGATCACTGTAGGAGAGTTTTAGGGCACCCCTAGGGATTTTCAGGGGGTGTGACCTTCAGAGAAGTTGTAGGTATTTTGAATACCTACAGTTTGATATGTGATGGGTAAAATGTGGATGAGTGGTCTGCCCTATAGAGTCTTTTTAGTGAGGGCTATACCCTACAAGTTAGGGCAGATCACTGTAGGAGAGTTTTAGGGCACTCCTAGGGATTTTCAGGGGATGCGACCATCAGAGAAGTTGTAGGTATTTCAAATACCTACAGTTTGATATGTAATAGGAAAAATGTGGATGAGTGGACTGTCCTGTAGAGGCTTTTTGGGGAGGGGTATACCCTACAAGTTAGGGCAGTTCACTGTAGGTGAATTTTAGGGCACCCCCCTTGTTAAGGTAAAATAGGTCACCAAAACTTGCCTAAAAGCCATGAAACATGGGTAGTGTACTTCTTGGGTTTAGGGAAGTCTTTGGGAAGTAATATTGAGAGCCTTGGGATTCAATACATAATAGTTCCTTCATATCTCACAAAATAGGCTTTTGGGTATTTTAATTAATTTGATTTCTATGGTTGATTAATGGATATGAAATTTTGGCAGAGAGCTTTTTAGATTCTTATACATATGCTTGAATTTTTCTGGAATTATTAACTGATTATTTTAAGTACTTCATTCACAAGCCATTGATTTTCTAAAGATAGTCAAATAATTATTATGGGTTGTTCCCTCACTGAAATCTGGTGTAACTTAGGCAAATGAGTTTTTATGACCTCTTACACCTCTGGTAATTATTGTAGAATTTTTGGATCTATAAACATAGGGGTTGATTCACAAGGCTTGCAATTTGTAGAATTTATAAATGATTTTTAAATAATATTTTTAGGCCTTGTAAAATTATAATTTTTGGTCAGTAAACATTTATGGACATTGTAGAGCCCTGGTAATTTTCTTATAACTTTATGATGAATGAATGTAGTACCTCATGCTCAAAATCACTCATGGCCTTAATTTCTGGATAATTAAATAAATATTAAATTATTTAGGAAAAATTTGGAAGTGCTGGATTTAAATGATAAAGTCATGATAGGCCCTTAGTAATTATCTTAGGGTGCTTGGATGAGAAATTGATGCACTTCCTATCATACATGCTGTTAGCTCAAGTTGGTCTGCATATAGTGAAATCATAGAAATTGTAATACCATGGGCATAGGGCAACAAATCATGTGTAGATGCCGTGGCAAGATGATTCGGAGGTTATCAATGAAATTGGGTATGGGATAGTGGTTAGGTTAACTAAGGATGGGTGGAGCGCGGGATCGACGGAACATCGTCTTTCCTGGGAGCGGGTGAAGGAGTTAAAACACATTAGGGTTAGAACCAGAGTAACATTAAGGGTTTGGGAACAGGGAAATCAACCAACCAAAAATAAGTGCCTTGCGAAAGGGAACTTCGGGCCGTAATGCACCGTCTTGGTTCCTAGTGCCCCTTGAGAGCCCTTCACGGGGTATACCGGGGGCAGTCCTGGGCTAACGTAAACTGTAATAACAAACCGACAAGAGTAACTTAGTAACTAGGGCTGCACTTTTCACAACACTGTTGGCACAGGAAGGTTGATGAGAGCTTCGACTCGGTTGATTTGGAAACGGACGGGACGGTCCGGGGAGCTTCGGCTCGGTTGATTTGGAGACGGACGTTTTGGTCCGGGGAGCTTCGGCTCGGTTTTGAGTGCTTACGGTTTAACTTGCATGTGCATAAAATAGGAAAAGTTAAGGTGGTGGGTCTTTCGATATCGGGGAGTTCGATTGCACCGACACCGATATCGTTGACTCGGCGGGGTGATTAGCACTCCGCCAACAGAAGTCCGGTGCGCCAGCCGGCAAGAGTACGCAGGCGTCCGCTTTGTGCACCAAGCGTTGAGGCGTACGATAGGTCAGACCAGTGTGCTTTACTGGTTTTGGAGGTGGGCGAGGCCCAACCCACCGCTTCCGTTTGCCACTACGGAGGTATCCTGGGAGGTAACGGCTCCGAAAGGGGGAACTAAAGGTCTGTGTGCACAGAGTCGGGTGTGTGAGTTGCACTGCATGACATAACATACCCACCATATAGTTGCATATCATAATCATTCAGAACAACCTTGACACCTAAAGTATAAGTGGAATGGGACGCTTATACTTTAGGACTTGCAAAACGACCCCTTGGTCTATAAGCTTGTGTGGGCAAGTTTATAAATCAAAGGTTAATTTCAATATATATATGTTGCTGTTTGAAAACCGACACCCCAACGTATAAGTGGTATGGGACACTTTATACGATGGGAGCCTTGCAAAAGATCCCTTGGCTTATGTGTACTCGCATAAGTGAAGGTTTAAATTACCTTACTTATTTTCCTTCTTGTTTGACCTGTTACAACACTTAAGATTTATATTGCTCCCCTGTTATAACTTGCTAGTTAGGTCCACCGTCATCTGCTTTTGACTACTCTCCACTTTCATGTCCTCCCCTTTCTTCCTCTCCGCCCGGTGCCTTAGAGCGTGGGGGAAGGGGTGGGGGATGATAGGACTTAGTCTTTTAGACTAACGGTTTTCGAACCATATCATTTTAGGGGATCGTGGAGCCCAGCATGGAGGAGCAGCCCCAGAGATCGGTGCGCCTAGAGGTGGGGCAGTCTAGCTCCGGAGTTCACACCGCCGGGACCGTGAGTCTCGATCCTTGAGTAGTTTCTGATTCGCTTCCGCATGAGAGACTTGTAGTGAGGATATTTTGTACCGGGCATGAGCCCTTTTATTTCTAGACTATTTATACTCTGATGTTTCTGTGGACACTCCCTTCGTGGAGTTTTATTATATATGTATGTGATTTTTATTATTGTGGACTGCATTGCTTTTACTTCAATAAATGTGCTACTTCTGTGATCGAATTTGGCCGGCAGAATCGGCGCCTTGTGGTGATGACCCTTCGGGACGTGAAGGAGTCACCGCAAAGCGGCGGTTCTGGGCCTAAGACCCCGGGTTTGAAAAAAGAAAAAAAAATGGGGTCTTACAAGTGGTATCAGAGGGAAACATCGATCAGAAGGAAGTAGCAGTCCACAAGCCCTCGGTCACCCCCGCTCGAGTTTAGTTTGGGGACAAACTAAGCAGCGGAAGCAGTGGTGTGCCCATATGGGGATCACATATAATTTGTCCACCTTTATGTAGTATTTGAACGTTTTCTCAGCGTGTGTTTTTGTTACGCAGCCTCCAGCACGGACTACGCCTCAAGGTGGAGTTCCACAGGCTCAGGATGTTGCACCACCCCCACCGGCCCCCACTCCTTTCCTTCAGTCAGACATGGGACAGACCCTGACTGCCATTCTGGAGGCCTTCAGGGCCCAGCAGGTTCCGGCCCCGCAGCCAAATCCGGGGGCCAACTGGCTAAGCATCTTCCGAGGACTGGCTCCCCCGTCCTATTTGGGGACAGAGTCGGCTGTTCGGACGGAAGAGTGGCTAGATATCATGTATGAGATGCTGACCGGGATTCGGTGTCCATGGGAGGAGAAGGTGGCTCTGGTTGTCTCCTGCCTGGAGTCCCATGCAAAGAGGTGGTGGAAGACGCTGTTGGACACGACCTTTGCTGATAGGGAGGTTGCGGAGATCACTTGGGAGGAGTTCAGGGCCGCACTGCTGGAGCATTTCGTTCCGCAGTCGGCTAGGGATGACTTGGAGGAGCGGTTCTTACAGCTGAAGCAGGGTACTCGGACCGTGGTGGAGTACCATCGAGAGTTTGACCACCTGGCTCGATACGCAGATTCCTACCAGCTGGACGAGGCGGGGTATATCAGGAGGTTCTACAAGGGCCTACGTGAGGACTTGAGGGAGGCCCTCTTGTTTGTATCTGACGGGCCCATCTCCCGGATTTTGGAGATGGCCAAAAGGATCGAGGCAGATTGGCACACCACCCGGGGCCGGAAGCGGCCAGCAGAGGATCAGGGACGGAGAGGTAGGAATGACCAGCGGCGAGGTGCTGTACCAGAGGGGAGGAGGACAGAGGACCAGCCTCGTCAGGACGTGAGGCCGGAGCCGAGGGAACAGGTGGTATTGGCCCCTCCACCTCTTCGGATGCAGGAGATGCCGAGACCCGGGGGAATGGCGTATCCCCCAGAATGCTTCCTTTGCCATCAGATTGGGCACATACGGAGGAACTGCCCCATGAAGGGGGCACCACCTCCAGCACATCAGGGCGGCCCACCAGCTCAGTATTACGGAGGCCGAGGGCGCGGCCGCGGTCGAGGATACCAGGGGGAAGATCGTAGACAGGGTAGAGAGCAGGTATATGCCTTGGACCTTGCACAGCCGCGGAATCCGGAGCAGGTCATCGCAGGTATGCCGAAATGTTTTCTTTGTTTTCATAGAATTTCCCCTTTAAATTGTTAAACTTAGAACCACACTAGATAGATTAACCAGGAAAGAAAACTTTTTATAGAACCCTGAGATATTTAATCACCCCAGGTATAGTCTTCATCAGTGGCAAGCCTGCCCGCACGCTGTTCGATACTGGAGCTACTCACTCTTTTGTGTCGGAGTCGTTCGTAGAAGGACTGGAAGGTGTGGAGAGGTTCACAGGCTCGAGGATGAGGGTGCGACTACCGGATGGATCAGAGCTCCTTACTACGGATCACTGCAATATGGAGGCGGAGATTGGTGGAAAAGCGTTCGAGGCTCCAGCGACGATTTTGAAGCTGACAGACTACGATCTGATCCTGGGCATGGTATGGCTGCATTGGAACCATGCCCAGATTGACTGCCAGGCAAAGAGGATCACCGTGAGACACGGGGACTCTTTCATTACCATCGAAGGTATAAGACCTGTCTCTCGTATACTCTTATCTTCGGTACAGGCCGTTAAGGCCCATCTGCAGGGAGAGGAGGTCTATCAGATTCTTTTTGAGATGGCGGAAGTTAAGGAGTCGGTGACAGACATCCCGGTGGTGCGAGAGTTCGCAGACATCTTTCCGGAGAAACTGCCAGGACTACCTCCACACCGAGAGCAAGATTTTCAGATACAGCTTGTGCCGGGAGCCAAGCCGGCGTCTAGGGCCCCTTATCGGATGGCCCCAAAGGAGTTGGCAGAGTTTCGGACCCAGTTGCAGGAATTAGTGGAGGCAGGTTTTGTTAGACCGAGTTCCTCGCCATGGGGAGCACCGGTCCTGTTCGTGAAGAAGAAGGATGGGACACTCCGCCTGTGCATCGATTATCGAGCACTAAACAGGCTGACCGTCCGGAATACCTATCCGCTCCCACGGATAGACGAATTATTCGACCAGTTGGAGGGGGCCCATTATTTCTCGAAGCTGGATTTGAGATCAGGATACTACCAGCTGCGGATCCAGGAGGAGGACATTCCGAAGACGGCCTTTAGCAGCAGATATGGCCTGTATGAGTTTACCGTGATGCCCTTTGGGCTCACGAATGCTCCGTCGGCGTTCATGAGTCTCATGAACCGGGTTTTCGAAGCCTACTTGGATGTGTTCGTCATAGTATTCATAGACGACATCCTGATCTATTCTAGGACGGAGGAGGAGCACACTCGACATCTGGCACTGACCTTGGAGAGGTTGCGGGAGCATCGCCTTTATGCAAAATTCAGCAAGTGTCAGTTCTGGTTGAAGGAGGTGGCCTTCCTAGGTCACATCATCAGCGGAGCCGGGCTAGCGGTAGATCCAGCGAAGATTCGGGCAGTTCGAGATTGGCCGCAGTTGAAAACGGCCACCGATGTACGCAGTTTCTTGGGACTTGCCGGTTACTACCGGAAGTTCGTAGAGGGGTTCTCTCGGATTGCCCTCCCCCTCACATCGTTGACAAAGAAGGAGGCACCTTTTGTTTGGACCCCGCAGTGCCAGGCGGCTTTCCAGGAGCTGAAGGACCGACTCGTCTCGGCCCCCATTCTGGCCCTTCCATCGGGGAAGGAGGGATTCCAGGTGTATACCGACGCATCATACCAAGGGATGGGAGCGGTGCTGATGCAGAACGGACATGTCATAGCATATGCCTCCCGCCAGCTGAAGACCCATGAGAGGAACTACCCGGTGCACGACCTCGAGATGGGAGCGGTCGTTTTTGCTCTGAAGGTCTGGCGTCATTACCTTTATGGAGTCCACTGCGACATCTTCTCCGATCACAAGAACTTGAAATACGTGGACACTCAGAAGGAGCTGAATATCAGGCAGAGGCGCTGGGTGGAGTTCTTGGCAGATTATCAGTATGAGATGCACTACCACCCAGGGAAGGCAAATGTGGTGGCCGACGCGTTAAGTCGGAGAGCGGCCACTTCCGAAGCCGGGCCCCAGGTTATGTCTATGGAGCTGGTCCAGTCATTCAGAGACATGCAGATATCCCTAGTGTCCGAGGATGACCCAGATCTGTATAGGGAGTATCTGGCATCGATAGTGGCCATAGACGATATCCGGGATCGCATTCGGGACGGACAGAGGACAGATGTGTGGGCAGAGCCGATGTTCCGAGCCTTGGAGGAAGGTTCGACAGGAGATTATTCCCTGAGGGATGGTTTGCTCCACTTCAGAGGCAGAGTATATATACCCGCAGGAGGCCAGATCCGAGAAGACATTTTGGCGGAGGCGCATTGCAGCCGGTACTCCGTACACCCGGGGATCATAAAGATGACCGCTGATTTGAAGAGGACGATGTTTTGGCCGGGCATGAAGAAGGACATTACGTACTTCGTGACCCATTGCGAGGCGTGTCAGTTGGTGAAGGCGGAATGCAGGAACCCCGCAGGACTGTTGCAGCCACTCCCGGTGCCGGAGTGGAAGTTTGACGACATAGCGATGGATTTTATACATGGTCTTCCCCGGTCTCGGACAGGGAACGACTCGATTTGGGTGATTGTCGATCGTTTGACGAAGGTGGCCCGCTTTATACCGATCAGGAAGGATGACTCGGTGGGAGTGCTGGTACGGAAGTTTGTGGAGCAGTATGTCCGATATCATGGCGTGCCCCGGACGATAGTGTCGGACCGCGATGGACGGTTTACATCCAGGGAGTGGCGGTCAGTGCAGGCATATTTGGGCACCCGGTTGACTTTTAGCACGGCCTTTCACCCTCAGACGGACGGGCAGACCGAGCGCACCAACAGGACCTTGGAGGACTTACTACGGCTGTGTATACTAGACCGAGGGGAGCCGTGGGAGAAGATGTTACCGTTGGTTGAGTTCTCCTACAATAATAGCTACCAGTCCAGCATCAGGATGGCGCCTTATGAGGCCTTATATGGAAGGAGATGTAGGACCCCGCTTTCTTGGGTACAGGACGAGGATCCGAAGCTGCTGGGATCGGATTTCGTTGAAGACACCGAGGCTCAGGTGAGACTGATCAGAGATAGGATGTTGGAGGCGCAGAGCAGACAAGCAAAATACTATGACGCTCGGCATCGTCAGGTGGAGTTCCGGGTAGGAGATCGAGTGTTCTTGAAGATCCGGCCCATGCACGGAGTCTCACGGGTGCGCGGTCGGAGGAAGAAACTCAGCCCTAGGTATATGGGCCCTTACCGGATCCTGGAGCGGATCGGACCCTTAGCCTACAGGCTAGAGTTGCCTCCAGAGCTGGCAGCTCTACACGACGTCTTCCACATCTCTTCGCTGAGAAGGGCTCTACTACGCCCGGAGCAGCGAATTTTGACCGCAGAAGGGCCGGTAGCTTCAGACCGATCTGTTCACTTGGAGCCGGTTCGGATCGATGACAAAGGGGTGCGGATCTTGCGCCGTAAGAAGATTCCCTTAGTCAAGGTTCTGTGGAGGAATCACGGTCAGGAGGAGCACACCTGGGAACCTCAGGACCTGATGCAGGAGAGATACCCGGAGCTGTTTAGTTAGGTAATCCTCGCAACTCCTCAAGTAATTTAAAGTTTTCCTTCCTATTTACAATTATTCGTAGAATAATCTAAGAAGGTATAGGCTAAACTTTTTGTTTATTGGGGACTAGCCCGTAAATGTTGATATCGTAAGCACTGCAAACCATATGGGATGTTACAAGCTTAACTTATGCCGGTAGTGATCTCCCGTAGACTTAACCTTAATTTCGGGGACGAAATTTTTGTTTTGTTTATTGGGATTTGTAACATCCCATTTCCAATTAGGCCCCCCCTAAGAATAACTTTGGGCTTGCCTGGGCCATGGCAAGACCATAGGGAACCAAATAGACCAAATGGGCTTAGGAGTCTAGTAGAGACTCATTTTGGGCTGCAAATAGCAAGTTTCCAAAACACTGAGTTTGGGTGACCTAGTGAGTTCAAACTGACTCTAGGGCATTTCTAGACCCAATGTGGGGCCAATGAGTCACCATAGACTCAATGGGGTCAATACTAGTGGCCAAATTAACCCAAGCCAACCCTAACCCTAAAATGGTCAAAGTGCCCTTCCTAAGGGCCATGTGACCTCCAGGGGGCCAACTCAACTCCAACTAACCCTACCTAGGCCTTAGGGGAGTCCAAAGGGTCACTAAAGACCCATTGATGTGGACCCAAAGAGTCAAAATAACCAAGTCAACATTTAACCCAAGTCAAGTCAACTTGACCTAATTGGGCTAACCCAACTTCAAGTCACCCCCCCTCTTAGGCTAAGCCTAATGACAAGAATAATGTGAGATATTAGGGCTGCCAATAACCTAGTTCCTTGACCAGTCAACTAGGTGACTAGGAGAGAGAAAGAGAAGCCTAAATTTGAGAAATAATAGAGGAGAGAGAAAGAGTAAAGGATCATTCATGGTGGGTCCCTCTCTTATATTTCATTTGAAGTATCATAATTTGTAGTGGGCTGCCAATAGAATAAAAAGGAAGACATTACATGGGGGCTTCATTTGGGGAAGAGAGAGAGAAAGAGAGAGAGAAGAAAAATAGGAGAGAGAAAATAATAGGTTCATGGAGAAGATGAGCCTCCCTTTCCCTTGTGAGTTCATATAAAAATTAAATGGCCTTAGTGGGCTGCCATTAGAGGGGTGAGATGAGGACATTTCAGTTTGGGGTGACTAGGAGAGAGAGGAAGAGAGAGAGAAGAAATTTAAAAGAGGAGAGAGAAAAATAAAGGGTGGTTTTAATGGAGAAGGAGAGGGGTGAATTCGGCCATTGAAGGCTGAGGGCCAGCCTTTTTATGGTGGCTCATAACTCCCCTATGGAAGAGGAGTCGAGCAGCCCATTCCCGGCCACCAAGAGTCACATGCAGCCCCCCTCCTCCACCATGGCCGAAATTCAAAATAATAGGGCCATTAATGTCCACTTCAAGCCATGACCCTCCCCCTCCCCTCTCTACCTTTTTAAAACCCCCATCAGTGAGCCAAGGAGAGGTTTTCGAATCCCTAGCAGAAGAGAAGGGTGGCCGGAGCTTGAGAAGGAGGAAAACGCCGCCGCCGCCGTCGCCATGGCCCCTCGTCGATCTACACGTTGCATGGCCGCCGGGAAGGTCCTCCCTCACCTCTCCTCTCTTGCTTAGATCCTAGGATTCTGTAGGGGAAGGTTTCATTCTCAAACGAGGCGGATTCCAAGTTTTAAAATTCAGAAAAATTGCCATTTTAATGGAATTTTTGGGAGCTTTAGGAGCTCTCGGGTAGGGCGGCGCCGCCACCTCCGGCCGCCCTAGCTCCGGCCAAGGGAAGCCCCCACCACCGGGAACACATAGGGGGTGTTTCCCGGTGGTGGCGCCGCCTCAGGCCGCCGGGAACAACCCCGAAAAAGGGGCCTGCTCGGGCTGTTTTTAGGGTTAATCGGAGAAGAAGCACAGCCACCGTTGGATCAAGCTTTAAGATTCGTGCAACCCTATTTGATTTTTAAATGATTTATTATATTTGATTTTCTGTATTCTTTTAACCAGTTCACTGTAATCAGTTTTTAGGCCCCTTAAGTGCTCCTAATGAAAAAGTTTAAAACATAAAAGTTGTAGGTCTTTAAAAGACCTACAATTTGATATGCAGTGGGGAAAATTTGAAGAAAAATACAGCCCTGTAGAGCCTTTTGAATAAGGGTGTGTCCTAACCTTTAGGGCAGAACCTTGTAAATTGTTTTAGGTCCTTTAGATGCATAATCAACAAATATGGCCAACATAAAAGTTGTAGGTATTTTGAATACCTACAATTTGATATGTGGTGGGAAAAATTTGGATCAGTAGGCTGACCTGTAGAGACTTTTTAGTGAAGGCTATACCCTACAAGTTAGGGCAGATCACTGTAGGAGAGTTTTAGGGCACCCCTAGGGATTTTCAGGGGGTGTGACCTTCAGAGAAGTTGTAGGTATTTTGAATACCTACAGTTTGATATGTGATGGGTAAAATGTGGATGAGTGGTCTGCCCTATAGAGTCTTTTTAGTGAGGGCTATACCCTACAAGTTAGGGCAGATCACTGTAGGAGAGTTTTAGGGCACCCCTAGGGATTTTCAGGGGGTGTGACCTTCAGAGAAGTTGTAGGTATTTTGAATACCTACAGTTTGATATGTGATGGGTAAAATGTGGATGAGTGGTCTGCCCTATAGAGTCTTTTTAGTGAGGGCTATACCCTACAAGTTAGGGCAGATCACTGTAGGAGAGTTTTAGGGCACCCCTAGGGATTTTCAGGGGGTGTGACCTTCAGAGAAGTTGTAGGTATTTTGAATACCTACAGTTTGATATGTGATGGGTAAAATGTGGATGAGTGGTCTGCCCTATAGAGTCTTTTTAGTGAGGGCTATACCCTACAAGTTAGGGCAGATCACTGTAGGAGAGTTTTAGGGCACTCCTAGGGATTTTCAGGGGATGCGACCATCAGAGAAGTTGTAGGTATTTCAAATACCTACAGTTTGATATGTAATAGGAAAAATGTGGATGAGTGGACTGTCCTGTAGAGGCTTTTTGGGGAGGGGTATACCCTACAAGTTAGGGCAGTTCACTGTAGGTGAATTTTAGGGCACCCCCCTTGTTAAGGTAAAATAGGTCACCAAAACTTGCCTAAAAGCCATGAAACATGGGTAGTGTACTTCTTGGGTTTAGGGAAGTCTTTGGGAAGTAATATTGAGAGCCTTGGGATTCAATACATAATAGTTCCTTCATATCTCACAAAATAGGCTTTTGGGTATTTTAATTAATTTGATTTCTATGGTTGATTAATGGATATGAAATTTTGGCAGAGAGCTTTTTAGATTCTTATACATATGCTTGAATTTTTCTGGAATTATTAACTGATTATTTTAAGTACTTCATTCACAAGCCATTGATTTTCTAAAGATAGTCAAATAATTATTATGGGTTGTTCCCTCACTGAAATCTGGTGTAACTTAGGCAAATGAGTTTTTATGACCTCTTACACCTCTGGTAATTATTGTAGAATTTTTGGATCTATAAACATAGGGGTTGATTCACAAGGCTTGCAATTTGTAGAATTTATAAATGATTTTTAAATAATATTTTTAGGCCTTGTAAAATTATAATTTTTGGTCAGTAAACATTTATGGACATTGTAGAGCCCTGGTAATTTTCTTATAACTTTATGATGAATGAATGTAGTACCTCATGCTCAAAATCACTCATGGCCTTAATTTCTGGATAATTAAATAAATATTAAATTATTTAGGAAAAATTTGGAAGTGCTGGATTTAAATGATAAAGTCATGATAGGCCCTTAGTAATTATCTTAGGGTGCTTGGATGAGAAATTGATGCACTTCCTATCATACATGCTGTTAGCTCAAGTTGGTCTGCATATAGTGAAATCATAGAAATTGTAATACCATGGGCATAGGGCAACAAATCATGTGTAGATGCCGTGGCAAGATGATTCGGAGGTTATCAATGAAATTGGGTATGGGATAGTGGTTAGGTTAACTAAGGATGGGTGGAGCGCGGGATCGACGGAACATCGTCTTTCCTGGGAGCGGGTGAAGGAGTTAAAACACATTAGGGTTAGAACCAGAGTAACATTAAGGGTTTGGGAACAGGGAAATCAACCAACCAAAAATAAGTGCCTTGCGAAAGGGAACTTCGGGCCGTAATGCACCGTCTTGGTTCCTAGTGCCCCTTGAGAGCCCTTCACGGGGTATACCGGGGGCAGTCCTGGGCTAACGTAAACTGTAATAACAAACCGACAAGAGTAACTTAGTAACTAGGGCTGCACTTTTCACAACACTGTTGGCACAGGAAGGTTGATGAGAGCTTCGACTCGGTTGATTTGGAAACGGACGGGACGGTCCGGGGAGCTTCGGCTCGGTTGATTTGGAGACGGACGTTTTGGTCCGGGGAGCTTCGGCTCGGTTTTGAGTGCTTACGGTTTAACTTGCATGTGCATAAAATAGGAAAAGTTAAGGTGGTGGGTCTTTCGATATCGGGGAGTTCGATTGCACCGACACCGATATCGTTGACTCGGCGGGGTGATTAGCACTCCGCCAACAGAAGTCCGGTGCGCCAGCCGGCAAGAGTACGCAGGCGTCCGCTTTGTGCACCAAGCGTTGAGGCGTACGATAGGTCAGACCAGTGTGCTTTACTGGTTTTGGAGGTGGGCGAGGCCCAACCCACCGCTTCCGTTTGCCACTACGGAGGTATCCTGGGAGGTAACGGCTCCGAAAGGGGGAACTAAAGGTCTGTGTGCACAGAGTCGGGTGTGTGAGTTGCACTGCATGACATAACATACCCACCATATAGTTGCATATCATAATCATTCAGAACAACCTTGACACCTAAAGTATAAGTGGAATGGGACGCTTATACTTTAGGACTTGCAAAACGACCCCTTGGTCTATAAGCTTGTGTGGACAAGTTTATAAATCAAAGGTTAATTTCAATATATATATGTTGCTGTTTGAAAACCGACACCCCAACGTATAAGTGGTATGGGACACTTTATACGATGGGAGCCTTGCAAAAGATCCCTTGGCTTATGTGTACTCGCATAAGTGAAGGTTTAAATTACCTTACTTATTTTCCTTCTTGTTTGACCTGTTACAACACTTAAGATTTATATTGCTCCCCTGTTATAACTTGCTAGTTAGGTCCACCGTCATCTGCTTTTGACTACTATCCACTTTCATGTCCTCCCCTTTCTTCCTCTCCGCCCGGTGCCTTAGAGCGTGGGGGAAGGGGTGGGGGATGATAGGACTTAGTCTTTTAGACTAACGGTTTTTGAACCATATCATTTTAGGGGATCGTGGAGCCCAGCATGGAGGAGCAGCCCCAGAGATCGGTGCGCCTAGAGGTGGGGCAGTCTAGCTCCGGAGTTCACACCGCCGGGACCGTGAGTCTCGATCCTTGAGTAGTTTCTGATTCGCTTCCGCATGAGAGACTTGTAGTGAGGATATTTTGTACCGGGCATGAGCCCTTTTATTTCTAGACTATTTATACTCTGATGTTTCTGTGGACACTCCCTTCGTGGAGTTTTATTATATATGTATGTGATTTTTATTATTGTGGACTGCATTGCTTTTACTTCAATAAATGTGCTACTTCTGTGATCGAATTTGGCCGGCAGAATCGGCGCCTTGTGGTGATGACCCTTCGGGACGTGAAGGAGTCACCGCAAAGCGGCGGTTCTGGGCCTAAGACCCCGGGTTTGAAAAAAGAAAAAAAAATGGGGTCTTACATCCTTGGTCTCCAAGTTAAACAAACCCCTGAAGGGATCTTCATCTCTTAGTCTAAATATGCAAAAGAGCTTATTAAGAAGTTTGGGATGAATGATGCCTCTGCCATGAAAACTCCCATGGCTGCCAATGCTGTTGTAGATGTTGATGAATCTGGAAAACCAGTTGATCAGACCATGTATAGGGCCATTGTTGGATCTCTACTGTATTTGACAGCAAGCAGACCAGATATTATGTTTGCCACATGTCTTTGTGCTAGGTTCCAGGTGAACCTAAAGAATCTCACCTTATTTTCTTGAAAAGGATTTAAAGATATATAAAAGGTTGTCCAGATCTAAGCCTCTGGTATTCAATAGAATCAACATTTGTATTAACTGGATTCTCTGATGCTGATTATGCTGGATGCAGAGTAGACAGGAAAAGCACCTCTGGACCTTGTCAGTTCCCTGGTGACAAACTTGTATCTTGGTTCTGTAGAAAACAAACATATGTTTCAACATCCACTGTTGAAGCTGAATATATGGCTGCAGGCAGTTGCTGTTCACAGATTTTATGGATACAAAACTAACTACTGGATTATGGTGTCAACTTAAATAATTCAACTATTCAATGTGATAATACAAGTGCTATTTCAATTGCACAAAATCGAGTATTGCATTCTAGAACCAAGCATATAGACATTAGACATCATTTCATTAGAGATTGTGTTGACAAACAAAAGATTAAACTTGAATTTATCTCTACTGATTTGCAAAGAGCAGATATATTCACTAAGCCATTGGACTCATCCAAGCATCTATTATTTGTTAATCAGCTTGGTATAATAAATGGTCAGGATTTAATCTAATACTCTATCTTTAGTCAAAGAATTGTCTCTGTTTGTCGACCTAAGATCGACGAACTGATAACTATTCTTGAGATTTTTCGTCGACCTGAGCTCGACGAAATCTCTTAGTGAAGTGATTTTCGTTGACCCGAGATCAACGAACTTACTTCAGAAACCTTTCGTCGACCAGAGATCGACGAAATGTCTTATATCCTTCAGACTGAGTTCGACGAACTGTTTAACCTTAAGTTATTTCGTTGACCTCAGAACTAAGATTTTTTTTTTCGTGGACCGGAGCTTGTCGGTTCATATTCTGGAAAACCTTATATTTAGGTTTTCTTTGACCACCGTCCCGCGCTTTCAGTTCCCTTTACACTTGATCGTCGTTTTCCTTTTGCAGGTTCTTTCATGGCGATTCCTGCTGGCTCTCTCACTGCCATGAAATTTGATGCTGGTTTTGACATAGACTTTACATCATTCCAGTATTCTGAACCAATTTTCTTGAACATTCTCCAACTACTAGAAGAATAACAAATGAAGACTCTGCTCTCAACCTGAATCAAGATATTTGTCATAGAAATCAGGGAATGGGTGTATACAGCTACTGTCGATGAGAACAAGATGACAAGTACCATCGCGTGTAATGAAATTTCTCTTACCCCCAATATTATTACTGAAAATTTTGGAATGAAAAATGGTGAGGAAAATTTAGAAATTGATTCTGAGGAGTTTGATTTAATGTTGAATACAATGGGGTATTTTGGAGACACCCCAAACAAGCTCCTCAGGAAATTTCTGTCTGCCGAGTATAAATCTCTCTCAGATATAGTTGGGAAAGTGTTGCTCGGGTTGCACACTGCGCATGATTATATCACCAGGCATCAGTTCCTGGTCATGTGCGCCATTGTAAATAATAAATCTGTGAACTGGACACAGATTCTGTTCAATTTGATCATAAAGAAGAACAGCAAGAAAGAGGTATGCTTTGGAAGGATCCTAGGGATCTTCCTAAAGGAATAAGCTGCAGGATCCCTGGTCTCCTCGACCATATCCATTAATGCCTCAAAGATACTCACTTGTGCTCTTTTTGGCAAGTGGGAGAGGACAATCACCAAGCCAACTACGGCTACCTCCTCCTCCACTAAAACTTCCAAGATTACAAGGGCTGCACCAGCCTCTCCCCACCCCACTAAAGGGCTCCCCTCTGCTCCTCCAACCCAACAACAAGTCCAACCAACCCCACCTTCCACTACCATCCACATCCATACCCCCAAAACCACCAGCCTCCCCAATTCCCTCTTCACCTACACATCTCCCATCTTCACCGCAACTTGAAAACTCAATCCCTACACCACCTCTATCCCCTCTACAATCTCACCTGGTTGACATCCCCAACATCAACCTCTCCTCCCTCCACTCCTTTAACCTGCTCTCCTCTCCCCTGAACTCTCCATCTCCACAAAATGACTTTCCCTTAGAAATTCCACCTCCACCTCCACCTCCATCAACCACATCTACACAGTCATCTACTACCCCAGTTTCTGCCTCTCCAACTCTGGACCCCTCCCTTACCACCGCCCTCATCTCTCTTCTCACCCCATTGCTCAAAGATCTTATAGCAGAGGCTATTTCTCCTCTACCTGCCTCCATCTAATCTCTTGCTACCCAAATATCTGCCCTCACCACTTCTCCATCTTCAGTTGGGGACCTGGCTTCAGCACATATTGAAACCAGGCAGGGGAAGATACTTGATGAAGAAGTAGCAGCAGCAGTAGCCGTTTAGCAGTAGCAGGATAAGTAGTACAAATGTCAGATACAACAGACTTGGATACAGAAGCAGAAAAAGATTTATCAGAATTGATTCATTTTATTGGAAATGACATGGACATTGATGAGTCAGTTATACCAAAAATAAATACTATGGGTAACATTTTCATTAATCCCAAAGTAGACTTGATGAGTTTGTTAAGTTATTTTGATACAGCTCATCACAATCTTCCTCCAACTGAGTATACCAAGCCATCATTAGCTATTATTCCATATTCTTCCCCAATAAGCCCTGATGTTGTCAAACAACTAAAGGCCAATTTTTTCATTCCTGTCACTCGATCATCTAGACAGATTGCCTCCCCAATTGTATCCTCTTCTATGGCCCCAATGTTTGTAATGGATGATTCTCCAATACCAGATCTGGATGCATTGATTAGGGCTGATGTTGGGGTTTGTCTCCACAATACCTCAGATTTGTAGGAGGTCAGATCTTGAACTAAGATGAATTAAGTTGTATTTGATGTGGTATTTGAGTTGTATGTGTGCAGGTTCTAATTGACAAGTGTAGACCAATGTCAGTCTATAATGGGTCACCAAACATAGGACCATACAATGTAATCCCTCATTGTGTGATCCAAAGTGTTGGCCCATGTATAGCCTCTCTATTGAGATACACTTCCTTCATGCACTTGGATTGATGGACAGAAGCATTAGAGCAAATTTCCTCATAGAATTTTTCTAAGTCCCTAATACTCGAGTAACCCCTTATGATACTCGAGTATCAGGCTTAATACTCGAGTAGTTAGTAAGACATACTCGAGTAGTTAGAGATACTCGAGTAGTCAGTTAGACTTACTCGAGTAAGGTCTTAATACTCGAGTAGTCTGTGTCCCATACTCGAGTAGTTAGTGAGATACTCGAGTAATCAGTTTGGCTTACTCGAGTAGGGTCTGAATACTCGTGTAGATATATCTATACTCGAGTAGTTAAGTTAGTCACTCGAGTAAGTTCTTTTCATACTCGAGTAAGTAACTTGATACTCGAGTAAATCATGTTTGATACTCGAGTAGATCTTTTTCTTCTCTTCTCTGCAAGTTCAAAGTACTGATACTCGAGTAAATACCCTGATACTCGAGTATGTGTTTTCTGATACTCGAGTAAATACCCTGATACTCGAGTAAGTGTTTTCTGATACTCGAGTATAACTTCTGATACTCGAGTAAGTTTTCTCTATACTCGAGTATATCTTCTGATACTCGAGTAAGTATGTTCATACTCGAGTAATTGATCTTTGATACTCGAGTAAATTCTTCCATACTCGAGTAATTGACTCTGATACTCGTGTATGTAAACGTTTCTCAGGTATATTTTCTGATACTCGAGTTTAGCCTTTTTATACTCGAGTATATCGTCTTAATACTCGAGCATACTTTTCTATTACTCGAGTATACAATTCTGATACTCGAGTATACCATTTTTGATACTCGAGTAATTCATTCTTCTCTCCTGTATTTCTCTCTTTCTATACTCGAGTATACTGCTTCTTGCTACTCGAGTAATCCATCTCTCCATACTCGTGTATATCCTCCATTACTCGAGTATCGCAGTCAACTTCTCCAGAATTTTTCTAAGTCCTTTTTCATCATAAGTATTTTGAATCTGTCAATTCTGATTGGTCCACGTGTCATCATTAATCAATATTATGACCGTTGGAACCCACCTATAAATAGGTCTTTTCAGAAATGACTTTTAAGCGTTATTACAGAAATATTCTTTTTAAGAAAGAGAAATTCCGTGAACCCTAATTTCACGCCGCCGCCATTGCCGTTCACGGAAGAAGAAGAAAAGTTTGGATCGCGACCTTCGTTTTCATCGATCTTTTCTCCAGCGATCCAGAAGAAAGAGAATCACTCGATCTTGCCGAGCCTTGAAGATTCCAGATCTACTTTCTCGATCGAGGTGGTTCTAGATCTCAGATTCGTGGATCTTTCTCTAGTCGTCTTCTACACTTTCTGATCAAGCCGAAGTTCCTAAAGAAGAAGACGGATACAGATCCAGATCTGATAGTGTGTTTGTTTGTAATCACAACCAATATTTTTGTAGGAGTTTTAATTCTCCGAGATTTGTAGGAAGTTTTGTCTTCCGAGTTTTTGTAGATCCGTTTTGGGATCGAGATTTGTAGGAACGTGGTTCCGAGGTGTAGGATTGTTTTCAATCCGAGATAGTGGAGTAGCCGAGTCTAGTGATTTGCTAGATCGGTGAGGAAAGTGGACGTACCCAAGATTGGGGAACCACTATAAATCTCTTGTCTTCTGTGATTGCTTGATATTTGCTGTGTTAGTTTTTAATTCCGCATTTGACACGCATTTCACCTATTCACCCCCCTCTAGGTGATTTAGGCTAACAACTTAGACCTCTCAATTGGTATCAGAGGGAGGTTGATCGTTAAAAGGTTAACACCTTGATCTTATCCTTCTAAGTTGTTTCTTGAAAAGTATCAAGCATGAGAAGACCAAGGATTTTGCTAAACTCCCTATCTACACCAAGAACAACTTTCCTATGTGGAAGGAAAGAGTAAAGTTCTTCATGGAAGCAGTAGATCCCCGGATCTTCATGATTGTTGAAGAAGGTCCCCACATTCCTATGACTGCATCCACCATAGATCCCACCAAGCAAGTTCCCAAGAAGCTGATGGATCTAGATAAGGATGAGATTGCACTTGTCTCTCTGGACAAGAAGGCTAAAAATATTATAGCAAGTGCAGTCGACGACTCAATGCTGCAGAATCTAATTCATTGCCAGTCTGCCAAGGAGATGTGGCAATCCCTAGTGACTCTAATGGAAGGTACAGAAGAAGTGAGGGATGATCGTAGATCCCTACTGAACCAGAAATATGAAGCCTTCAGGCAGGGTCATAAGGAAGCCATAGCTGACACCTTTGAGAACTTCTTCAAGATAGTTAATGGCCTAAGAGTGTATGGCCGTGTCTTCACCAACGGGGAACTCAATGACAAATTCTTAAGATCCCTAACCAAGGAATGGGATAATAAGGTATATGTCATTCGGGAGTTTGGAAGGTTAGCTGAGACGGACCCGCAGAATCTGTTCGGAAAGCTTATGTCTTACGAGCTGCAAATCAACTCAAGAAAAGCTGAAGAAGAGACAAGCAGGTCTGCATCCAAGGAGAAATCTGTCGCTCTAAAGGCAGATAGCTCAAGGAAGATAAAGGCTAGCTCTCCTGCCCCAGTTCCTGAGGCTGATGAAGAAGAATCATCTGAGCCTAGCTCATCTGGCTCAGAACTATCTGATGGAGAGTTCTCCCTACTCTCAAGGCAGTTCAAGAAATTCTTGAACAAGAAGAAGCAATGGAGAGGCAAGGATGCCTCATATAGAAGATCACGACATGACGGTGATCATCGGAAGAAAGGCTCAAGCAGCCATGACAGGTACAATTCTAAACAGAACAAACATATTTCAACTGACATCATTTGCTATTGTTGCAATAAGCCAGGTCACGTCATCGCCGATTGCCCTCACAAAAAGAAAGAGGGTGGAAGAAGAGAGGAAAAGAAATCCTCACACCATAAGAAGAGGATAGAGAAAAGCCTAGTAGCCAAGAAGAGCAAAACTCTCAGCGACTCTGACTCATCTGAGTCAAGTGAAGAAGAGGAAGCTTACTTTGGGCTCATGGCTCATTCAGATGATGAACAAGTCCCCCAGTTCACTGGGGAGGTAAAATCTCACACTCCTCTCTCTGACTCTGATGATGACAATGAGCAAGAGGGCTATTCCTCTGAAGATGAATCTGAGCTCATGAGTCAGTATAAGGAGTTACTCACCGCCTACGAAAAATGTCGTAGAGTAGTGAAAACTCAAGCCAAAGAGATAAAATCTCTACAGGCTAGTGAAAGCAGCTTGAGAGTAGAAGTCAATAAGACTAACTCTCTTCAAGAGAACTTCAATGCTGCTATGGAGGAATACAATAAAGCTCTCAAGCACCTCGACCTTAAAGAGGAAATCATCAAAGAACTGGAAAAACAGCTCGAGGCTGAAAAGAAGCTTGTTGAGAGCTTCTCTAAGCCTAAGACAGTTCTTCCAATCGTTGCTGAATTCTCTGCTAAGGCCAAGGGTGCTGGTTTAGGCCACATTGGCTCTTCTAGTAAATCCTCTAGAAGAAACAAGGCCAAGAGAAAGAATAAGGCTGCCCGAAAGACTCTAGCTGAAGAAAAAGGGAAAGCTCCCTTGGAACCTGTTGTGTTCAAGAAAGTTATCTTTCCCACGAACGAACTCGATTATGAGTCCACCTACGGACACTTTTCTAGGCCAATCCCTGAGAAGCCTAAGTCAAGATACCAAGGTTGGACTCGTCCTCGTAACTTTGGCGAGAGTGTCTTCAAGGCACCTTATGAGGAGATTCAGCTTCAAAGCTATGGACCTTATGCTCATGGTCATAACTTTAAGAAGACACCAAAAGTAAAACCCATTGTAGAAAAGCCTATGAAGGAGAAGACTTCATGTAACTGCAATCATCATGAAGCCTCTTCCTCCAAAAGTAAGGCTCCTGCTAGACCTTCATTCCAGAAAGTCAGGCAGGACTACCCAAGGCAAAGATACAACAGGTTCAACTGTTGGTGTTGTGGCAAAATTGGTCATTTTGCCAGTGATTGTTGGTTCAATCCTAATAATGCTGCTACCCCTAAAGTTAGCAACGTGAGAATGACCACTCATGAGGCTAATATTCGTAGGGGGAGTATTCTAACTCGAGACCAAGGACCCAAACTTGGTTGGGTTCCTAAGGCTAAATGATTGTAATTGCAGGTATGTCCAAAGGCCACCAAAATGCCAATCTGGTACTTGGACAGTGGATGTTCTCGGCATATGACCGGGACAAGGAGCCTACTACTGAACTACACCTCAGTCTGCAACGGACCAAAGGTCATCTTTGGAGGTTCAGATCGAGGAATCACTAAAGGCTATGGTATGATTTCTAACGGTAGCGTATCCTTCTCGGATGTAGCCTATGTTGAAGGATTGGAACACAATCTCATCAGCATAAGCCAACTATGCGACAAAGGATACGTAGTTGAATTTCATGCTGACAAGTGTTTGATAAAATCGGTTAACAATATGGAAACTATTTTATCAGGCACTCGAAGCAGAAATATTTTCTGTTTGAATTTTATTTGTATAGACTCTTCGACACCAGTGTGTCTTTTGGCAAAAAGTAGTGCATCTCTTGCTGACCAATGGCACAAGAGACTAGCACATATTAATTTCAAAACTATTAATAAATTATTCTCTCAAAACTTAGTGCGTGATGCACCCAAGGTCAAGTGCGTTACGGACAGTCCTTGTCACGCTTGTATCAAAGGCAAGCAAACAAGAAGTTCGTTTAAAAGCATAATAGGCAAGGATTCCAATAGAAGTTTACAGCTTCTTCATATGGACTTGTTTGGTCCACTGCAGGTTAGAAGTTTGGGAGGTAAGGAATATACGTTGGTTATTGTGGATGATTACTCGCGCTTTGCGTGGGTGTTCTTTCTGAAACACAAGTCAGATACCTTCGGTATTTTCACTAATTTTGTCAGGCAAATCCAGAATGAATACAACCGTTCCGTAGTCAAAATCAGAAGTGACAATGGAACGGAATTCAAGTCTGGAGCCATGACAGAATTTTGTGAAAGTCAAGGTATCTTTCATGAGTTTTCCTCTCCCCGCACACCACAGCAAAATGGAGTGGCTGAGAGAAGGAACAGAACACTCATAGAGGCTTGTCGGACCATGTTGAGTGATGCCTCACTTCCGGAGTATTTCTGGGCTGAAGCCGTCAACACCGCTTATCACGTGCAAAATCGAGCACTCATCAACAAAGACCATGATAAGACTCCTTACGAACTTCTAAAAGGCAGGCAACCAACCATTTCATACTTTAGAATCTTTGGTTGTAAGTGCTTCGTACTTAACAATGGCAAGTATCACACTACAAAGTTTAGCGAGAAAAGCTTTAAAGGTATCTTTGTAGGTTATAGTAGCCATAGTAAGGCCTATAGAGTTTTCAATAGAAAAACTCTGGTTGTGGAAGAGTCGATACATCTTGTATTTGATGAGACGAGTCTGTTGCAAAGCAACTCGTCTAGTGTGCCTATTGTAGATGCAGGTACAAAGTTGAAAGAACTCAGCTTGGATGAACCTATTAAAGATAAAGATGAGACGTTCATCAAGATCCCCTCTACAACCAGCTTTGGAGAGGGAGATGATCAAGATGAAGAAGACATCCCAGCTGAAGATATAACTCCAGTGGCTGAAGAGATCCCAGATGCAAGGACTTTAGAGTTCAGACACTTGAAGGATCATCCTGTTGACCAAATCATAGGAGATCCTCGGGATGGTGTCAGAACTCGTCGAGGTACAACTAACGAGAATTTACACTTAAGCTTTCTCTCACAGGTTGAACCAAAGAAATTTGAGGAAGCCAACTCCGATGCATCCTGGATTCTAGCCATGGAAGAAGAATTAAATCAGTTCAAAAGATGCAAAGTCTGGACACTTGTTCCTAGACCCAAGCATAAGAACGTCATCGGGACAAAATGGGTCTACCGGAACAAGATGGATGAAGACGGAACAATTATAAAGAATAAAGCCAGACTTGTCGCCAAGGGATATCATCAAGAGGAAGGGATCGACTTCGACCAAACTTATGCTCCAGTAGCAAGACTGGAGGCAATCAGGTTATTTCTTGCCTACGCTGCACTTAAGGGCTTTACCGTCTATCAAATGGACGTGAAGTCCGCCTTCCTAAATGGTAACATTAAGGAAGAAGTGTACGTAGAGCAACCCCCAGGTTTTGTTGATCCAACCCTTCCTAACTATGTGTATTTATTACAAAAAGCACTATATGGTCTCAAGCAAGCCCCTCGGGCTTGGTATGAGACGTTGTCTACCTTTCTTCTTGAGAACAAGTTCACAAGAGGAAAGATAGACAAGACATTATTTCTTAGGGAAATAAAAGGCAAGATTTTGCTAGTGCAAATCTATGTCGACGACATCATTTTTGGCTCTACAGATAACAACCTCTGCAAAAAGTTCTCTAAACTTATGCAAGGGAAGTTTGAAATGAGCAGTATGGGAGAGCTGAAGTATTTCTTAGGACTACAAGTGAAACAATCTGTGGATGGAATTTTCATCTCTCAGACCAAGTTCACTAAAGAGCTGCTTAAGAAATTCGGAATGGAGAATGCAACCTCTATGAGGACTCCAATGGCCTCAGCTATGTCTCTGGACAAGGATGAGAAAGGGAAACCTTTTGATGAAACCAAGTACAGAAGCATAATTGGGTCCTTGCTCTACCTTACTGCAAGTAGGCCAGATATAATGTTCTCGACATGTGTATGTGCTAGATTCCAGGTGAACTCTAAGGAATCTCACTACATTGCTGCAAAGCGAATTTTGAGATACCTCAAAGGAACACCAAATCTTGGCTTATGGTACCCAAGAAGTAATGATAGTGAACTAATTGGATTCTCAGATGCAGATTTTGCAGGAAGCAAAGACGACAAGAAAAGCACCTCCGGGACTTGCCAATTCCTCGGAAGGAGACTCATTTCCTGGAGCAGTAAGAAGCAAAACTGTGTAGCCATCTCAACGGCTGAATCAGAGTACATCTCTGCAGGCAGCTGTTGTGCACAGCTTTTGTGGATCAAGAATCAGTTTGAAGATTACAACATGAAGTTCCAGAACATTCCACTGTTCTGTGATTCTTCCAGCGCAATTGCAATAGCCAACAACCCAGTCTCCCACAGCAGGACCAAGCACATAGAGCTTCGCTATCATTTCATCCGGGAGCATGTGGAAAATGGAGATATAGATCTACAGTATGTCTCCACAGACAGGCAAGTTGCAGATATCTTCACCAAGCCGCTGGATGAGTCCAAGTTTTCATTCTTCAAAACTGAGCTTGGACTGCTTAACAAAGAAGACCAATGATGGACTCAGAAATTTAGAAGAGGTCAGAATTGTTGGATACTCTGAGGTACAGTTTTTTAATGAAAATTCCTTCAAGAAATTTGAGACTCGAGAATAGTTACATTTACACGAGTGAAATAGTGAATACTCGAGTAACAAGTCAAATATACTCGAGTAATCAAATCAATACTCGTGTATGCACTCTTTATACCCGAGTATGAAAAGTCTTCAGAATTTAATACTCGTGTATTGAACTTCATATACTCGAGTAATCAGATTGATACTCGAGTATGAATTTCTTATACTCGAGTATGGAAAAATCCGTCTAGACTTAATACTCATGTATACTCAGTACATACTCGAGTATATGTTAAGGATTACTCGTGTATGCCGTAAACTTCTCTCGTGTAATCGGATTTCTCTGGAATTTTTCAAACTCTCTATTCGCACAACGAATTTGCCGCCCCATTCGGGTATGTTTTTATGTTTAATCATTTTTAGACCTAATTAGGATTAATTATATATATATATATATAACGAAAACGTCCATTCCACTTCCCATTCACTCGTGTATCCGCCGACCTATCGTCTTCCCGACTCTGTCTCGTCGCTCTTCCGTCGCCGCCGATTTCTCAGTTTCAGATGGCTCCTCCGTCGTCCAAGATCGGAATCGGCTCCGAACTAGTTCCAGATGGTATTGCAGACCTCTCAGATGACTTTCGCAACCTTCTCATTTTGTTCGACACCGCTGGACTGACCTACCTCCTCCAGATGCCGTGCAAGGCTATTATTCCCGCAGTGGAAGAGTTCTACAAAAACCTAAAGGTTAAACGAAATGGAAAAGTTCTAAAGACCAAGGTCAGAGGACTAAAAATCCGATTGGACAAAACCTCAATCTCTATTTTACTCCGGCTGCCCGTCGTTGAGGAAGAGGATGAACTCACAACCGAAGATTCTGACAGAACAGCCCTATACTGTGGGGTTGATCCCGAGTGTGATACTTTCAGCAGAGCAGATTGCAATAGAGAGGGAAAATTTCTGATTGATGTTATCTCCAAGGTCATACTCTGCAAGACCTACTCCATCCGAGAAATCTCTCACAACATGTTTGAGATCATGCAAGCCATCGTCTGCAGAAAGAAGTTCCAGTTTGGCATGATGCTACTGGACAAGATTCAGGGGAGCATCAAGCAACCCAGTTTTGCAAGGATTATCTCACTCATCCTCCATGAGATAGATCCTCAGGTTTTTGACCTTTCTAAAGGTATTCCTCTCCACCATATGAAGAAAGTCACCCTCGCCTCCATACATAGATATGAAATCAAGCTTCAAAATACTTCCCAAACCTCCAGACAGCAAGCTGTCATCAGGACCCCATCTCCTCCTCAACATCAAGTTGCTGACACTCTGGGTGCAGCAATTGAGGGGGAGCCTGCCTCTTCTCTTCCTCAGAATCAGGTTTCTTCAGAATCAGTAATTCCAGAACCAGCAGAAATCAGAATTTCTACTCCCCCAGTCTCTCCTCCTCCAGCAGAGATTCCATCAGCAAACCCAGACTCAGAGCTTCCAGACTCAGCAGCCCTTCTGTCTACAGCTGAAGATATCAACAAATTCATTGATGAGCTCAGCTCAGATGCCCCACTCTTCCAGAATGGATCAGCTGCAAAGTCTCCAGTTCCATCTCCTGCAAGAAACCCAGCTCCATCTCCTGCAAGAACCCCAGCTCAATCTCCTACAACAACTCCAGTCCAATCTCCTGAGAGTGAGCCTAGCAAATCAGCTCATATTCTCCTGTCTGATGATGAGCTGTCTCCAGATCCTGTGGAGGCACCTCTGAGGACTTTGGATTTCTCCATGCCCTCTCTCCTACCCTCAGAAGAAGATGTTGAAACAGTTCCATTCAAGAGAGCAGTCAGCTCAGTGGTGATCTCAGAAATCCCTCCTTGGACTGCTTCTGCTTCTACTTCTGCTCTTGCTCCTGCTGCTTCAGCTCCTGAACCAACCTCAGCTCCCTCCTCTTCAGATCTTGTAAGCAAGATTGAGCTTATGCTCAAGGAACAGAGAGATTACTTTGATGCCTCTCTGCAATCAGTAACATCCAAGGTCTCTGCTCTTGAAACAGAGATGAGCAGAGGCTTTGCTGAGATTCAAGCAAATACTGATGAACTAAAAAGGTTGTTCCAACTTGGAGGCAAAGCCATAGACCACACCATTACAAGCATAGGTGAGCTAAGAAACCAGGCAGAGACAGTAGCTCACAATCAGATCAAGCTAGATGAGAGAGCTGAAATGAATGTTGTGAAAGTATGTAATGAAGTGGGCACCTTCAAAGATGAAGCCATTGCAAAGCTAAACATAGATATCAGCAAGGGGGAGAAAGTTGTAAAAGAACAAGTGGACAAACTACATGAGCAAGCTCAAATAGTTGTAAAAGAACAAGTTGAAACCCTCTCTAAACAGGCTCAAACTACAGTGGATGGAATTGTAAAGGAAATGAAAGCAGACATTCTCTCTCAACTTCAATCTGTAAAGTTTTATACCTATGACACTGCTGTGTGGCTGCATAACATGAACTTCCCTAATGCCCAGCTCAACCCAACCATTATACCTCAGCACCTAAATCCTCTTGAAGAGCAACCCTCTGCAGATGCCCCTGTCCAAGCTACCATTCCAGAAAGTGGTGTGCCAGCCTTCTCTCCTAGACCTGATGGGGATGTGACTGAGCCTCCTCTTAACTACTCTGACATGTGGCAAGATGATTTTCTTTCCAGTTCTCAAGGTCCATCTAAGAAGAAAAGAAAGTATGGTGAAGGTGCTTCTGCAAGTCGTTCTGAACCCAGAAGAGATCCAGCAATTGTTCACTCAGAGGTTTGGAGTCCAACCTCCAAATCCCTTATTCTTGATACCTTGAGGTTAGTGACAGACCATGGGGAAAACAGAGACAATCATTACAGCTACTCAGAGTGGAAAGCCTATGAAGCTTCACAGATTAAAATCAGACTCCATGATAGAAACTGGGGACACAACAACCCTGCTGCTCCTCCCAGGCCCAGGACTTATTTCCCAAAGCCTTACAGCTATCTAGAAAGGCAAGGACTAAAGAGGGAAAGGATGCACAAGGATGCTCCATCATGAGTGGATCTGAGAAAGTGGAATTGGACTATTTTGTTTATGTGCTTTAAAAACATTTCCTCATATATATATATTTAATTCTGATTATGGCCATATTTTGTCTATCCTGTTTTAATTAGGTTTATTCTCCTTGATATGCTTTTTGTTCTTTTACTCCTAAGTAATTCACCTTAGTATAGAGAGTGCTGACATCTACAAATAGGGGGAGATTGTTGGGGTTTGTCTCCACAATACCTCAGATTTGTAGGAGGTCAGATCTTGAACTAAGATGAATTAAGTTGTATTTGATGTGGTATTTGAGTTGTATGTGTGCAGGTTCTAATTGACAAGTGTAGACCAATGTCAGTCTATAATGGGTCACCAAACACAGGACCATACAATGTAATCCCTCATTGTGTGATCCAAAGTGTTGGCCCATGTATAGCCTCTCTATTGAGATACACTTCCTTCATGCACTTGGATTGATGGACAGAAGCATTAGAGCAAATTTCCTCATAGAATTTTTCTAAGTCCCTAATACTCGAGTAACCCCTTATGATACTCGAGTATCAGGCTTAATACTCGAGTAGTTAGTAAGACATACTCGAGTAGTTAGAGATACTCGAGTAGTCAGTTAGACTTACTCGAGTAAGGTCTTAATACTCGAGTAGTCTGTGTCCCATACTCGAGTAGTTAGTGAGATACTCGAGTAATCAGTTTGGCTTACTCGAGTAGGGTCTGAATACTCGTGTAGATATATCTATACTCGAGTAGTTAAGTTAGTCACTCGAGTAAGTTCTTTTCATACTCAAGTAAGTAACTTGATACTCGAGTAAATCATGTTTGATACTCGAGTAGATCTTTTTCTTCTCTTCTCTGCAAGTTCAAAGTACTGATACTCGAGTAAATACCCTGATACTCGAGTATGTGTTTTCTGATACTCGAGTAAATACCCTGATACTCGAGTAAGTGTTTTCTGATACTCGAGTATAACTTCTGATACTCGAGTAAGTTTTCTCTATACTCGAGTATATCTTCTGATACTCGAGTAAGTATGTTCATACTCGAGTAATTGATCTTTGATACTCGAGTAAATTCTTCCATACTCGAGTAATTGACTCTGATACTCGTGTATGTAAACGTTTCTCAGGTATATTTTCTGATACTCGAGTTTAGCCTTTTTATACTCGAGTATATCGTCTTAATACTCGAGCATACTTTTCTATTACTCGAGTATACAATTCTGATACTCGAGTATACCATTTTTGATACTCGAGTAATTCATTCTTCTCTCCTGTATTTCTCTCTTTCTATACTCGAGTATACTGCTTCTTGCTACTCGAGTAATCCATCTCTCCATACTCGTGTATATCCTCCATTACTCGAGTATCGCAGTCAACTTCTCCAGAATTTTTCTAAGTCCTTTTTCATCATAAGTATTTTGAATCTGTCAATTCTGATTGGTCCACGTGTCATCATTAATCAATATTATGACCGTTGGAACCCACCTATAAATAGGTCTTTTCAGAAATGACTTTTAAGCGTTATTACAGAAATATTCTTTTAAGAAAGAGAAATTCCGTGAACCCTAATTTCACGCCGCCGCCATTGCCGTTCACGGAAGAAGAAGAAAAGTTTGGATCGCGACCTTCGTTTTCATCGATCTTTTCTCCAGCGATCCAGAAGAAAGAGAATCACTCGATCTTGCCGAGCCTTGAAGATTCCAGATCTACTTTCTCGATCGAGGTGGTTCTAGATCTCAGATTCGTGGATCTTTCTCTAGTCGTCTTCTACACTTTCTGATCAAGCTGAAGTTCCTAAAGAAGAAGACGGATACAGATCCAGATCTGATAGTGTGTTTGTTTGTAATCACAACCAATATTTTTGTAGGAGTTTTAATTCTCCGAGATTTGTAGGAAGTTTTGTCTTCCGAGTTTTTGTAGATCCGTTTTGGGATCGAGATTTGTAGGAACGTGGTTCCGAGGTGTAGGATTGTTTTCAATCCGAGATAGTGGAGTAGCCGAGTCTAGTGATTTGCTAGATCGGTGAGGAAAGTGGACGTACCCAAGATTGGGGAACCACTATAAATCTCTTGTCTTCTGTGATTGCTTGATATTTGCTGTGTTAGTTTTTAATTCCGCATTTGACACGCATTTCACCTATTCACCCCCCTCTAGGTGATTTAGGCTAACAACTTAGACCTCTCAATTGGTATCAGAGGGAGGTTGATCGTTAAAAGGTTAACACCTTGATCTTATCCTTCTAAGTTGTTTCTTGAAAAGTATCAAGCATAAGAAGACCAAGGATTTTGCTAAACTCCCTATCTGCACCAAGAACAACTTTCCTATGTGGAAGGAAAGAGTAAAGTTCTTCATGGAAGCAGTAGATCCCCGGATCTTCATGATTGTTGAAGAAGGTCCCCACATTCCTATGACTGCATCCACCATAGATCCCACCAAGCAAGTTCCCAAGAAGCTGATGGATCTAGATAAGGATGAGATTGCACTTGTCTCTCTGGACAAGAAGGCTAAAAATATTATAGCAAGTGCAGTCGACGACTCAATGCTGCAGAATCTAATTCATTGCCAGTCTGCCAAGGAGATGTGGCAATCCCTAGTGACTCTAATGGAAGGTACAGAAGAAGTGAGGGATGATCGTAGATCCCTACTGAACCAGAAATATGAAGCCTTCAGGCAGGGTCATAAGGAAGCCATAGCTGACACCTTTGAGAACTTCTTCAAGATAGTTAATGGCCTAAGAGTGTATGGCCGTGTCTTCACCAACGGGGAACTCAATGACAAATTCTTAAGATCCCTAACCAAGGAATGGGATAATAAGGTATATGTCATTCGGGAGTTTGGAAGGTTAGCTGAGACGGACCCGCAGAATCTGTTCGGAAAGCTTATGTCTTACGAGCTGCAAATCAACTCAAGAAAAGCTGAAGAAGAGACAAGCAGGTCTGCATCCAAGGAGAAATCTGTCGCTCTAAAGGCAGATAGCTCAAGGAAGATAAAGGCTAGCTCTCCTGCCCCAGTTCCTGAGGCTGATGAAGAAGAATCATCTGAGCCTAGCTCATCTGGCTCAGAACTATCTGATGGAGAGTTCTCCCTACTCTCAAGGCAGTTCAAGAAATTCTTGAACAAGAAGAAGCAATGGAGAGGCAAGGATGCCTCATATAGAAGATCACGACATGACGGTGATCATCGGAAGAAAGGCTCAAGCAGCCATGACAGGTACAATTCTAAACAGAACAAACATATTTCAACTGACATCATTTGCTATTGTTGCAATAAGCCAGGTCACGTCATCGCCGATTGCCCTCACAAAAAGAAAGAGGGTGGAAGAAGAGAGGAAAAGAAATCCTCACACCATAAGAAGAGGATAGAGAAAAGCCTAGTAGCCAAGAAGAGCAAAACTCTCAGCGACTCTGACTCATCTGAGTCAAGTGAAGAAGAGGAAGCTTACTTTGGGCTCATGGCTCATTCAGATGATGAACAAGTCCCCCAGTTCACTGGGGAGGTAAAATCTCACACTCCTCTCTCTGACTCTGATGATGACAATGAGCAAGAGGGCTATTCCTCTGAAGATGAATCTGAGCTCATGAGTCAGTATAAGGAGTTACTCACCGCCTACGAAAAATGTCGTAGAGTAGTGAAAACTCAAGCCAAAGAGATAAAATCTCTACAGGCTAGTGAAAGCAGCTTGAGAGTAGAAGTCAATAAGACTAACTCTCTTCAAGAGAACTTCAATGCTGCTATGGAGGAATACAATAAAGCTCTCAAGCACCTCGACCTTAAAGAGGAAATCATCAAAGAACTGGAAAAACAGCTCGAGGCTGAAAAGAAGCTTGTTGAGAGCTTCTCTAAGCCTAAGACAGTTCTTCCAATCGTTGCTGAATTCTCTGCTAAGGCCAAGGGTGCTGGTTTAGGCCACATTGGCTCTTCTAGTAAATCCTCTAGAAGAAACAAGGCCAAGAGAAAGAATAAGGCTGCCCGAAAGACTCTAGCTGAAGAAAAAGGGAAAGCTCCCTTGGAACCTGTTGTGTTCAAGAAAGTTATCGTTCCCACGAACGAACTCGATTATGAGTCCACCTACGGACACTTTTCTAGGCCAATCCCTGAGAAGCCTAAGTCAAGATACCAAGGTTGGACTCGTCCTCGTAACTTTGGCGAGAGTGTCTTCAAGGCACCTTATGAGGAGATTCAGCTTCAAAGCTATGGACCTTATGCTCATGGTCATAACTTTAAGAAGACACCAAAAGTAAAACCCATTGTAGAAAAGCCTATGAAGGAGAAGACTTCATGTAACTGCAATCATCATGAAGCCTCTTCCTCCAAAAGTAAGGCTCCTGCTAGACCTTCATTCCAGAAAGTCAGGCAGGACTACCCAAGGCAAAGATACAACAGGTTCAACTGTTGGTGTTGTGGCAAAATTGGTCATTTTGCCAGTGATTGTTGGTTCAATCCTAATAATGCTGCTACCCCTAAAGTTAGCAACGTGAGAATGACCACTCATGAGGCTAATATTCGTAGGGGGAGTATTCTAACTCGAGACCAAGGACCCAAACTTGGTTGGGTTCCTAAGGCTAAATGATTGTAATTGCAGGTATGTCCAAAGGCCACCAAAATGCCAATCTGGTACTTGGACAGTGGATGTTCTCGGCATATGACCGGGACAAGGAGCCTACTACTGAACTACACCTCAGTCTGCAACGGACCAAAGGTCATCTTTGGAGGTTCAGATCGAGGAATCACTAAAGGCTATGGTATGATTTCTAACGGTAGCGTATCCTTCTCGGATGTAGCCTATGTTGAAGGATTGGAACACAATCTCATCAGCATAAGCCAACTATGCGACAAAGGATACGTAGTTGAATTTCATGCTGACAAGTGTTTGATAAAATCGGTTAACAATATGGAAACTATTTTATCAGGCACTCGAAGCAGAAATATTTTCTGTTTGAATTTTATTTGTATAGACTCTTCGACACCAGTGTGTCTTTTGGCAAAAAGTAGTGCATCTCTTGCTGACCAATGGCACAAGAGACTAGCATATATTAATTTCAAAACTATTAATAAATTATTCTCTCAAAACTTAGTGCGTGATGCACCCAAGGTCAAGTGCGTTATGGACAGTCCTTGTCACGCTTGTATCAAAGGCAAGCAAACAAGAAGTTCGTTTAAAAGCATAATAGGCAAGGATTCCAATAGAAGTTTACAGCTTCTTCATATGGACTTGTTTGGTCCACTGCAGGTTAGAAGTTTGGGAGGTAAGGAATATACGTTGGTTATTGTGGATGATTACTCGCGCTTTGCGTGGGTGTTCTTTCTGAAACACAAGTCAGATACCTTCGGTATTTTCACTAATTTTGTCAGGCAAATCCAGAATGAATACAACCGTTCCGTAGTCAAAATCAGAAGTGACAATGGAACGGAATTCAAGTCTGGAGCCATGACAGAATTTTGTGAAAGTCAAGGTATCTTTCATGAGTTTTCCTCTCCCCGCACACCACAGCAAAATGGAGTGGCTGAGAGAAGGAACAAAACACTCATAGAGGCTTGTCGGACCATGTTGAGTGATGCCTCACTTCCGGAGTATTTCTGGGCTGAAGCCGTCAACACCGCTTGTCACGTGCAAAATCGAGCACTCATCAACAAAGACCATGATAAGACTCCTTACGAACTTCTAAAAGGCAGGCAACCAACCATTTCATACTTTAGAATCTTTGGTTGTAAGTGCTTCGTACTTAACAATGGCAAGTATCACACTACAAAGTTTAGCGAGAAAAGCTTTGAAGGTATCTTTGTAGGTTATAGTAGCCATAGTAAGGCCTATAGAGTTTTCAATAGAAAAACTCTGGTTGTGGAAGAGTCGATACATCTTGTATTTGATGAGACGAGTCTGTTGCAAAGCAACTCGTCTAGTGTGCCTATTGTAGATGCAGGTACAAAGTTGAAAGAACTCAGCTTGGATGAACCTATTAAAGATAAAGATGAGACGTTCATCAAGATCCCCTCTACAACCAGCTTTGGAGAGGGAGATGATCAAGATGAAGAAGACATCCCAGCTGAAGATATAACTCCAGTGGCTGAAGAGATCCCAGATGCAAGGACTTTAGAGTTCAGACACTTGAAGGATCATCCTGTTGACCAAATCATAGGAGATCCTCGGGATGGTGTCAGAACTCGTCGAGGTACAACTAACGAGAATTTACACTTAAGCTTTCTCTCACAGGTTGAACCAAAGAAATTTGAGGAAGCCAACTCCGACGCATCCTGGATTCTAGCCATGGAAGAAGAATTAAATCAGTTCAAAAGATGCAAAGTCTGGACACTTGTTCCTAGACCCAAGCATAAGAACGTCATCGGGACAAAATGGGTCTACCGGAACAAGATGGATGAAGACGGAACAATTATAAAGAATAAAGCCAGACTTGTCGCCAAGGGATATCATCAAGAGGAAGGGATCGACTTCGACCAAACTTATGCTCCAGTAGCAAGACTGGAGGCAATCAGGTTATTTCTTGCCTACGCTGCACTTAAGGGCTTTACCGTCTATCAAATGGACGTGAAGTCCGCCTTCCTAAATGGTAACATTAAGGAAGAAGTGTACGTAGAGCAACCCCCAGGTTTTGTTGATCCAACCCTTCCTAACTATGTGTATTTATTACAAAAAGCACTATATGGTCTCAAGCAAGCCCCTCGGGCTTGGTATGAGACGTTGTCTACCTTTCTTCTTGAGAACAAGTTCACAAGAGGAAAGATAGACAAGACATTATTTCTTAGGGAAATAAAAGGCAAGATTTTGCTAGTGCAAATCTATGTCGACGACATCATTTTTGGCTCTACAGATAACAACCTCTGCAAAAAGTTCTCTAAACTTATGCAAGGGAAGTTTGAAATGAGCAGTATGGGAGAGCTGAAGTATTTCTTAGGACTACAAGTGAAACAATCTGTGGATGGAATTTTCATCTCTCAGACCAAGTTCACTAAAGAGCTGCTTAAGAAATTCGGAATGGAGAATGCAACATCTATGAGGACTCTAATGGCCTCAGCTATGTCTCTGGACAAGGATGAGAAAGGGAAACCTTTTGATGAAACCAAGTACAGAAGCATAATTGGGTCCTTGCTCTACCTTACTGCAAGTAGGCCAGATATAATGTTCTCGACATGTGTATGTGCTAGATTCCAGGTGAACTCTAAGGAATCTCACTACATTGCTGCAAAGCGAATTTTGAGATACCTCAAAGGAACACCAAATCTTGGCTTATGGTACCCAAGAAGTAATGATAGTGAACTAATTGGATTCTCAGATGCAGATTTTGCAGGAAGCAAAGACGACAGGAAAAGCACCTCCGGGACTTGCCAATTCCTCGGAAGGAGACTCATTTCCTGGAGCAGTAAGAAGCAAAACTGTGTAGCCATCTCAACGGCTGAATCAGAGTACATCTCTGCAGGCAGCTGTTGTGCACAGCTTTTGTGGATCAAGAATCAGTTTGAAGATTACAACATGAAGTTCCAGAACATTCCACTGTTCTGTGATTCTTCCAGCGCAATTGCAATAGCCAACAACCCAGTCTCCCACAGCAGGACCAAGCACATAGAGCTTCGCTATCATTTCATCCGGGAGCATGTGGAAAATGGAGATATAGATCTACAGTATGTCTCCACAGACAGGCAAGTTGCAGATATCTTCACCAAGCCGCTGGATGAGTCCAAGTTTTCATTCTTCAAAACTGAGCTTGGACTGCTTAACAAAGAAGACCAATGATGGACTCAGAAATTTAGAAGAGGTCAGAATTGTTGGATACTCTGAGGTACAGTTTTTTAGTGAAAATTCCTTCAAGAAATTTGAGACTCGAGAATAGTTACATTTACACGAGTGAAATAGTGAATACTCGAGTAACAAGTCAAATATACTCGAGTAATCAAATCAATACTCGTGTATGCACTCTTTATACCCGAGTATGAAAAGTCTTCAGAATTTAATACTCGTGTATTGAACTTCATATACTCGAGTAATCAGATTGATACTCGAGTATGAATTTCTTATACTCGAGTATGGAAAAATCCGTCTAGACTTAATACTCGTGTATACTCAGTACATACTCGAGTATATGTTAAGGATTACTCGTGTATGCCGTAAACTTCTCTCGTGTAATCGGATTTCTCTGGAATTTTTCAAACTCTCTATTCGCACAACGAATTTGCCGCCCCATTCGGGTATGTTTTTATGTTTAATCATTTTTAGACCTAATTAGGATTAATTATATATATATATAAAACGAAAACGTCCATTCCACTTCCCATTCACTCGTGTATCCGCCGACCTATCGTCTTCCCGACTCTGTCTCGTCGCTCTTCCGTCGCCGCCGATTTCTCAGTTTCAGATGGCTCCTCCGTCGTCCAAGATCGGAATCGGCTCCGAACTAGTTCCAGATGGTATTGCAGACCTCTCAGATGACTTTTGCAACCTTCTCATTCTGTTCGACACCGCTGGACTGACCTACCTCCTCCAGACGCCGTGCAAGGCTATTATTCCCGCAGTGGAAGAGTTCTACAAAAACCTAAAGGTTAAACGAAATGGAAAAGTTCTAAAGACCAAGGTCAGAGGACTAAAAATCCGATTGGACAAAACCTCAATCTCTATTTTACTCCGGCTGCCCGTCGTTGAGGAAGAGGATGAACTCACAACCGAAGATTCTGACAGAACAGCCCTATACTGTGGGGTTGATCCCGAGTGTGATACTTTCAGCAGAGCAGATTGCAATAGAGAGGGAAAATTTCTGATTGATGTTATCTCCAAGGTCATACTCTGCAAGACCTACTCCATCCGAGAAATCTCTCACAACATGTTTGAGATCATGCAAGCCATCGTCTGCAGAAAGAAGTTCCAGTTTGGCATGATGCTACTGGACAAGATTCAGGGGAGCATCAAGCAACCCAGTTTTGCAAGGATTATCTCACTCATCCTCCATGAGATAGATCCTCAGGTTTTTGACCTTTCTAAAGGTATTCCTCTCCACCATATGAAGAAAGTCACCCTCGCCTCCATACATAGATATGAAATCAAGCTTCAAAATACTTCCCAAACCTCCAGACAGCAAGCTGTCATCAGGACCCCATCTCCTCCTCAACATCAAGTTGCTGACACTCTGGGTGCAGCAATTGAGGGGGAGCCTGCCTCTTCTCTTCCTCAGAATCAGGTTTCTTCAGAATCAGTAATTCCAGAACCAGCAGAAATCAGAATTTCTACTCCCCCAGTCTCTCCTCCTCCAGCAGAGATTCCATCAGCAAACCCAGACTCAGAGCTTCCAGACTCAGCAGCCCTTCTGTCTATAGCTGAAGATATCAACAAATTCATTGATGAGCTCAGCTCAGATGCCCCACTCTTCCAGAATGGATCAGCTGCAAAGTCTCCAGTTCCATCTCCTGCAAGAAACCCAGCTCCATCTCCTGCAAGAACCCCAGCTCAATCTCCTACAACAACTCCAGTCCAATCTCCTGAGAGTGAGCCTAGCAAATCAGCTCATATTCTCCTGTCTGATGATGAGCTGTCTCCAGATCCTGTGGAGGCACCTCTGAGGACTTTGGATTTCTCCATGCCCTCTCTCCTACCCTCAGAAGAAGATGTTGAAACAGTTCCATTCAAGAGAGCAGTCAGCTCAGTGGTGATCTCAGAAATCCCTCCTTGGACTGCTTCTGCTTCTACTTCTGCTCTTGCTCCTGCTGCTTCAGCTCCTGAACCAACCTCAGCTCCCTCCTCTTCAGATCTTGTAAGCAAGATTGAGCTTATGCTCAAGGAACAGAGAGATTACTTTGATGCCTCTCTGCAATCAGTAACATCCAAGGTCTCTGCTCTTGAAACAGAGATGAGCAGAGGCTTTGCTGAGATTCAAGCAAATACTGATGAACTAAAAAGGTTGTTCCAACTTGGAGGCAAAGCCATAGACCACACCATTACAAGCATAGGTGAGCTAAGAAACCAGGCAGAGACAGTAGCTCACAATCAGATCAAGCTAGATGAGAGAGCTGAAATGAATGTTGTGAAAGTATGTAATGAAGTGGGCACCTTCAAAGATGAAGCCATTGCAAAGCTAAACATAGATATCAGCAAGGGGGAGAAAGTTGTAAAAGAACAAGTGGACAAACTACATGAGCAAGCTCAAATAGTTGTAAAAGAACAAGTTGAAACCCTCTCTAAACAGGCTCAAACTACAGTGGATGGAATTGTAAAGGAAATGAAAGCAGACATTCTCTCTCAACTTCAATCTGTAAAGTTTTATACCTATGACACTGCTGTGTGGCTGCATAACATGAACTTCCCTAATGCCCAGCTCAACCCAACCATTATACCTCAGCACCTAAATCCTCTTGAAGAGCAACCCTCTGCAGATGCCCCTGTCCAAGCTACCATTCCAGAAAGTGGTGTGCCAGCCTTCTCTCCTAGACCTGATGGGGATGTGACTGAGCCTCCTCTTAACTACTCTGACATGTGGCAAGATGATTTTCTTTCCAGTTCTCAAGGTCCATCTAAGAAGAAAAGAAAGTATGGTGAAGGTGCTTCTGCAAGTCGTTCTGAACCCAGAAGAGATCCAGCAATTGTTCACTCAGAGGTTTGGAGTCCAACCTCCAAATCCCTTATTCTTGATACCTTGAGGTTAGTGACAGACCATGGGGAAAACAGAGACAATCATTACAGCTACTCAGAGTGGAAAGCCTATGAAGCTTCACAGATTAAAATCAGACTCCATGACAGAAACTAGGGACACAACAACCCTGCTGCTCCTCCCAGGCCCAGGACTTATTTCCCAAAGCCTTACAGCTATCTAGAAAGGCAAGGACTAAAGAGGGAAAGGATGCACAAGGATGCTCCATCATGAGTGGATCTGAGAAAGTGGAATTGGACTATTTTGTTTATGTGCTTTAAAAACATTTCCTCATATATATATATTTAATTCTGATTATGGCCATATTTTGTCTATCCTGTTTTAATTAGGTTTATTCTCCTTGATATGCTTTTTGTTCTTTTACTCCTAAGTAATTCACCTTAGTATAGAGAGTGCTGACATCTACAAATAGGGGGAGATTGTTGGGGTTTGTCTCCACAATACCTCAGATTTGTAGGAGGTCAGATCTTGAACTAAGATGAATTAAGTTGTATTTGATGTGGTATTTGAGTTGTATGTGTGCAGGTTCTAATTGACAAGTGTAGACCAATGTCAGTCTATAATGGGTCACTAAACACAGGACCATACAATGTAATCCCTCATTGTGTGATCCAAAGTGTTGGCCCATGTATAGCCTCTCTATTGAGATACACTTCCTTCATGCACTTGGATTGATGGACAGAAGCATTAGAGCAAATTTCCTCATTGAATTTTTCTAAGTCCCTAATACTCGAGTAACCCCTTATGATACTCGAGTATCAGGCTTAATACTCGAGTAGTTAGTAAGACATACTCGAGTAGTTAGAGATACTCGAGTAGTCAGTTAGACTTACTCGAGTAAGGTCTTAATACTCGAGTAGTCTGTGTCCCATACTCGAGTAGTTAGTGAGATACTCGAGTAATCAGTTTGGCTTACTCGAGTAGGGTCTGAATACTCGTGTAGATATATCTATACTCGAGTAGTTAAGTTAGTCACTCGAGTAAGTTCTTTTCATACTCGAGTAAGTAACTTGATACTCGAGTAAATCATGTTTGATACTCGAGTAGATCTTTTTCTTCTCTTCTCTGCAAGTTCAAAGTACTGATACTCGAGTAAATACCCTGATACTCGAGTATGTGTTTTCTGATACTCGAGTAAATACCCTGATACTCGAGTAAGTGTTTTCTGATACTCGAGTATAACTTCTGATACTCGAGTAAGTTTTCTCTATACTCGAGTATATCTTCTGATACTCGAGTAAGTATGTTCATACTCAAGTAATTGATCTTTGATACTCGAGTAAATTCTTCCATACTCGAGTAATTGACTCTGATACTCGTGTATGTAAACGTTTCTCAGGTATATTTTCTGATACTCGAGTTTAGCCTTTTTATACTCGAGTATATCGTCTTAATACTCGAGCATACTTTTCTATTACTCGAGTATACAATTCTGATACTCGAGTATACCATTTTTGATACTCGAGTAATTCATTCTTCTCTCCTGTATTTCTCTCTTTCTATACTCGAGTATACTGCTTCTTGCTACTCGAGTAATCCATCTCTCCATACTCGTGTATATCCTCCATTACTCGAGTATCGCAGTCAACTTCTCCAGAATTTTTCTAAGTCCTTTTTCATCATAAGTATTTTGAATCTGTCAATTCTGATTGGTCCACGTGTCATCATTAATCAATATTATGACCGTTGGAACCCACCTATAAATAGGTCTTTTCAGAAATGACTTTTAAGCGTTATTACAGAAATATTCTTTTTAAGAAAGAGAAATTCCGTGAACCCTAATTTCACGCCGCCGCCATTGCCGTTCACGGAAGAAGAAGAAAAGTTTGGATCGCGACCTTCGTTTTCATCGATCTTTTCTCCAGCGATCCAGAAGAAAGAGAATCACTCGATCTTGCCGAGCCTTGAAGATTCCAGATCTACTTTCTCGATCGAGGTGGTTCTAGATCTCAGATTCGTGGATCTTTCTCTAGTCGTCTTCTACACTTTCTGATCAAGCCGAAGTTCCTAAAGAAGAAGACGGATACAGATCCAGATCTGATAGTGTGTTTGTTTGTAATCACAACCAATATTTTTGTAGGAGTTTTAATTCTCCGAGATTTGTAGGAAGTTTTGTCTTCCGAGTTTTTGTAGATCCGTTTTGGGATCGAGATTTGTAGGAACGTGGTTCCGAGGTGTAGGATTGTTTTCAATCCGAGATAGTGGAGTAGCCGAGTCTAGTGATTTGCTAGATCGGTGAGGAAAGTGGACGTACCCAAGATTGGGGAACCACTATAAATCTCTTGTCTTCTGTGATTGCTTGATATTTGCTGTGTTAGTTTTTAATTCCGCATTTGACACGCATTTCACCTATTCACCCCCCTCTAGGTGATTTAGGCTAACAACTTAGACCTCTCAGCTGACATAGAGGAAGAAAACAAGTTAGTTGCTCAGAGCACAGAAGTATACAGTTCTCAAGTTCCCTCCCCAGTTCCATCTCATGCAACAAAGAAAACAAGCTCTGATGAAGCACTAAGATAGATTGATGCTATGTATGACAAACCTCAATCTTTTGATGATCATGAGGAGGAGGAACCTAAGAAAAGGAAAATCTCTAAGAAAAGGAAGGCTCCACCTCCTCCTGCTCCCAAACCTGGAAACACCAATGATACTCCCTACTATATCCTATAAAAAATAACCCCATACAAGGGAATGTTGGCCTAGATGTGGCTCTCAAAGAATGAACAAAAGGCCAGGAAGAAAAGTAAGAGGTACTCTCCTCCCCCAGCTTACAAATACAGGAAGGATCCCCCTCCTCCTCCTACTCCTCCACCAGCTGCTGGTGCTTCTAGAATTAGTTCTCAAAAGTCAGATCCACCTTCCAAGCCCTCATTAACCAGAACTTATCAGAGGCAAGAAAGGCCATCTAGATAGCAATCACTTGGAAGCAGTCAACAAAGAAGTACTAGCTGCATAGAACAGATAAAAGAAATAGTATATCAGAAACCAGAATTCTCTCCTCCTAAACCACAGGCTGGACAAAGAAGAAACTCTGTATCACATAAACCCAAAGGAAAATACAGTGAAGCTGCACCTCCAAAATCACTGTACACTCAAAGTAGTGAAAGCCAGATTACAACAAACTTCCAAGAACAGTCAACAGAATTCAGGCCTGTCACCCTGCTACCCTCTCAAGAAGATCATTCACCTGTCAGTCAGAATGATGATCAAAACTTCAGGATGGCCAGGCTTCAAGAATTGATTGCTCTATCACAGATGAAAAAGGCCAGTGAAGAAGGACAAGATCCAACAAAATTCACTACAATGTCTACTTACAGAGAAAAAGAACTTGAAAGACTTCAAGTGAGCAAGAAACTGTTTGACCCTGCTGATTATATGGCTAGACATCCAGAGGCAATTGTTCCCAGAACTTCAACTCAGACAGTTATTGGAGCAGCAGATCTATATATATCAAAAAGAGAAGCAGCCAATCTTAACAGGGAGATCATATTTACCAAACCTGAATAAAAGAAGAAGGAAGAAAAATCCAAGAAGTAGAAATAGAAAATCCTGAAGAAGAATTGCTACTATTGGTATACTTTGTTAAAATTATGTTCTCTTTTCTGTTACAAAGTTGACTATGTACATATATCTACTGCACTTGTTATTAAATTATCTGCCAGATATATATTATGTTCCTGCTTTGTATATTTTTTTTTCTTTTATTGAGTCTGTTATTAGTGACCTCACCCAAATAGGACGAGATTATTGGAACCCCTAGTTGGATTTGGGCAAGGTTCACTGAGTTAGGATATGACCCAACATGTATAGATCAGGGTCATAGTCATGTCCTAGAGTCTAGGTCAAGTCCTTAGAGTCAAAAATACAAAGGACCAGCCTTCAACACTGCTAAAGACTCAAGACTTAGAGAATTCAAGACTTAGAAAAAGAAGTTCTACATTCATCGATCTCCGGTCGACGAAAGTCGAGCTCAGCTAGACAAACTTAGGGAAACTCTCTGAGCCCAGCTTGACAAACTCAATCCCCAGCTCGACGAAGTAATACCTTCTAAGTCTAACACTCAGTCGACAAACCAATAACATCAGCCAGAAGAACCTTGATCTTTTATTGACTAATTCTTATTGAAGTGGTTCAACACCACAAAATATTTTAAGTCCATACCGCAGACTCAGCTCGACGATCTTAGACTTCAGCTCGATTAACTTGATGCACAGAAGAAGAAAGTTATCAAGCAGCATTCAGAGTTCGACGATCTTGAATCTCAGCTTGACGAACAGCTATTCTCAGCTCGACGAAAGCCATTCTCAGGTCGACGAACTTAGAGCACAGTATCCGTCAGTTTGTGGAGTGCAGTTGTTTGTAGAATTCAGGTCGACGAAAGCTGATCCCAGGTCGACGAAAGTTATTCTCTGGTCAACGAAAACTGTAAGACATATTGTTATTTCTTCTTTCTTTTTCTGTCTCCTTATTATATATCTATTATAGGCTGTTAATTCCTTGGATAATCAATGCTCTTATATCCTTTGGATCGAGCTGTTACAGGCAGCATTGATTGCAAATATCCCCCATGGAATTAATTGCTTATATCTCGGGACAGACATAGTATAGAATATATGAAAGCATTCTTGCTGTTTTCATTCCCGATATTTCGGCTGAGCATTGATTGCAGGATTTTGAATTCGACGAAGAGGCAGTTATCAAGGGGATCATCTCTCAGCAAGAAATGACAACAACAACAACACAACACAGAAACCTTTCAGAAGATAGAACTTTTTTAAAAAACACAAGTGCAATGCATACGGCTATCTGAAGAAAAATCAACTGCTCTCAAAAAGAAGAAGAAAGAACAACAATCACTATCAAGAGTCTTTCTTCTCCTTATTCGGTTTCTGGGATCTCAAGTGACAAAAATATTCAAATCAGTCAAAGGATCTCAGAAAGTAGATCTTACAGCAGAAGGCCTACTCACCCTTTGCAACGTTTCCACTCCTGAACCATTCAAGATCTCAGGGGGAGCTTTGACTTCATAACAGAATCCATAAAGTATTCTCATTTTTATTTGAGAAAAGAAGACTTCAATCAACCTCTCTTCCCCACCTCTGTACAGGGTTTTAATTCCCTTCAAAATTATTCTGGTTGCAAGTCTCCTTCCAAAAGACTTGGGTTGGTTTTTGAGCACCTGATCAAAAGCTCATTGGTGGCAGTCACCTTATCAAAACCTATAGTGGATTCCTACCTAGGGTGGTAGAAGAGTAGATGTACCCAAGTTTGGGGAACCACTATAAAATTCTTGTGTTGTCTGTATGGCTGTGATTTTTCTGTGTGCTTGTGTTTTATATATTTTGTTGTGTAGCTTAGTTGTCTTTTCTCTAGTTCACTTGTTGTACTAGTACACACATACACCTATATCATAGTAACATATTTTGTTAAAGACTTCTTATTTCTGCAAGAATCAAAAAGATTTTAAAAACTCTATTCACCCCCCCCCCCTCTAGAGTTATTCAGAGCTTACCCTATCTTTCAGTTAATAGGAAATCAGTGAATTGGGCTGAATTTTTGTTTGAGTTGATCAGGAAGAAAGTAAATAAGAGAGAGGTCTCTTTTTGCAGAATTTTAGGGATTTTTCTCACAGAAAAATGCCCTGAGTTGTTGACATCCCCAACAACATTCATCAATGCTTCCAAGAGGCTGACCCCAGCTCTCTTTGGAAAGTGAGAGAGGAATATCTTAAAGTGAAAAAGTTCAGTTGTCTACCTAAATCACCTAGAGGGGGGTGAATAGGTGAGTTGTGCGTCTTTTTGCGAAATAAAAATTTAAAGACTATGCACACAGATCAATCAAGCATTCACAGGCGATAAAATATTTATAGTGGTTACCCAACCTTGGGTACGTCCACTTTCCCTAACCGATCTAGAAAACCACTAGACTCAGCTACTCCACTATCTCGAATTGAAAAATAATAATACACCTCGGAACAACGTTCCTACAAACTCGATCAAAATGGATCTACACTCGGAAGGTAAAACTTCCTACAACTCGGAGAAAATTCTCCTACAAGAAATTAATAGAATGTAATAAAAATACGAACAATAATCTTCAAATCTTTAAACGATTTGCCTGGATCTTCTTCTTATAGATATTGAGGCTTTATCAGAAAAGTTGAAGAATAAATCTCGGCAAAACTAGATCTGAAAAATTACTTTGACTTCACCAGATCAGAGAAAGATGATGAAGAACGAATAGAATATCTCGATCTGGAAATAAAACTTGATCTGAATCTTAAAGTCGAAACCCTAGCCCTGGCGCGAAGGAGATCATCAGTGGCGGCGGTGGCTTCGTTTTGAGAGAGAGAAACGCGATTTAGAATATCGAATATTATGACGGCTTGATGTTGATTATTAGCATTAGGGTTGATCGGTATTGACAAGATCAATTTATAAGATCTCTCAACGGTCATAAATATTCTTAATGATGTACACGTGGACCAGTCACGTCAAAGGATTTGAAGATCCCGTCAAATCTGGACTTAGAAAAAATTTCTGAAAAGCTGACTGATATACTCGAGTCATCATATACCTACTCGAGTACTTAAAGTCATTACTCTAGTAAGGGAGAAAGAGACTACTCGAGTATTTTACTTAGAAAAATATCCAGAATTTAGGAGCAGATACTCGAGTAGATTAAAGATATACTCGAGTGCTAGGCTGATTACACGAGTCAAAGAATTGGACTACTCGAGTATAAGACGGGTTACTCGAGTATAAGAATTCAACTACTCGATTGAATGAAGATGTATTCGAGTAAGATACTTAGAGAAATTTCTGAGAAGGGAAAATGAGATACTCGAGTATTAAAAATGAACTACTCGAGTGAATAAGATCTACTCGAATATATGGATAAACTACTCGAGTAAAGTACTTAGAAAGTTTACTTAGATAGAGGGAAAAGATTTACTCGAGTATAGACTCTGGACTACTCGAGTAGTATATAGACTACTCAAGTGGAGAGAATTAACACGAGTCTCTGATTTATGTTACTCGAGACAAATGACTTAACTATTCGAGTGTAAAAACTGACTACTCGAGTATTTAACTTAGAAAAATTATGAGAGGAGAAACTGGTGACTCGAGTATAAGAATTCAACTACTCGAGTACCATTTCACTTACTCTAGTATAAATACATCTACTCGAGTAAATGACTTAGATAATTTTTCTTCATTGAAATTCTTTTCTTTAAAGAGGGTCAGCAACACTTCAGTGTCCAATCAGTCCAAGTGCTTGTAATATGAAGTGTATCCTAATAGAGAGGCTACACATGGGTCAACACCATGGATCACACAATGAGGGATTACATTGTATGGTCCTGTGTTTGATGACCCATTGTAGAATGACATTGGTCTATACTTGGCAATATCGTCCTGCAAACACATAACTCAAGCAAGGCATCAAATATAACTTAATTCATCTTAGTTCTAGGGTGACTTTGTACAAATCTGGGTTATTGTGGATGCAATACTCAACAATCTCCCCCTATTTGTAGAAGTTAGAACCCTCTATACTAAGGTGAATTATACTAAAGTAGAAAGGACAATTATAAAAATATTGAGCATAAATTAAAATGCAATAAACTATTGACTGAATTTTAGCTAAAACATCTTTGTTTATTTCTTCCCAGAGAGTCCTGACAGAAGTGTCAAATTTTGCAATTCGTTCTTTCACAAGGTCCTCCCCCTTTCTGAATTATACACATAGTTGATCTATAGTCTCAGTTTTGAAAGTGCCAACCTCTTCACATACCTGGACTTCCATGTACTCGAGTGACGGGAAGTACTCGAGTATGACATTAGGTACTCGAGTAGGTCTTGGCTTACTCGAGTCATGGACTTAGAATTTTGGGAAATTCCAACTTTTGACTGATTTCTTCATCTTTGAGCCTTTGTATGAGTCCACCATATCTAATATTCTTTGTTGAGCATACCAAGTCCTGTTTTGAAGAATGAGAACTTGGTCTCATCCAGTGGCTTCGTGAAAATATCTGCAATCTGCCTGTCTGTAGATACATATTGTAGATCTATATCTTCATTCTCCACATGCTCCCGGATGAAGTGGTATCGCTGCTCTATGTGATTTGTCTGGCTGTGTGAGACTGGGTTGTTGGCTATTAAAATAGCGCTGGAAGAGTCGCAAAATAATGGAATGTTCTAAAACTTCATGTTGTAGTCTTCAAATTGATTCTTTATCCATAGCAGCTGTGCACAGCAACTCCCTATAGAGATATACTCTGACTCAGCTGTTAAGATTGCAACACAGTTCTGCTTCTTACTACTCCAGGAAATAAGCCTTCTTCCAAGGAATTGGCAAGTCCCGGAAGTGCTTTTCCTGTCCTCTTTGCTACCTGTAAAATCTGCATCTGAAAAACCAGTTAGTTCACTGTCATTACTTCTTGGGTACCATAAGCCAAGATTTGGTGTGCCTTTAAGATATCTCAAAATCTGCTTTGCAGCAGTGTAGTGAGATTCCTTAGAGTTCGCCTGAAATCAAGCACAAACACATGTTGAAAACATTATGTCAGGTCTTCTGGCAGTAAGGTAGAGAAAGGATCTAATTATGCTTCTGTACTTAGATTCTTCAAAAGGTTTCACTTTCTCATCCTTGTCCAGGGGCATAGCTGAACCCATTGGAGTCCTCATAGAGGTTGCGTTCTCCATTCTGAATTTCTTAATGAGCTCTTTGGTGAACTTAGTCTGTGAGATGAAAATTCCATCTTCAGATTGTGTCACTTGAAGCCCTAAGAAATACTTTAGCTCTCTCATACTATTCATTTCGAACTTCCCTTGCATAAGTTTAGAAAACTTATTGCAGAGGTTGTCGTCAGTAGAGCCAAAAATGATGACGTCGACATAGATTTGCACTAGCAAAATCTTGTCATTTATTTCCCTAAGAAATAATGTCTTATCTATCTTTCCCCTTGTGAACTTGTTCTCAAGAAGAAAGCTAGACAACGTCTCATACCAAGCTCGAGGAGCTTATTTTAGACCATATAAAGCTTTTTGCAGTAAGTAAATATAATCGGAAAAGTTAGAGTCAACAAAACTTGGAGGTTGTTCCACATATACTTCTTCCTTTATGTCACCATTAAGGAAGGCAGACTTAACGTCCTCTGATAGACGGTGAAGCCCTTGAGAGAAGCATATGTTAGGAATATCCTTATTGCCTCCAGTCTTGCCACTAGAGCATATGTTTGGTCGAAGTCGATTCCTTCTTCTTGGCGATATCCTTTGGCTACGAGTCTGTCTTTGTTCTTTATGATTGTTCCATCTTCGTCCATCTTGTTCCTGTAGACCCACTTCATTCCAATGATGTTCTTGCCTTTGGGTCTTATAATAAGTGTTCAGACTTTGCAGCGCTTGAACTGATTTAATTCTTCTTCCATAGCAAGGATCCATGATGAATCCGAGTTTGCTTCCTCAAACTTCTTTGGTTCAACCTGAGAGAGAAAACTTAAGTATAAATTCTCATTAGTTGTACCTCTACGAGTTCTAACACCATCCCGGAAATCTCCTATGATTTGGTCCATGGGGTGATCCTTCAGATGTCTGAGCTCTAGAGTCCTTGTATTTGGAACGTCTTCAATCACTAGAGTGACTTCATCAACTTGGACGATTTCTTCATCTTGATCATCTACCTCTCAAATAGGGGTTGGAGTTGTGATCTTGATGAACTGTTCACCCTTATCATCAATCGGTTCATCCATGCTAACTTCTTTTAACTTTGTACCTACATCTTCAATGAACACACTAGAAGAGTTGCTCTGCAGCAAGCTCGTCTCATCAAATACAACATGTATTGATTCTTCTACAACCAGTGTTTTTCTATTGAAAACTCTAAATGCCTTACTATGGCTACTATATCCTACAAAAATACCTTCAAAACTCTTTTCGCTAAACTTGGTAGTGTGATACTTACCATTGTTAAGCACGAAGCATTTACAGCCAAAAATTGTAAGATATGAGACAGTCGGTTTCCTGCCTTTTAAAAGTTCATAAGATGTCTTATCAAGGTTCTTATTTATGAGTGCTCGATTTCGCACGTGGCATGCAGTATTGACGGCTTCAGCCCAGAAGTACTCTGGTAGTGAGGCATCACTCAACATAGTCCTGCAGGCCTCTATGAGTGTTCTGTTCCTTCTCTCAGCTATTCCATTTTACTGTGGAGTACGAGGAGATGAAAACTCATGAAAGATACCTAGGCTTTCACAGAATTTTGTCATCGCCCCAGACTTGAATTCTGTTCCATTTTCACTTTTGATTTTGACTACGGAACAGCGGTATTCATTCTGTACCTGCCTGACAAAATTTATAAAGACATCGAAGGTATCTGACTTGTGTTTAAGAAAGAACACCCACGCAAAGCGCGAGTAATCATCAACAATAACCAATGTATAATCCTTACCTCTCAAACTTCTAACTTGCAGTGGACCGAACAAGCCCATATGAAGTAGATGTAGACATCTATTGGAGTCTTTGCCTATAATTCTTTTAAAAGTAGCCCTTGTTTGCTTGCGTTTTACACAAGCATGACAAGGTCTATCTTTGACGTACTTGACATTCGGGGCATCATGTACTAAGTTCAGAGAAAATAATTTATTAATAGTTTTAAAATTAATATGTGTTAGTCTCTTAGGTCATTGGTCACCAAGGGATGCACTATTTTTGGCTAAAAAATACATTGGTGTAGAAGAGTCTATACAAATGAAATTTAAACAAAATATATTTCTGCCTCGAGTGCCTGATAGAATTGTTTCCATATTGTTAACAAGCTTTATCAAGAACTTGTTAGCATGGAATTCAACTATGTATCCTTTGTCGCATAGTTGGCTTATGCTTACGAGCGGCATAAGCTACATCTGAAAAGGATACACTATTGTTAGTCATCATACCGTAGCCTTTAGTGATTCCTCAGTCTGAACCTCCAAAGATAACCTTTTGTCCGTTCAATACTGGAGAGAAGTTCTGAAGTAGGCTTCTTATCCCGGTCATGTGCCGAGCGCATCCACTATCCAAATACCAGATAGGCGTTTTAGTGGCCTTTGGACATCCCTGCAATCATAATCAGTTTGCCTTAGGAACCCAAACATGTTTGGGTCCTTGGTCTCGGGTTAGAACACTCCCCCTACGAGGATTAGCATTATGAGTGGTCATTCTCATGTTGCCAAACTGAGGAGTTGCAACATTTCTTGGATTAAACCAACAATCGATGGCAAAATGACCAATTTTGCCACAACACCAACAGTCGAACCTGTTGTATCTTTGTCTTAGGTACTCCTGCTTGACCTTCTGAGATGGTGGTCTAGCAGGGGTTGCAGTCTTGGAGGAGGAGGCTTCATGATGATGGCAATCACTTGATTTCTTCTCCTTTGCAGGCTTTTCCACAAGAGGTTTTACCTTTGGTGCTTTCTTAAAGTTATGACCATGATCATAAGGATTATAGTCTTGAAGAATGACTTCTTCATAAGGTGCCTTAAAGACACTCTCACCATAGTTTCTGGGGCGAGTCCATCCTTGGTAACGAGACTTTGGCTCTACATAAGTAGGCCTAGTCATGTGGTCGTAGGATGAGTCAAGATCAAACTCATTAGTTGGAAATATGACTTTCTTAAAGATAGTCTGATCTTGAGGGGCCTTCCCCTTTTCTTTGGCCAAGGCCTTCTTGGTGGCCTTATTCCTTCTCTGAGCCTTATTCCTCCTAGAAGATTTATTAGGAGCTTCTACATGGCCTAGCCCACCACCCTTGGCCTGAGCAGAGAACTCAGCAACAAGAGGAAGAACTACCTTGGGCTTAGAGAAACCTTCAACAAGTTTCTTTTCGGCTTCTTGTAATTCTTCCAACCCCTTGATGATTTCATCCTTCAGATTAAGGTGCTTGATAGCCTTGTTGAACTCATCGACTGCAGTATCTAAGTCTTCTCTGAGTGAGTCCATCTTAACAACTTCCTCTCTCAGAGAGCTTTCTATGGCCTTTAGAGACTTAATCTCTTTTGCCTGAGTTTTCACGACCTTTTGACATTTGTCGTATGCCTTGATCAACTCCTTATACTGGGCCATGAGTTCAGACTCATCATCAGAGGAGCTGTCCTCATGATCATGCTCAAAGACTTCAGATTCAGAAAGAGGAGTGTGAAAGTTTACCTTCCCAGTGAACTGGGGCTCTTGTTCATCATCTGACTGAGCCATAAGCCTAAAGTAGACTTCTTCTTCTTCACTCGACTCAGATGAGTCTGAGTCACTAAGAGTTTTTCCCTTCTTGGCTATCAGGCTCTTCTCTGTCCTCTTCTTATTATATGAGGACTTATTTTCTTCTCTCTTTCCACCCTCCTTCTTTTTGTGGGGGCAATCAGCGATGACATGACCTGGCTTATTACAACAGTAACAAACGATGCCAGTTGAAATGTGTTTGTTAGGTTTAGAATTATACCTGTCATGGCTACTTGAGCCTTTCTTTCGTCGATCACCGTCATATCGTGATCTTTTGTATGAGGCATCCTTTCCTCTCCATTGCTTCTTTTTGTTCAAAAATTTCTTGAACTGTCTTGAGAGCAGTGAGAACTCTCCTTCAGATAGCTCTGAGCCTGAAGTGCTTGGCTCAGATGATTCCACTTCACTTTCTTCTGGAGCTAGTGTTGGTGAGGCAGCTTTGCCCTTCTTTGAACTGTCTGCCTTTAAAGCAATGGACTTTTCCTTTGAAGAGAAATGACTTTTCTCTTCTTCAGCCTTTCTTGAGTTTATCTGTAGTTCATAAGACATTAACTTGCCAAAGAGATTTTGTGGGTCTGTCTCAGCTAGTTTGCCAAACTCCCAGATGGCATAGACTTTGTTATCCCATTCCTTTGTGAGAGACCTCATAAACTTATCATTCAGCTCCCCATTAGTGAAGACTCGACCATACACTCTTAGGTCGTTGACTATCTTGAAGAAATTTTCAAAGGTGTCTGCAATGGTTACTTTTGTCCTTGCCAGAAGGCTTAATACTTCTGATTCAGGAGGGACATTCTATCATCCCTTACCTCTTTTGTTCCTTCCATTAAGGTGACAAGAGACTGCCACATTTCCTTAGCAGATTGGCAATGAATCAAGTTCTGCAGCATTGAGTCATCGACTGCACTTGTTATTATATTTTTAGCTTTCTTATCTAGTGAGACAAGTGCAATCTCGTCTTTATCTAGATCCATCAATTTATTAGGAACTTGCTTTGTTGGATCTATAGTGGAGGTAGTCATAGGAATGTGAGGAACTTCTTCAACAATCATGAAGATCCTGGAATCCACAGCTTCCATGAAAAATTTAATCCTTTCTTTCCACATGGGAAAGTTGTTCTTTGAGCATACTGGAAGCTTGGCAAAATCTTTAGTCTTGTTCATGCTTGGATGATCTCAAAAGACAACTAGGGACGGATCTGATCAAGTGTTAACCTTTTAGCGATCAACCTCCCTCTGATACTAATTGAAAAAGTTCAATTGTCTACCTAAAACACCTAGAGGGGGTGAATAGGTGAGTTGTGCGTCTTTTTGCGGAATAAAAATTTAGAGACTATGCACACAGATCAATCAAGCATTCATAGACGACAAAAGATTTATAGTGGTTCCCCAACCTTGGATACGTCCACTTTCCCTAACCGATCTAGCAAACCACTAGACTTGGCTACTCCACTATCTCGTATTGAAAAACAATCCTACACCTCGAAACAACATTCTTACACACTCGATCCAAACGGATCTACACTCGGAAGGTAAAACTTCCTACAACTCGGAGAAAATTCTCCTACAAGAAATTAATAGAATGTAATAAAAATACAAACAATAATCTTCAAATCTTGAAACGATTTGCCTGGATCTTCTTCTTGTAGACGTTGAGCCTTTATCAGAAAAGTTGAAGAAGAAATCTCGGCAAAACTAGATCTGAAAAATTACTTTGACTTCACCAGATCGAAGAAAGATGATGAAGAACAAACAGAATATCTCGATCTGGAAATCAAACTTGATCTGAATCTTGAAGTCGAAACCCTAGCCCTGGCATGAAGGAGATCATTTGCGCCGGCGGTGGCTTTCGTTTTAAGATAGAGAAACGCGATTCAGAATACCGAATATTATGACGACTTGATATTGACTATTAGCATTAGGGTTGATCAGTCTTGACAAGACCTATTTATAAGATCTCTCTAACGGTTAGAAATATTCTTAAAGACGTACACGTAGACCAGTCACGTCAAAGGATTTGAAGATCCCGTCAAATCTGGACTTAGAAAACATTTCTGAAAAACTTACTGATATACTCGAGTCATCATATACCTACTCGAGTACTTGAAGTCATTACTCGAGTAAGGGAGAAAGAGACTACTCGAGTATTTTACGTAGAAAAAATATCCAGAATTGAGGAGAAGATACTCGAGTAGATTAAAGATATACTCGAGTGCTAGGTTGATTACACGAGTTAAAGAATTGGACTACTCGAGTATAAGACGGGTTACTCGAGTATAAGAATTCAACTACTCGAGTGAATGAAGATGTACTCGAGTAAGATACTTAGAGAAATTTCTGAGAAGGGAACACGAGATACTCGAGTATTGAAAATGAACTACTCGAGTGAATAAGATCTACTCGAGTATATGGATAAACTACTCGAGTAAAGTACTTAGATAGTTTTATGAGATAGAGGTAAAATAATTACTCGAGTATAGACTCTGGACTACTCGAGTAGTATATAGACTACTCGAGTGGAGAGAATTTACACGAGTCTCTGATTTCTATTACTCGAGACAAATGACTTAACTATTCGAGTGTAAAAACTGACTACTCGAGTATTTAACTAAGAAAAATTCTGAGAGGATAAACTGGTGACTCGAGTATAAGAATTCAACTACTCGAGTACCATTTCACTTACTCTAGTATAAATACATCTACTCGAGTAAATGACTGAGAGAATTTTTATTCATTGAAATTCTTTTCTTCAAAGAGGATCAGCAACACTTCAGTGTCCAATCAGTCAAAGTGCTTGTAATATGAAGTGTATCCCAATAGAGAGGCTACACATGGGTCAACACCATGGATCACATAATGAGGGATTACATTGTATGGTGTTGTGTTTGATGACCCATTATAGACTGACATTGGTCTACACTTGGCAATATCGTCCTGCAAACACATAACTCAAGCAAGGCATCAAATACAACTTAATTCATCTTAGTTCTAGGGTGACTTTGTACAAATCTGGGTTATTATGGATGCAATACCCAACATAAAGCCCTCCAGGGCTCCCTACACCCACAGGGTTTCTGAGGACACAAGGACTATTCTAGTAACTACTCACCCTAGATAAAATGAGCAAGAGATTCCTCCTTCCCCAGCTAGACCTACTTCCCCTTTGTCACATCAACCAACTCCACCTCAGAGCCCTCCTCAGGGACCCCTACTCCTTTGTCTCCTCTACCACATTATCTTGAAGAGATACCTTCCACCAACATCTCAATCCAAACCTCGCAAACTTTTGATCTGCATTTCTCTTCACCAACCCCTTCACCAACTCATGAACCCTCACCTCATGTTCCCCCCATCCAGCACAAGTGTCTATCCCTACATCCACCACTCAATCTACCATCTCTAACATCTGCACAGCTTGTGGTCATTCCACTTCCTCTCTTCCTTCTACATCATCTACTCTATCTGCTCTCATTGCCCTCCTCACCCCTACCATCAAACACATTGTAGAGGAGTCCATTGCACCTCTACTAGTTTCTTTTAATTCCTTTGTTTCCTCTTTCTCTGGCCCTTCTTCATCTAGGGGCCTGGAAGCAGAAATTACTGCTACCAGGCAGGGGGAGATGTCTAGTGAAGAAGTCCCTCCTCCTCCAGCAGTTGCAATAGTAGAGGCAGACACAGTTTTGGCAGAGGCAGACACAGGTTTGACAGCTGTAGATACAGAGATGATTGTAGATACAGTTTTGGCAGATACAAAGAATGCAAATATTGATTTTCCTGATACAGAAGTTATTGCATTTTTGTAAGATGACCTTGAAATCCATGAAGAACCCTTGGACATTCTTCATGGAGATTGCTTCATCTCTCCATCTTTTGAACTGACTTCAGTTCTAAGCTCTTTTGATCTTTTGTATAGATATTGTCTTCCCCCTGCTGCTTTTCCATTTTGTTCAGATATAGTATGTTATACTGATCCTGTGAGCAAAGATCTTTTACTTCAGCTTCTTCAGAGTTTTGCTGCTCCAGTGCCTGAGCTCTTGGCAGCTCCTAAGCCTAAGCCTTCTACAGCTCCTTCTGTAGTTCCAGTGCCTGAGCTGATTAGTATGCCAGAGGTCTAGAGTCCTGAGCCCAAGGCCTTCTCTCCTCCAACCTAAGCTTGTTCTACTTCTCCAATCCCAAGTTTGGATGAAATTATGGCTGATGATGCTGCTGAAGAACTTTCAGTTATCAAAGAGATTGATGATTTGTATAATAATCCACCAGGCTCATCTGATAGTGATTCAGATTTAGATTCAGACTCAGATCCAGATGTCAGTTAGAAGAAGAAACTTACCAAGAAAAGAAAAGCTCCAGTGAAGGAAGTGCCTAAGTCTAATCCTCAAGATGACATTCCTTACTTCATCAGGCATAATATTACTCTCCCATCAACTTCTCCTCACTGGATGAGATTTTCCAAGAATGAGATGAAGGCTCAGAAGAAAAGGAGAAAGACTGGCTCCTCTCCTGTCAAAGTTTTCAGGAAGGATCCACCTTCTCCTCCTCCTCATTCAACAAGTGCTAGTGGAAATATTGCTTCTAAGACTGCTACCTCCTCCCATTAGCTGAATTCTTATGCTCCTCACTCTCACAGCAGACCATCCAGGTCTTATTCAAGGGGCTATTCAAGAAGGAGAGGTAGACAGTATGATCAGTCTGATAGAGAAGATATTTTATATTCTAGCAGGAGATTAAGAATTCCTGGAAAATTCAGTCAAGTCAGACCTCCTCCAAACCTTCATGACAGTCATTCTCAACATACAGCAACAGAAACAAAATTCCAAGAACAATCAATCAAGCACAGAAAGCTTCAGAAGACCTCTCATAACTCTAAAGAAGAATCATCTCAGTATGAACCTGAGCTTGATCCTAACTTCAGGATGGCTAGGTTTCATGAATTGATTCGTCTCTCTCAAATAAACAAAGCTAAAAAAAGGAACTGATCCCTCTCAATTCTCAACTATGTCTAAGTATAGGGAGAAAGAGCTGGAACCATTTAATATTGATAAGAATATCTTTGATGTTAATGTCAATATGCAGGTATATCCAGAGGCAGTTCTTCCCAGAGCAGCTATAATTAAATTTCTTGGTGAAGCAGACTTGAACATGACAAGACAGTAAGCAGTAGATCCAAAAAGAAGAATTGAATTTGCTAAGCCAGCTTCAGACAAGTCTTAGTAACTATTTTCTTTTTGTGTCTATATTTATCTTTGTAAATATTTGTTGAACTTTTCTTATATTTCATGACATATATAATTGTTTAGTTTTTCTATTGTTTTCTTTTATTGTTGTTTAGTAACCTCATGCAAATAGGGGGAGATTGTTGGATCTTGAATTTGGATTTGGTCTAGGTTCACTAATCTAGGCTAATTCAGACCTATATTGTATAGCCAGGGTCTAGTCTAGTGTCTTAGGTGTCAGTCAGGTCAAAGACTCAGAGAGACAAGACCAAGGCATCAGAGACTTAGAAGACAGCAGAGAGTAAGCAAGGCAGAAAATTTTCTAAGTAAAAAGTCATTCGACGATCTCTGAAGAGAACTCGGCGGTCTTCATTCTACGCTCGACGATCCCAGAGTTAAATCTCTAAATGCTAAGATCGACGACTACTGAACTAAGGTCGAAGATCTCTGATCTACTTTCAGGATTGAGATCGACGTTCAACCATCTCAGTTCAACGATCGTGAAGCCCAGTTTGGAAAGCAGATTTTCAGGTCAACAATCACAGGGCTCAGCTCGACGATAGAGGATGTTTGAGCTCAACGATCTCAGGACCAGATCAACGATTTCTTCCAGATCATCATTTTATTCCCTGCAGTTAATGTTTTCCTTATTGACTATTTATTCTTTTGCTTATATGACTCTGAGTGATTAATGCATATATTCTATGAATATAGTCGTTCCTTGGCAAGCATTAATTGTTGGTTTTAGCTGAGTTATTATACAACCTTTCTCAGGACAGTTAAGAAAACGAGTTAATTCTCTTATAGCTATTGCACAAGTTCCCATGATTCTGGCAGTCAATCAAGGTGGACGATTTCAAACTCAGTTTGGAATTACTCAAAGGAAAGGGACTCAGAGAATAAAATAAAGAGAGAATTATTATTCTTGACTAACTTCTCGATGCAGTCTATAGACTTTTGAAAGAGATAACAAAGCTGCAAGAAAAAGAAGAAGAACAGCTCTCAGTTCTAACAACAAGATTTCATTCAAGAAGCTTGTGGAGATAATCATCATCAATAAGTCTCAGCTTTCTGGATTTCAAGTCCTACACCCTGTACAAGTCTCTGATTTCTTGAACCATTCAAATCACAGGACAAGCCTTGAATCTATCAGGATCACTCTCAAGTCTTCTCTCATTTGTTTGAGGAAAGAGAAGACAACTCAACTTTTTCTTTTCCCCCTCTATGTAAAGGGTTTTTACTCCCTTCAAAATTAATTACTGGTTGTGAGGTCACCTTATCAAAAGACTTCAAGTTGGTTTTCCGGAACCTGATCAAAAGCCAGAACGGATGTAAAATCTCCCTTGAAATAGATATTATTTGGTGGCACTCACCTGATCAAAAACCTGACAGTGATTCCTACCAGGGTGGTAGAAGAGTGGATGTACCCAGATTTGGGGAACCACTATAATCTCTTGTGTCCTCTAGTTGCACCTTTTCTTATTGCTCTTGATAGTTTCTGTGATATTTGGAATAGTTCTCTAGTTTTCATTCTGCTTATATATTTATTGGTATCACCTATTATTGAACTCTGATAGAATAGATTAAAACAGCCTAAAGTTTTTAAACACTCTATTCACCCCCTCTCTAGAGTAGATTTTAATAACTCCCTTCTTTTAATCTTCTGTTAGGGAACACGATGCAACCAACTCTCCCAAAAGTCGTACTGTTAGGAAGGGCGCTACAGCTCCTTTATAGAGTTGTACATTAGGATTCACGGGGTGGCCAGTTAGGCCCATGGGACACACCCTTCTATTCGACTAGTGTGGGCCATAGCACCTTGCGCCGTACCTCCCACACCGGGGGAGTTGGTGGACCCCAACAACCCCCCCCCCCCAACAAAAACGGCCTTGGGGTTTTGAGCCTGTGACCTGCTCTGATACCACTATTAGGGAACACGGTGCAACCAACTCTCCCAAAAGCCCGGACTGTTAGGAAGGGCTCTACCGCTCCTTTATAGAGTTGTACAGCAGGATCCACGGGGCGGCTTGTTAGGCCCAGGGGACACACCCTTCTGTTCGACTAGTGTGGGCCATAGCGCCTCGCATCGTACCTCCCACACTGGTGGCATTTCTGGACCCCAACACTAACTATCTCCAAAAAGTGAAGATAAAAAGTCTGTGCGCGCAGAGTCGTGTGGGTGAGTTGCACTTATATGACACATGACATAATGCATAATATATCATAATATACATACATATTATAGGTCATACATACTTGTAGATCATCATCATATAAATTAGTATGAGCTCTTTTATATGATTAGTTATATTATCAGAAATCTTAAATTATAAGTTTATATGAGCATTCATATAAATTAAGCTATTACACTTCTTTGATGGTAGTGTAGTTTACTTTACTTTACCTGTGCCACACTGTACTTACTACTTCAACTGTTTACCTGATTATTCCTAGCTTAATTCTCACATATAATTATAGTTTTATATATACACAACTGCTAGCTTAGTGCCATGTCAGCTGCCTTTTCTATACTGCTCTATTGTCCTCCGCTTGCTCCCTCCCGCACAGTGCCTAGGAGTCGCAAGGGTGAGGCGAGGACTAAGCGACTTAGTCTTTTTGACTAACAGTCAACGAACCATAACATTGTAGGAGCGCATGGAGCCGCGCAACAGTACGACCAGGAGGACTAGCAACACGAGGTAGCAGGACTTGAGGAGCGAAGACTGCACACTAATACTACTACTAATACCCGACATCAGGTCGATGAGATTATTACTTAGCTTCTGCATTGTTGTAGTAAGAGAGAGAGAGAGAGAGAGAGAGAGTTGTTTTTTATTTGGACATGTACCAAACATAAACCTTGTCACTTTTTCAATGTTGATTCTCTTTGTGGACTATCTATTTTTATATATATATATATCATTATTATATAAAATAATAGTGCATTTTTGAAGCACACCATCAGCTAAATCCTGCACATCCGATCAAGCTCCATCAAAAACTGGCTATTGGATTCAAAAGAGGTGGGCTGCCAATATCCAACTACCTCTTTAAAACACTGTTCACAATCCTTAAAATCTTGATACCCCATTTCTGCATCACGTCCCTTCACGGGCTCACCCCGCCGCCGCCGCCGGCCTGCCCGGCGCCCACGGGGGGGAGGGGGTTCGCCGGCCTCCGGTGAGCGGCCAGGGCCACCGCCGGCGGTGTCCCTACCCGCTCGCCGCCGGACAACCCCCGGGGGGTTCGTCGGAGGCCGGCGAACCCCCCGGTGGGCGCCAAGCAGGCCGCCGATGATAGAGAAGGGGCATTGCATGGTTTGGCAGAAGCGGATTCACTCAATGCCAAAACACTTAGACATATTTATTAAATTATAATAAAGATATAATTTAGTTTAAAAATAATAAGTAATTTGTTTACAATTTATAAAATTATTAAATACTTTTAAATTTTGTCGGGGGGGCGGGCTTCACTCAATGCCAAAACACTTTGACAGATTTCCTGTCACTAGGCATTGAGTGAGTATGCTTCACTCAACGCTAAAACACTTAGAAAGTTTTTCTGTCATTAGGTGTTTAGTGAGTAAGCTTCACTCAACGTCAAAACACTTTGAAACTTTTTCTGTCATTAGGCGTTGAGTGAGTAAGCTTCACTCAATGCCAAAACACTTAGAAACTTTTTCTGTTATTAGGCGTTGAGTAAGCTTCACCCAATGCCAAAACACTTAAAAACTTTTTCTGTCATTAGGCGTTGAGAGCATTGAGTCCACTCAACGCTTTTTGCCTTAAAAACTTTCTATTACTAGGCATTGAGTGAGCCTTCATCACTCAAATGCCATATTATTTAGACAGATTTTGTCAATTGGCGTTGAGTGAATAAGCTTCACTCAATGCATTTAGACTTAGCCAAATTTCTGTGAAATCACAGTACACTTTTTATCACATGACGTTGAGTGAGTAAGCTTCACTCAACGCCTGTGGACTTAGTTAAATATTTACACTGATTTTCTATGGCGTTGACTGACTGAGCAATACTCATCGATTTATGTTGTATGGTGTTGAGTGAGTAAGATTCACTCAATTCCTGTGGACTTAGCCACGGTCTTGCTATTTCTTCTTAGACTTATCCTGTCTCACATCTTTTAGTTGTATGGTGTTGAGTGAGTAGACTTCACTCAATGCTTGTGGACTTAGCCACATTTTCATCTTGCCAATTGTTAGGATTTGACTGTATAGGTTGTACTCAGCTCTTTTAGTCATTTGGCGTTGAGTGAATAGACTTCACTCAACGCCTGTGGACTTAGCCAGATTTTCAGCTTGCCAATTATTAGGCTGACTATACTCAACATTTTAACTTACCTGGTGTTAAGTGAATAGACTTCACTCAACACCTGTGGACTTGGTAGTATTTTCCTACCCAGATTTCTTTCTTAAGGCAGTTGGAGTTGAGTGAGCTTGCTCCACTCAATGCGTGTGGACTTAGTGTAATTTCTGCCTGACCACCAGCTTGCTTGGTTTCCACCTGACCAATTAGTGTAATAGGGACTGACCTGCATGCATAAACTCAAACACACATCAAATACAACTAGTGTGTGTCATTGACTTGTTTGACTTCTTACAAATCTGGGCCATTTAGATCAATGGACCCAACAGTGCTTACTTCCCAAAGACCCCTTCCGTTCCAGTTGAGTTGATTGGGATGGGCTCTTTGGTGCTAACTTCATAAAGACCCCTTCCATTCTATTCAAGCTAGTTGGGTTATGATCTTCGTGTTTACTTTCCAAGACCCCTTCTGTTTCGTAGTACGTTGGAGCTCTGTTGTTGGTGTTGTTAGCGTTGAGGCGTATAGAGGCATAGGTCTGTTAGTGTGAATACCTATCTAGTAGTGGAGATGTACGCTCCACTATTACCATTTGACCACGATGGGTGATGCTTGAGAGGTTTGATACCTCTCGAAGGGTGGTAACTAAAGGTATATGTCGACATAACAAATCAAGGTCCGTATGTAAACATTGGTACGTCATCATACATTCATTGCATTGCATTGCACCGCATAAGATCATCATCATATAAATTAGTATGAGCTCTTTTATATGATGAGTTACTATTTATTATTCTAGACCCTTAACCTATAAGCTAGTATGAGCATCCTTATAAGTTAAGTTCAATTCAGTTTGTTATATATTCTGCTTTTTGTTACACTGCTAGTATAGATGTGCTCTTATACACACATATATGTCTCCTGTGATTACATGCTTACTTATTGAACTGTTGATATATTAACCGCTAGTTTAATAGTACCATAATGTCACATGCTTGTTATATTACTGATTATATTGTGTCCCCTCTTTCTTCCTTCCGCCCGTCACCTAAGAGTCGTCGGAGTGAGATGATGTGAAGCCACTTAGTCTTTATGACTAACGGTTACTATACTCACTTTTTGAGAGGACACCCCGCAGACGGAGCAGTAGGAGCACTCACATAGAAGGGTAGCCTGGAAAGGGAGACAAGGCCTGATACTATGATTCCATCACTTCCCTCAGTGAGATATGTGAGCGAGCATTTTTATTGTATCCCCTTGGGGCAATTTTGTACTCAAATATTTACAGGTGCTTTTATGTAGCTTCCTATCTACTGTTTATTTCTAGAATTTTACTAATAATGGATTTTGACTTCTGTGTTATACTTTTATTGATGGGTTGGAAAAGTAATATTGAAAATTAGCGAGCAAAATAGGCGACTTGTGGTACAGATTAGCCCGTGTGTTGATGCTACCGCAAGGCGGCTGTTCTAGGCATATGATTCCCCTCAGCCATATCTTGTGTTCCGGGAGGGGGGTCTTACACTCGTTACTTTTACTTTGTTTTTCTTCCATTACTTTCTTACTTGAATTTTATTGTTTTCCCATATCCCAGACACTCGGGTGATCACGATAGGTGATGAACCTTCTGATGCGGGAACCTACTCGCCTCCCCCTTCCCACAACTCGATTGAAGATTTCTTAGGTGATTCGAACGATCCTATTAAAATGAAGAGACTGTTGGGTATTGTATCTACAATAGTCTTGATTTGAAGAAGTGTCCCTTGAGCTAAATTGAATTTAGTATGTATTTGATGTTAGTTTTAGTTATGTATAGTGCAGGTCTTAATTGCAAAGTACAAACCATTGTCATGTTACAATGGGTCTCCAAACACAGTTTTGTGCAATGTAATTCCTCATTTTATAAAACATCGTGTTAAACCATATGTAATCTCTCTAATGGAGTGTACTTTATCTCTAACATCCCAAAGAAAGTTGTTTAGAAGTTTTAGAATTGGCTAAGTAATTTCATCGGGTAGTCTCGTGAGGACTCATGCAATTTATCGAGAACTCACATAAGCACTTGTAGAATTCGTCGAGTGATCTCAGGAGTACTTGAGTGATCACTGATAACTTTTGTCTAGAATGGCTAAGTTAAAGTAGCTTAGTCCTCTCGTATTTACTCGATGAATTCATCGAGTAGTTACGTGAGTACTCATGAAATCCATCGAGTACTCTCGAGAGTTCATGTAAACTGCTTTAAGATTCCATAGATAGTCTGAAGACTTACCCAGTTTAAGTCAATTTGTCGTATACTCAAAGAATTCATCGAGTAGTCTCGAGAGCTCTCATGTAATTCTTCGAAAGGTCTCGAGAAGTCCAAATACCTCACACAAGCTCTTTCTCGAGTAGTTTCGACTGGTTTGTCAAGTTGTCTTGAGAGTTCACGTAAGATCTCGACAAATTATTTTAGTTTGGACTTAAACAGTTTTCGTTTTCATTTTTGACGGCTTTCTAGATTTTTGGTTTCCGCCATGTACAGTACACGTGGATGGTAGAACTGAGTTCAGAATCTAGTCGTTAGTGAGGAATCACCTATAAATAGTTAAGGGGATCTTTAAGAAAACCCTAATCGCTAATCTAATCCCAAATTGCCATAAATATTCAGGAATTCCAATTTAGTTTTACGAAGAACACCATCGCCGACAGAACTTCGGATTCGCGATTTCTCCTGCAAGAAAAGACTCGATCGATCTCATGATTTCAGATTCAAATACTTTCAGAGATCCGTCGTTTATCAAGATTAGACCTTTGCTCTCAAGTTTCAGATTCTTCTTCTTCTTCAAGATTTCAGACAAAGCTTTCACACAACGAATAAGGGTTGTTTTAGAATCTGAGAAAGAAGATTGTTTTCAATCCAATTATTTTTGTATTTCTTTGTAAGAAGTTGTGTCTTCCGATTTTTTGTAGATCCTTGTTGAAATATCGAGTGTAGGAGAGGTTGTTTTTCGAGATTGTAGGAGTTGGGTACTCCGAGTGTATGATTTTTATAATCTGAATTTTGGTGAAGTAGATGAGTCTAGCTCGAAGTGATAGATAAGCGAGGCGGGAAAGTGGACGTACCCATCTTCAGGAAACCACTATAAATCTTTGTGTCTGTACTGTGCTATGATCTTTTATTTTGTGTGCTTTATTTTGTTAAATTTTTAATTCCGCTAAAATCCACAAGATTCACATAGTCACCCCCTCTAGCTGATTTAGGTCGACAACTAGATACATTCAATTGGTATTAAATCTATGTTGTCTGTTAAAAGGTTAACACCTTGAATAGATCCTGATATAGTTATCAAAAGAAGTATGTCTGTAATGGAAAAGAACAAGGATTTATCTTCGATGAAGCTGTCAGAGTGCTCCAAGAAAAATTTCCTTATGTGGAAGGAAAATGTAAAATTCTTCATGGAAGCTTGTGATCCAAGAATCTTCACAATTGTTGAAGAAGGTCTGCATGTTCCAATAACTCCGTTAACAATTGATCCTAATCTGATGGTTCCCTGAGATTGCTCTTATCGCTCTTGATAAGAAGGCGAATAACATTATTACTAGTGCGGTGGACAATTCGATGTTGCAATATTTAATCCACTGTAAGTCTGGTAATGAGATTTTATAATCTCTAATTATTATTATGGAAGGAATGGAGGAAACCATGGATGAGAGAAAATCCCTCCTCAATCAGAAATATGAGACTTTCAAGCAAGATAAGAGGGGCACTATTTCTGACTACTATGAAAAGTTCTTTAAGATAGTCAACGACCTAAAAAAATTATGGTTGTGTGTTTACCAATGGTGAACTTAATGACAAATTCTTGAGATCCCTGACTAAAGAATGGGATATTGAGGTTTGTGCTATAAGGGAGTTTTGTAATCTAGCTAAGATAGTGCCACAAAACTTGTTCGGGAAGCTGTTTTCTCACGAGCTACAACTCAACACCAGAAAGGCAGAAGAAGAGGGAAGTAGGACTTCAGTCAGAGAGAAGTTTTAAGCACTGAAGGTCGGAGGGTCAAGGAAAGGCAGAGTTGTGTCATCAATAAGGACACGCGATTCAAATGAACATGAAGATTCAGAGCCAAGCACCTCAAGTTTTGAAATGTCAGATGGAGAGTTTTTGTTACTTTCCAGACAGTTTAAGAGGATGCTCAGCAAAAGGAGGCACGTGAAAAATAAACCATCTTCTTATGATTACGAAAGATCTCATTGTGACGTTGATCAAGAAGAGCTACAACAGCAACGATAGGTATAAATTAACACAGAACAAACACATTTCTTCTGACATACTTTGTTATTGTTGTAATAAGCTAGGACACATGATCACGGACTACCAACATACAAAGAGAGAAGGATCTAAGAAAGAAGAAAAGAGACCCTTCAATGGCAAAAATAAAGAAGAAAAGAGCTTCATCGCTAAGAAGTCGAAGACTTTTAGCGATAATGACTCAAGTGAATCAAGCTCGGATGAAGAATCCTATTTTGGGCTTAAAGCACATACTGACGAGGATACCTGCGACTCCCAATATAGTTGAAGGTAAATTCACATACTCCTTTATCTAAAATTGATACAACCTGCATGGTCATAATGAATACTCATCTGAGGAGGATTCAAACTTAGGATCTGTTTGGTTGGGCTATTGCTGATGGTAAGCAGCTGATAGAAAAAGTGTTGATTCTAGAAAATAGAGTTTTATTAAAAAACTGTTTGGCTGAAATGGAGTTTGCAAAATGAAGTTTTCAAAAAGTTGTTTGGAAACAAAACAGAGTTTTGAGTGAATGTTTTTCCAATTTTTTAATTACCAACAATTATTTTTTTGGAATAAACATTTTTTTCATTCATAAAATAACACCCAACACCCAAAAAAATGTTTGATTCAGATGTTTATAGAATAAATGCCCATCTTTTTGTCCTATGTTCTAGCTTCATACAACTCATCTGCTATGATATTACGTAGCGCGATCATTTCCTCTACACCACCTATAGTGTCAGTGCATGTTTCTTATTGCCCTTGTGATGTCATCCCATGATCACGACTCCTTTGCTCACACACACACACACACACACATACACATGCAAACACACATATGCACATACATACAGACACACACACACACACACACATACATCACGCATGCACACACACACACACACACACACACACACAGACATACACACACACACACATACACATACATCACACACCAACATATAAGACACACACACAATGACATACAACAGACACACACACACCAACATACAAGACAAAAACACACAAACATACAACACACACACACAACACATTTTACACACACATAAAACACACACACACACACACACACACACACACAACATACACACAGACACATGCACACACACACACACATCACTCAACACAATAAACACAAACACATCATTCACACACACACACACATCATTCACACACACACACATACATACACACACACACACACAGAACAAAAAACACAGCACATCACACACACATATACAACAAAACAAAAACACACACACACACACATACATACAAGTCACATTCAACACACACACACACACACATACAGGAAAACTGAAAATGCATGAAAACACAACATACACATACACCCAACAACAACAACACGCGCACACACACACACACACACACACACACACACACATACATACAAGTCACATTCAACACACACACATACAGGAAAACTGAAAATCAAAATAAGGAAAAATCAAAAACCCTAAAATTGAAAAGAAGGAGAAGGGCCACCAGATATACAAGAAGAGTGTGCAAATAACCTACGATAAAGAAGGAGGTGGAGGGGAATCACACATATGTAGGGAGAACAAAAAATGGTTGAACGGAATCGAGAGAAGACGGTGGAAAAATTATCGGAGGCTTGCGCTGACACGGCAGTCGTCATCGTCGTCGGGGAAGAAGTCTTGTAGTTACTTGCTGCTTGGGAGAGATGCTATCGGGTTACTTGCAATCAAAAGTCGGCGTTAACAAGTAAATCGGAATCAGGAGAGATGTTGTCGGTCGATGTAGGAGGTGCGTCGGAATTCTCGTTTGGGAAGAGGATCGGGCGATACAGCAGTTGCGCCCGAGGAAGATGATTGTCGTCGGGGAAGAAGATGGCCCTCTAGGTATCAGGTTACTTGTGCGATGGAAAGCAGATAAAAAACGTGGATAGGTTATAAGTCAAAATTACGGATTTTGAGAACCGCCATTTGCATGATCAACCGTGCCAAACGGTGCTTTTGTCCAAACCAACGGTGCGTTTTCGCCGCTCAGCAGCCTAAAATCCTAAACAAACAACACCTTAATGGTGCAACATCGAGCATTACTGAAGAGATTTGACAAATGGCGTAAGGTGGTCAAATCTTAAGCCAAAGAGATCGTCACACTCAAGGCATTGGAATCTGAACTAAGGGAGGAAATTGAGAGATTTACCCCTCTCCGAGACAAAATTCAATATTTGAAAGAGTAGCTGGAATGCTCTACTGAGTTAGTAAATCTGAAAGAGAAGTTCATAAATGAATTGGAAGAAAATTTATTGACTAAAAGGAAGCTTGTAGAAAGCTTCTCGAAACCAAAGACTGTCCTTCCCCTCATTGATGGATTTTCAGCCTCTAAGAAGGGTTGTGTTGGATATAATATAGCTAAGGATAAAGGGAAGGCTCCTCAAAGTCACCTTCCTTCAGGAAGGTAGATAAGGTAGATTTTTCGACAAAGCAGTATGACTTTGAAACATCCTACAGTCATTTTGCTAGACTAACCCATGTTGCCTCTTATAAGAATAATCAAGGATGAAGCCATCCCAGAAATCTTGGAATGAGTTCTCTCACGGAATCTCATGAAGAGATCATCCTTAAGAATCATGGTACATTCGTTCATAGATCGTATGCTAAGAAAGAACTGAAAGTCAAACATGTTGTTAAAAATCCATAAGAGACAAAGAAGCCGAGCGTATGTTATTCTCATGAGCCTTCTACTTCTAGATCAGTAGCTCCTACTAGACCTCCCGTTCAAAAGGCGAGGCATGAGAAGAAAAGAAGGTATAACATATTTAACTATTGGTACTATGGCAAAGTTGGTCATTTCGCCATAGATTGCTGGTTCAATTTTATTAATTATAATGCACCCCGAGTTAACAATGCAAGAATGACCCCTCGCAATGTTAACATTCCAAGTGGTGTTTATCTAACAAGGAACCAAGGAACCAAAACTGTTTGGGATCCTAAGGGTGTTTAATTTGTGAATGCAGGTATGTCCAAATGACAATAAAAATCCTATCTAGTATTTGGATAGTAGATGTTCCAGGCATATGACCGGAATAAGAAGCCTTCTACATAATTTCACCTCTGTCGAAGATGACCCAAAGTTATTTTTGGCGGATCCGATAGAGGAATCACAAAAGGCTACAATATGATTTCCAACAGTATAATCTTTTTCACAGACGTGGCTTATGTTTAGCGATTACAACATAACTCATATGCATAAGTCAATAATGTGACAAAAGGTATATGATTGAGTTCTACATGGACAAGTGCTTGATAAATTTGTCTGTTAACTCAGAAACTATTTTATCAGGCACTCGGAGTAGAAATATTTTTGTCTAAATTTTCTTTGCTTAGAGTCTTCTACACCAGTGTGTATTTTGGCAAAAGATAGTGCATTTGTTTGTGATCAATGACACAAGAGATTAACATATAAATTTCAAAATTATAAGTATATTATTCTCACAACTTAGTGCATGATGCATCCAATATTAAGTGTGTTAAAGAGAGATCATGTCACACATGTCAGATAGGTAAGCAGACAAGAGCTACTTTTAAAAGAATTATTGCCAAAGATTCTTCTAGATGCTTATATCTGCTTTATATGGACTTATTCGGTCCTATGCCTGTCCGTAGTTTAGGAGGTAAATCTTAGAAAGTGGTTATTGTTGATGAATACTCACGTTTTGCATGGGTATCATTTTTGAAACACAAGTCAGATACCTTTGACTCTTTCAATAGCTTTGTCAGACAGATATAGAACGAAATGAACTACTCTGTGGTCAAAATCAAAAGTGACCATGGAACATAATTTGAGTGTGGTGCCATGACAAAGTTCTGTGCAAGCCTAGGCATCTTTCATGAGTTTTACTCTCCTCGTACTTCACAGTAAATTGGAGTTGTCGAGAGAAAGAATAGAACACTCATTGATACAAGTATCAAAATATTGAATGACTCTTCATTAACAGAGTACTTTTGGGTTGAAGCAGTCAATACAGCTTGTCACGTGCAAAATAAAGCCTTAATCAACCAGAATCATCGTAAGACACCTTATGAACTTCTGAAAGACTGAAAACTGATTGTGCCTTACTTTAGAATTTTGGAAGTAAATGCTTCGTACTTAATAACGGGAGATATAACAAAACTAAGTTTAGTGAAAAATATTTTGAAGGCACTTTCGTAGGGTATAGTATCCATAATAAGGCATATAATATTTTTAATAAGAAAACCATAGTTGTAGAAGTGTCTATCAATATTGTATTTGATGAGACGAGTATGCTTCAGAACAACTCTTCTATTGTTTTTATTGAAGATGCAGGTTCAAAGCTAAAAGAATTAAACTTAGAAGAAGCAATTAAAGAACATCTCTGAAGTTCCATCAAATTCAACACTCCGAACTTTATTGAAGATGAAGTTCTTGATTACTGTCGAACTTGATTGTGTGGTGATCAAATTTGCTCCATTTCTAGGTGGAGCTGCATCTGGCAGTTTTGAGACTAATTCTAACAATTTTGTAGTTCATAGATCTCAGGGTGAGAGTGCCCCCCATCAGATAATTCTTTGTTACAGTCAATAAAAGCCCTGCTAGCCAAGGGGGACCACTTTGATTTTTCCTTGAAATTAGTATTTCACAATGTGGGTTAGGTGGAGAAAGATCTGAATGATGGATTTGCTCGCGTAAATCATAACATGGAAAATTTGAAGACATATTTGACTGGATGGATGTCCCAAGGTGGTAGAGCTATTAAACATGTCATCCAGGTCATTATTCATATTCACAACACTGTAGTTCACCTGTCTAGTGAGAATGATGTTATGATGCATTCACATGGTGCGAGCATGCATTATATAGACAAGAAAATGGGAGAATACAGGGCTGAAATTATCCAAACTCTTACTGAAGAAGTCAGAAAGGGGAAGGAAAAGTTAAAGAGCAGAATGGACTCATTGAATAGTGATGTGCACAACCAAGTGCATAGTGTAAATGTATATTGTAATCATAATATAAAGTGGTTGCACGAGGAGATAACAGGGTGTGCCCCAGCTTAATTCTCACCATCAGACCACCCTTTTGCAGGTTTAGAGAATGCAGAGCAGCCTTTTGAAGGCTCAGAGCCGTACGCACCTCCTATGCAATACACTCAAGTTTGGTCATATTCTGTTATGGAAGAATCATTAAGGCCCCATTAGAAAAGGAGAAGATATGGGGAAGGACCGTCTATAAGTAGATCAGAACCAACTCAAAAGAAAGATCTTACTGAAGTTTTGAGTCCTATCTCCAAAGGGATTATTCTGGACACTTTCAATTTACTTGATTTGTCAAATGAGGAACCAAGACAATATTATAGAAAAAAGAATGAGATAAGTATGAAGTTTCAAATATGAAGAGGAGGCTTCACTTCAGAAAGCATGGAAAATCCAATCCCGATGCTCTTACTCCTCCACCAAGATACTATCCCAAGTCAAATGCTTATTTTGATAGAGAGAATAAGAAGAGAAAGGAGCAATCATAAGACTTCTATTTCTTCATGATTAGTAATGATGTGAATGTCTTAAAATGCCACAAGAAACACTCATATAAATATTATTATTTTGTTGATCTCTTTTGTTTTGATAATCTCAATTCTTTTCATAATGTCATTTAAGTATTTCTTGTATATTTTCTTTTCTGTGCAATTCAGCTTAGTATATAGAGTTCTGACTTCTTCAAATATGAGGGGATTGTTGGGTATTGTATCCACAATAGCCTTGATTTGAAGAAGTGTCCCTTGAACTAAGTTGAATTGAGTATGTATTTGATGTTGGTTTTAGTTATGTGTGGTGCATGTCTTAATTACAATGAGTCTCCAAACATAGTTCTATGCAATGTAATTTCTCATTTTAAAGAATATCATGTTGACCCTTGTGTAATCTCTCTATTGGGGCGTACTTCATCTCTAACACCCTAAATAAAGTTACTGTTCAGAAGTTTTAGAATTGGCTAAGAAATTTTGTCGGGTAGTCTCGTGAGGACTTGTGAGATTCATCGAGAACTCACGTAGGCACTCGCAGAATTTTTCGAGTGATCTAAGGAGTACTTGAGAGATCACTGAAAACTGTTGTCCAGAATGGCTAAGTTAAAATAACTTAGTCCTCTTGCATTTACTCGATGAATTCATCGAGTACTTACGTGAGTACTCGTGAAATTCGTCGAGTACTCTCTAGAGTCCATGAAAACTGCTTTATGGTTCCACAAATAGTTTGAAGACTTAGCCAGTTTAACTCAATTCGTCGTATACTCAAAACATTAATCGATTACTCTTGAGAGCTCTCACGTAATTCATCAAAAGTTCTCGAGAAGTCCAAATACCTCACACAAGCTCTTTCTCGAGTAGTTTCGACTGGTTAGTCGATTGTTCTTGATAGTTTAGGTAAGGTCTTGACTAATTATTTTAGTTTGGACTTAAATAATTTTCGTTTTCATTTTTGACGGCTTTCCAGATTTAGGGCTTCCACCATGTACATTACACATGGACGGTAGAACTGAGTTCAGAATCAAGCCGTCAATGAGGAATCGCCTATAAATAGTGAAGGGGATCTTTTAGAAAACCCTAATCGCTAATCTAATTGCAAATTGGCATAAACATTCAGGAATTCAAATTTAGTTTCACAAAGACAAACATCGCCGACAGAACTTCCGATTCGCGATTCCTCCTGCAAGAATAGACTTGATCGGTCTTGTGATTTCATATTAAAATACTTTCAAAGATCCTTCGTTTCTCAAGATCAGATCTTTGCTCTCAAGTTTCAGATCCTTCTTCTTCTTCTTCTTCAAGATTCCAGACAAAGCTATCATGCAACGAAGAAGGGCTGTTTTCAGATATGAGAAAGAAGATTGTTTTCAATCTAATTTTTTTTTTATTGCTTTCTAGGAAGTTATTTCCTCCGAGTTTTTGTAGATCTTTGTTGAAGGATCTAGTGTAGAAGAGGTTGTTCTCCGAGACTGTAGGATTTGGGTACTCCAAGTGTAATATTTTTATAATCTGAGTTTTGGCAAAGTAGCCGAGTCTAGCCTGAAATTCTAGATAGGCGAGGTAGGAAAGTGGACGTACCCATCTTCGGGGAACCACTATAAATCCTTGTGTCTGTGATGTGCTGTGATCTCTTATTTTGTGTGCTTTATTTTGTTAAATTTTAATTCTACTAAAAGCCGCAAGAATCACCTATTCACCCCCTCAAGGTGATTTAGGTCCACGACTAGATACTTTCAAAGATGAATAGCCGACATCCTCAATAAATATGGGCTCATGTTTCACGAGATGCAGGAGGAAAGGATGATTAACGAGCAGCAAGTGTACTCACTAGAGCGCAAGTGCATGCGGCTTGCTAAAGATGTGAGGTTGAAAGTCCACCTAGTGCCAACTACCTTCACCTATGGGGGGGAATAGGTGTCTTGCAGCGATTTTAGCAGAATTAAAATTCTACCTGCACAAGTAAACAAAACAACACAGCACAAACAGACACAAGCAGTTATAGTGGTTCCCAGATTTGGGTACGTCCACTTTCCCCCTTCGACCTATCTCCCAACAAGGGACGACTCGGTCACTTCACCAACCGGATTGAAATCCAATCCTCACACTAACGGAAGGAACCCTTCCAAACGAAGGAGTCACCACTCCTCCATCACGGGTTGCACCCAACCCTTACAACGAGGAACCTACGTTCCTTTACAACAAAAATAAAATGGAATGTATAAAATATACAAACTTCTTATGGAGTGCTAGGTGTCCCTCTTCGTTCGATGACACGTTCTTGACGAAGACGAAGAGTCCATGACCTTAGCTCTCACTTAGAATGAATCTCCACGAAACCGGCGGCGGCAAGAAGAGCGGCGGCAAGAAGTGCGGCGGCTGAGCTTTAGATATCCAACCTTCGTAGTTATACTGGCAAGGTCTACCAACGGTCTTCCTTGGATCAATCGTCTCGATCGATTCGGAAAGGGAAGGTATTCCCGATCTACAAACCAAGAGACAAAGGATCTCAAGAAGGACACGTGAGACGCGTTGCTTTGCAAAGCTTCTGTCGCCGGAAGATCAGGAGGTATCCACGATCAACGGCGGCGACTAACTTCTCGAGCTGCGATGGCGGCGGCGGAAGAGAAATCCGCGATCTAGGTCACGTCGGTGGCTCGGTTTTCTTTCTTGTGTATTCGTGTCTGTAATGATCGAAATACAACAGTATTTATACTGTAGGTCATACATTATGACCTTTGTGGGCCCCACCAGTAGAAACCCTAAGTCCGGTTCAAAACAGCGCCTGAATATTTGGACCGGTCCAGCGAGCAGAAGAAATTCGCTTAAGGCAAATTCGGCGAGAATCATTGGTGATTCTCTACGAATCGACGAGAATCACTTATGATTCTCGCCGAATTCTACTTGGCAGAATTATGGCTGAAGATCTTACCATCCGGAGAGAATCGGAGAGAATCATCATTCATTCTCGATGAATCGGCGAGAATGCAAAGTCATTCTCAACGATTCGGCGAGAATCAACTAGTGGTTCTCGACGATTCTGCCTTAAGCAGAAAACAAGACGGCGTTGAGACAGCCTGCTGTAATCGACAAGAATCAGCGAGTGATTCTCGACGATTCGGCGAGAATCACTAGTGATTCTCGTCGAATCGGCGAGAATCACTTAGTGATTCTCGACGATTTCTACTTAGACGATTTTCATCTTTCTTCCCGCGAGTTGCTTTGACCCATCCTTGCTCCTTGTCTGCTCTTGATCTTTCTCAGCCCTGTACTTGAAAGTAAGAACACTACAATAGAGAGAGTACATGTAGACCAACACACTGATCTGCTTAACGAGGGATTACGTTGCGCAGACCCATGTATATTGACCCACTGCACCCTTACATTGGTGTGTACTTAGCATTGAATAACTGCAAGCACAACTTGAAGACAAATGATCAAATACATAGTCCATTCACCTTAGCTGGTTTAGGGGCTTCTTCAAATCAGGTACATTGTGGATACAATACCCAACAATCTCGCCCTATTTGAAGAAGCCTAAACCCTACAAGCTAAGGTGAATATACTGGCTGGAAGAGAACACAACTTTGAAAAATGAGTTGAAATTCCATACCATTATCTTTGGAGCATGCACCTTAGCACTTTAGCCGAGAGGGTAATCTCTCCCTTTTCGGCTTCTGCAAATCTGGGACTGTAGCACTTGTCACCATGATCCCCCTCAAATCTTGCATCCATGCTCGAGCTTGAGTTCCTTGCTGATGCTCCCCCTTGATTCAAGAGCCTTGAGCCGTACAGACTTCACTCTTCATAGTTTAGCATGCCGAGTTCAGTTTTGAAGAGACTGAACTTGGCCTCGTCTAGGGGCTTCGTGAAGATATCTGCAATCTGCTTATCCATGGGGACATAGCAAAGAGAGATATCTTAGTTTTCCACATGCTCCCGAATGAAGTGATAGCGCATTATCTCATTTCCCAAATTTCTTATTCCAGTGCAAGCCTGGAACATCTCTTGTCTAGGTCCCATCATGTTCCTAGGAACCAAGACTGTCCTGCAAAATAAAATTACCTTACCTTAGGACCCCAATAGGCATTGAGTCCTAGGTTCCTTGTTAGCACACTCCCCCTCGGTTGGTCAACCCTACGAGTGGTCGGCCTCGCATTGCTACCATGAGGAGTCTCATTGTATCTTGGATTAAACCAGCAATCCACGGCAAAGTGACCAATTCTGCCACAGCACCAATAGTCAAACCTATTGTACCGCTTCCTAGGCTCCAGCTTCGCCCTGGGAACGGTGGGTCCAGCCGGGGCCTTGGATCTAGAGGTGCAGGCATCATGATGATAGCAATCACATGATTTCTTCAGTTCTTGTTCCTTCAGTATAATAGGCTTGGCTTTTGGTGTCAGCTTCCTATTATGGCCGCTAGAGAAGTGGCCATAATCCTCCATTTGAACTTCCTCATAAGGTGCCTTTAAGACACTCTCGCCAAAGTTGCGGGGGAAAGCCCACCCCTCATACCGGCTCTTGGGCTTTTCAACCGAGGGCCGGAAGAAGTGGCCATAGGTTGACTCAAAGTCCAGTTCATTGTAGGGAAAGCCAGGCTTCCTGAATACAACAGGGTTGAGTGGGGCCTTTCCCTTTTCAGCAGTAGAGGCCTTCTTAGCAGCCTTATTTCTCCTCTGCTTTTTGTTTCTCCTGGATGATTTACCAGGCACACCCACATGCCCCAAGCCAGCCCCCTTAGCCTGAGCAGAGAAGGTATCAACCAGTGGAAGAACAGTCTTTTGCATAGAGAAGCTTTGGACAATCTTCTTTTCTGCCATAAGTTGTTCTTCCAACTTATTGATTTCTTCCTGTTTAAGGTCAAGGAGACTTAGAGACTCTGAGTGCTTAGAGATCAGTTCCAGGTGCTCCTGTCGGAGAGAAATAAAGCTAATGATCTCTTCCCTTAGGGAGACACCCTCAACCTTAAGGAATTTGACTTCCTTTTTCTGAGCCCTCAATCTCTTGCGGCATTCCTCGAAGGTGTTGAGCAGAAGCTCATACTTTTCGAGGAGCTCAGCTTCTCGGGCAGATGGGTTGTCCTCGAGATCATCATCAGGAGACTCATAGTCAGAGTCGGAGAGGGGGGTACGAGCTTTTACCTTCCCAGTGAATGGGGGGCATTCTCCTTCTGAGTCAGAGCGACCCACCAGCCCGAAGTAGGCTTCCTCATCATCACTGGAGTCTGAGGAATCAGACTCACTCAATGTCTTTGACTTTTTGGCGATGTAGCTCACTCAATTCTTCTTCTGATTTCTGGAGGAGGAGCCGTCTCTCTTTCTTTGATTACTCATCTTGAGGAACTTCTTGAATTCTCGGGTGATGAGGGAGAAGTCTTCTTCAGACAATTCTGAGCCGGAGGAGCATGGCTCGGAGTCTTCCTCCTCATCCTTTTTCCCCGCACAGGATGAAGCCGCACCCTTGCCCTTCCTGGAGTGAATGGCTTTTAGGGCCACAGTCTTTTCCTTGTCTGCGGCCTTCTCTGCTTCTTCTTCAGCTTTCCTCATGTTCAACTGGAGCTCATAGTACATGAGCTTCCCAAAGAGTATTTGAGGATCAATTTCAGCTAATCTGCCAAACTCTCGGATGGCGCAGATCTTCGTGTCCCATTCCTTAGTAAGGGACCTAAGGAATTTATCATTAAGTTCACCATCAGTGAACACTCTTCCATATCCCTTGAGAGCATTGACGATCTTGAGGAAGTTCTCGAAGGTAACTCTGATATCTTCATTGGGCCCCTGCCTGAAGGCCTCATATTTCTGGTTCAGGAGGGATCTTCGATCATCCCTCACTTCATCTGTGCCCTCCATCAGGATAATCAAGCTATGCCAGATATCCTTGGCTGTCCTGTAGTTGCAGAAGTTCTGCATCATGGAGTCATCGACTGCGCTGATTAGTATGTTCTGTGCCTTCTTGTCAAGTCCGACCAGCACCATCTCATCCTTGTCCATTTCAGAAAGCTTCTTTGGCACCTTTTTGGTAGGATTAATGGTGGAGGCCTTAGTGGGAATATAAGGTCCCTCCTCCACGATCATGAAGAGTCGAGGGTCGACTGCTTCCATGTAAAATCTAATCTTTTCCTTCCAGATAGGAAAGTTTAGCCTGGTGCACACTGGGATCTTGCCTGAGTATTTGAGTCCGTCCATAGTAGATATCTGCCTTCTTCTTGACACTAGTGGAAGGAACTTACTCAAGGTGTTAACCTTATTGCTAAGTAACCTCCCTCTTATACCACTTAAAAGTCCACTTAGTGCCAACTACCTTAACCTATGGGGGGGGGGAATAGGTGTCTTGCAGCGATTTTAGCGGAATTAAAATTCTACCTACACAAGTAAACAAAACAACACAGCACAAACAGACACAAGCAATTATAGTGGTTCCCCGATTTGGGTACGTCCACTTTCCCCCTTCGACCTATCTCCCAACAAGGGATGACTTGGTCACTTCACCAACCGGATTGAAATCCAATCCTCACACTAACGGAAGGAACCCTTCCAAACGAAGGAGTCACCACTCCTCCACCACGGGTTGCACCCAACCCTTACAACGAGGAACCTACATTCCTTTACAACAAAAATAAAATGGAATGTAAAAAATATACAAACTTCTTATGGAGTGCTAAGTGTCCCTCTTCGTTCGATGATGCGTTCTTGACGAAGACGAAGAGTCCACGACCTTAGCTCTCACTTAGAATGAATTTCCACGAAACCGGCGGCGGCAAGAAGAGCGGCGGCTTGGCGTTCGGGATCGGCGGCAGAAAGAAGTGCGGCGACTGAGCTTTAGAGATCCAACCTTCATAGCTATGCTGGCAAGGTCTACCAACGGTCTTACTTGGATCAATCATCTCGATCGATTCGGAAAGGGAAGGTATTCCCCATCTACAAACCAAGAGACAAAGGATCTCAAGAAGGACACGTGAGATGCGTTGCTTGGCAAAGCTTCTGTCTCCGGAAGATCAGGAGGTATCCACGATCAACGGCGGCGACTAACTTCCCGAGCTGCGATGGCGGCGGCGGAAGATAAATCCGCGATCTAGGTCACGTCGGCGGCTCGGTTTTCTTTTTTGTGTATTCGTATCTGTAATGATCGAAATACAACAGTATTTATACTGTAGGTCATACATTATGACCGTTGTGGGCCCCACCAGTAGAAACCCTAAGTCCGGTTCAAAACAGCGCCTGAATATTTGGACCGGTCCAGCGAGCAGAAGAAATTCGCCTAAGGCAAATTCGGCGAGAATCATTGGTGATTCTCGACGAATCGGCGAGAATCACTTATGATTATCGCCGAATTCTACTTGGCAGAATTCTGGCTGAAGATCTTGCCATCCGGAGAGAATCGGCGAGAATCATCATTCATTCTCGGCGAATCGGCGAGAATGCAAAGTCATTCTCGACGATTCGGCGAGAATCAACTAGTGATTCTCGACGATTCTGCCTTAAGTAGAAAACAAGACGGCGTTGAGACAGTCTGCTGCAATCGGCAAGAATCAGCGAGTGATTCTCGACGATTCGTCGAGAATCACTAGTGATTCTCGTCGAATCGGCGAGAATCACTTAGTAATTCTCGACGATTTCTACTTAGACGATTTTCGTCTTTCTTCCCGCGAGTTGCTTTGACCCATCCTTGCTCCTTGTCTGCTCTTGATCTTTCTCAGCCCTGTACTTGAAAGTAAGTACACTCCAATAGAGAGAGTACACGTAGACCAATACACTGATTTGCTCAACGAGGGATTACGTTGCGCAAACCCGTTTATATTGACCCACTGCACCCCGACATTGGTGTGTACTTAGCGTGGAATAACTGCAAGCACAACTTGAAGACAAATGATCAAATACCGTGTCCATTCACCTTAGCTGGTTCAGGGGCTTCTTCAAATCAGGTACATTGTGGAAACAATACCCAACAGAGGTGACATAAGGGTAGCGAGCTGACTTCCCCGGGCATGTTCATTGAGCGGATTGAGGAGCACTTATGCATTGTGAACCTCAATCTTAGAGTCGTGTGAGAGTACAACGATCCTCGCTGACCACCTAGGGCGAGGTAGCGAGGCAGGGGAGTTGGAAGTGACATAATTCTGAGCTACTTAACACTCCCTACCTCACTCTGCCCTTTCTCTTCCTTGGCGCCAAAAAGGCTAAAGAAGTCGATGGTTTGAAAAGAGAAGGGCAAGAAGAAAATCCTCCCAAAGGAGGGTCATGTTGCACGCGACCTCCCTGACCGCCCACCGAGTCGACGCCAAAATCTTCCAAGAAAGAGGAGTTGCCCATGAAGTACCGCCACTTTGTCCTAGGCTCCAAAGCCAAAGATAACGTCGGCGAACCTCTAGTTCTATGGGATGAAAAGGCGAACCGAATATATGTCTCCTCGTTCCTTCCATCCTGGTCAGAGTGAGATACTCCTAGCAGCCATACCTTCGCACCTGGCTTTGGGGTCTATTGTCAGTAGGACGCGAAGTCCTACGATGACATGTCCAATCATGAATTCATCCAAGAGAACACGCATGCTAGTCTTTGCGCAATTGACTTCACCCACATTTCCACGCGACGGTGCTTCATCCTTACGCGCGATGCAACCAAAGTCGAAGTTCTCCTGGAGAGAAAAGTGAAGGATCTGGAGCAGAGGTTGGCGAGTGACAGGAGGCTCCTTGCGATTAGCAGTGGTGGGGTGGTCAGCGTTGCTCGTTTCAAATATTTGCCTCTCAAATTTCTTCCCCAAATACTCATTGGTCGTCCCTCCCAGGATGCCAAGACCGCTGACTGTGTGTGCTCGTGCATCGCAGCTTTGGAGGAAGATAAAAGGATGCTCATTGCCCAGGTTGACTCTTTTCTTTCTAATGCTATCCTTCTGAGCCGCGATGAGTTGTCCATAGGAGAAGGTCGACCGAAGTAATTCTCCAAGCAGGAGGTCAACGAGATGTACAGGCTCACTGGCAACAAAGATGCAGAGCAGCTACTGAAAATGATGAAGCAACTCGAAGTAGAGAAAGAGGACTGTGAGTCGATCACCGCCAAAGAGCTGCCTCCTGAGATGTATGTACCTCTCGACCTCTCTGATGACGACATCGAGCCCTTCCTTGATGACGAAGATGTTGATGTTGTCGAATTGCCATAAGATTTGGCTTAGGATTTTTCCTTCTTTTTGATATTACCTTGTAATCTATAACTTCTTTTTGACGTTGACTCGCCCGCGAGGTGGGGCCGCCTTTTTCATAAACATCTCACACTTTGATATTTTAATGAAGTTTGTACTTTCTTGTGCTACTTTTACTTGTTGATTATTTGTTCAATTTTGTACCTTGCTCGCTCTATGTTCCGTGTGTTTTCACGCATTAGGAATAGGTCGGTCCCAACAACGTACGGCCTTGGCCACTCACACCTTGATTATTGTGCATATTTTATGATGTCAGGTAGATATGTGAGTGTTCCAGGGCCGCAGGTGGGGAGAGGTAGATCACTTGCTTCTCACTTAATCACTTCTTCCGGAGCTCTCTCATTCGAAACGACGAGTAGAAAGGCAGCGAGTGGCTAGCTTATCTTACCTCGTATATCTGCATGATTAATACACGTAAGTAGAACTACTAGGGCCCGACTCACACTTCTTCCCCCCTTTTTTCTTCTCCTCCCTTTAGGCAATGGTTATCCTAGGGGATTGAGGTGGGAAATTGTCCAGCGAGTGGGTGTTCTTAGTCCCACTCGCTTTTATTCCTTTCCTTTCTAGTCCTATCAGCTAGTGAGAGCCTAGTCAGCGGGATTTGCTCGGGGCCAACTTTTCTTTCATCCACCTCATGACTTCCAGACCTGTCAACTAGTGAGAGCCTTGTCAGTGGGATCTGCTCGGGGCCAAATTTTCTTTTCACCTCCGAGTGACTTCCAGACCTGCCAACTAGTGAGAGCCTGGTCAGCGGGATCTGCTTGGGGCCAAATTTTCTTTCCACCACTAAGTGACTTCGAGACCTGCCAGCTAGTGAGAGCTTTGTTAGCGGGATCTTCTTGGGGCCAAGTTTTCTTTCCACCTCCGAGTGACTTTCAGACCTGCCAGCTAGTGAGAGCTTGGTCAGCGGGATCTGCTCGGGTCATAATTTTCTTTACACCACCGAGTGACTTCCAGACGTGCCAGCTAGTCATAGCATGGTCAGCGGGATCTACTCGGGGCCAATTTTTCTTTCTATCATTGAATGACTTCCAGACCTGACAGCTAGTAAAAACCTAGTTAGTGGGATCTTCTTGGGGCCAAATTTTCATTCCACCTCTGAGTGACTTCCAAACCTGCCAGCTAGTGAGAGCCTGGTCAGCGGGAACTACTCAAGGCTAAATTTTCTTACTACCACCAAGTGAATTCCAGACTTGCCAGCTAGTGAGAGTTTGGTATGTGGGATTAGCTCAGGTACAAATTTTCTTTCCACCTTCGAGTGACTTCCAGACCTGGAAGCTAGTGAGAGTCTGGTTTGCGGGACCTCTTCGGGGCCAAATTTTCTTTCCACCACCCAGAGATCCCTGGGCCAAATTATCTTTCTACCTCCGAGTGACTTCCAGACCTGGCAACTAGTGAGAGCCTGGTCAGGGGGATCTTCTCGGGGCCAAATTTTACAAATCATATACATTATACAATAGCAATGAAAAATACTTGGGAAAAGTGACAACAATAGGTATAAACATTTTTCTTTTATTCATAAAAGTTTAGTGATAAAAGTGTTTCAAATCATCACCACTCCAAGTGTGACCTAAGGACACCCCTTCCACATTCTGGAGGCGGTACGGTCCCGACTTCAGTGCCTCTTAAACTATGTAGGGGCCCACCCAATTAGGATTGAGCTCCCCACAGCCGCCAACCTCCCCGCCACGTATACTTTTTAGGACAAGATCTTCTTTTGCAAACTGCTTGAATCTGATATGCTTGTAGAAGTACCTGACCATCCACCGCTAGACTTCCTCCTACCTAATAGCGGCCAAGTCATGGAGCTCCTCTACAAGGTCCAGTGAGAGTCATAGCTCACCTTCATTCTATGCTCTCCATTATTCAACTCCTTCTTCGATGGATACTACCTGCGGTGACTTGACCTTGAACTCCACTGGAAGTATGACCTCACAACCGTAGGAAAGCTTGAAAGGGGTCTCCACTATGGCTGTGTTGGGGGTAGTCCTCAGGGCCCACAAGACCAAGGGAAGCTGTTCTACCCAGTTCCCCTTCAGATTCTCTACCTTCTTCTTTAATAAGTTCACGATGATCTTGTTCGCTGCCTCAACCTTTCTGTTGCTCTTGAGGTGGCGGACAAACGCAAACCTAAGGTCTATCCCCAGCTGGCTGCAGAAGCTGGCAAACTCCTCGCTGGCAAATTGCAGTTCATTGTATATGACGATGGCTTGAGGAAGTCTATGCCGATAGATGATCTCTCCCCGCACAAAGTTGTGGATCACTTGCGAGGTCATCTTTGCAAGCTCTTTGACCTCTATCAACTTAGAGAAGTAGTCGATCATGATTAGGTTGAACCTCCTTTGCCCACTTGCTTGGATAAAGGTGCTAACAAGTCCATCTCCCAAATTGTGAAGGGACAAAGTTGTTGGGTATTGTATCCACAATGTACCTGATTTGAAGAAGCCTCTGGACCAGTTAAGGTGAATTGACATTGTATTTGATCATTTGTCTTCAAGTTGTGCTTGTAGTTATTCCTCGCTAAGTACACACCAATGTTAGGGTGCAGTAGGTCAATATACACGGGTCTGCGCAACGTAATCCCTCATTGAGCAGATCAGTGTGTTGGCTTACGTGTACTCTCTCTATTGGAGTGTACTTATTTACAAGTACAGGGATGTGATAGATCAAGAGCAGTCAAGGAGCAAGGATGGGCCAAAGAGCAGCTCACGGATGGAAAGACGAAAAATCGTCCAAGTAGAAATCGTCGAGAATCACTAAGTGATTCTCGCCGATTCGACGAGTGATTCTCGCTGATTCGACGAGTGATTCTCGCCGAATCGTCGAGAATCACTCGCTGATTCTTGCCGATTGCAGTCGGCTGTCTCAATGCCGTCTTGATTTCTTCTTAAGGCAGAATCGTCGAGAATCACTAGTTGATTCTCGCCGAATCGACGAGAATGACTTTGCATTCTCGCCGATCCGTCGAGAATGAATATTGATTCTTGTCGATTCTCTCCGGATGGTAAGATCTTCAGCCAGAATTCTGCCAAGTAGAATTCGGCGAGAATCATAAGTGATTCTCGCCGATTCGTCGAGAATCACCTTTGATTCTCGCCGAATTTGCCTTGTGCGAAATTCTGGTGCTCGCTGGATCAGACCAAGTTCCAGGCGCTGTTTTGAAACCGGAGCTAGGGTTTCTTTTGGTGGGGCCCACAATGGTCATAATGTATGACCTACAGTATAAATATTGTTGTATTTCGATCTTTACGAACACCGAATACAACGAATACAGAAACAAGAAAACCGAGCCGCCGACGTGACCTAGATCGCGGATTTTTTTTCCGTCGCCGCTCGAGAAGTAGTCGCCGCCATTGATCGTGGATACCTCCTGATCCCCCGACGACAGAAGCTTTGTCAAGCAACACGTCTCACGTGTCCTTCTTGAGATCCTTTGTCTCTTGGTTTGTAGATCGGGAATACCTTTCGTTTCTGAATCGATCGAGATGATTGATCCAAGGAAGACCATTGGTAGACCTTGCTAGCATAGCTACGAAGGTTTGATCTCTAAAAGCTCAGCCTCCGCACTTCTTGCCGTCGCCGATCCCGAACACCAAGCCGCCGCTCTTCTTGCCACCGCCGGTTTCGTGGAGATTCATTCTAAGTGAGAGCTAAGGTCGAGGACTCTTCGTCTTCGTCAAGAACGCGTCATCGAACGAAGAGGGACACCTAGCCTCCATAAGAAGTTTGTATATTTTATACATTCCATTTTATTTTTGTTGTAAAGGAATGTAGGTTCCTCGTTGTAAGGGTTGGGTGCAACCCGTGGTGGAGGAGTGGTGACTCCTTCGTTTGAAAGGGTTCCTTCTGTTAGTGTGTGGATTGGATTTCAATCTGGTTGGTGAAGTGACCGAGTCGTCCCTTGTTGGGAGATAGGTCGAAGGGGGAAAGTGGACGTACCCAAATCGGGGAACCACTATAAATTGCATGTGTCTTTCTGTGCTGTGTTGTTTTGTTTATTTGTGCAGGTATAGTTTTAATTCCGCCAAAAACACTGCAAGACACCTATTCCCCCCCCCCCCCCCACACCCATAGGTGAAGGTAGTTGGCACTAGGTGGACTTTCAAGTGGTATCAGAGGGAGGTTACTCATCAAAGGGGTTAACACCTCGAGTAAGTTCCTGCCACTAGTGTCAATAAGAAGGCAAATATCTACTATGGACGGACTCAAGTACTCAGGCAAGATCCCAGTGTGCACCAGACTAAACTTTCCTATCTGGAAGGAAAGGATTAGATTTTACATGGAAGCAGTTGACCCTTGACTCTTCATGGTCGTGGAGGAGGGACCTTATATTCCCACTAAGGTCTCCACCATTGATCCTACCAAAAAGGTGCCAAATAAGCTTTCTGAAATGGACAAGGACAAGATGGTGCTGGTCGGACTTGACAAGAAGGCACAGAACATACTAATCAGCGCAGTCGATGACTCCATGATGCAGAACTTCTGCAACTACAGGACAGCCAAGGATATCTAGCACAGCTTGATTATCCTGATGGAGGGCACAGATGAAATGAGGGATGATCGAAGATCCCTCCTGAACTAGAAATATGAGGCCTTCAGGCAGGGGCCCAAGGAAGAGATCGGAGTTACCTTCGAGAACTTCCTCAAGATCGTCAATGCTCTCAAGGGATATGGAAGAGTGTTCACTGATGGTGACCTTAATGATAAATTCCTTAGGTCCCTTACTAAGGAATGGGACACAAAGATCTGCGCCATCCGAGAGTTTTGCAGATTAGCTGAAACTGATCCTCAGATACTCTTTGGGAAGCTCATGTCCTATGAGCTCCAGTTGAACACGAGGAAAGCTGAAGAAGAAGCAGAGAAGGTCGCAGCCAAGAAAAAGACTGTGGCACTGAAAGCCATTCACTCCAGGAAGGGCAAGGGTGCGGCTTCATCCCGTGCGGGGAAAAAGGATGAGGAGGAAGACTCCGAACCATGCTCCTCCGGCTCAGAGTTGTCTGAAGAAGACTTCTCCCTCATCACCTGAGAATTAGAGAAGTTCCTCAAGATGAGGAATCAAAGAAAGAGAGACGGCTCCTCCTCCAGAAATCAGAAGAAGAATTATTCTTCTGACAGGTATGAATCAAAACCGAACAAACATCGTAATACTGACATCATTTGTTTTGGATGCAATAAGCCAAGACACTTCGTGGCCGACTGCCATCAAGGCAAGAGAGAGAAGGGGAAGGGAGAAGAGCACAGAACCTCTAGAGATAAAAAGAAGGAGAGGAGCTACATCGCCAAAAAGTCAAAGACACTGAGTGAGTCTGATTCCTCAGACTCCAGTGATAATGAGGAAGCCTACTTCAGGCTGGTGGGTCGCTCTGACTCAGAAGGAGAATGCCCCCCATTCACTGGGAAGGTAAAAGCTCGTACCCCCCTCTCCGACTCTGACTATGAGTCTCCTGATGATGATCTCGAGGATCGCCCATCTGCCCGAGAAGCTGGACTTCTCGAAAAGTATGAGCTTCTGCTCAACACCTTCGAGGAATGCCACAAGAGATTGAGGGCTCAGAAAAAGGAAGTCAAATTCCTTAAGGTCGAGGGTGTCTCCCTAAGGGAAGAGATCACTAGCTTGATTTCTCTCCGACAGGAGCACCTGGACCTGATCTCTAAGCACTCGGAGTCTCTAAGTCTCCTTGACCTTAAACAGGAAGAAATCAATAAGTTGGAAGAATAACTTATGGCAGAAAAGAAGATTGTGCAAAGCTTCTCTATGCCAAAGACTATTCTTCCACTGGTTGACACCTTCTCTGCTCAGGCTAAGGGGGCTGGCTTCGGGCATATGGGTGTGCCTGGTAAATCATCCAGGAGAAACAAAAAGCAGAGGAGAAATAAGGCTGCTAAGAAGGCCTCTACTGCTGAAAAGGGAAAGGCCTCACTCAACCATATTGTATTCAGGAAGCCTGGCTTTCCCTGCAATGAACGGGACTTTGAGTCAACATATGGCCACTTCTTCCGGCCCTCGGTTGAAAAGCCCAAGAGCCCGTATGAGGGGTGGGCCTTCCCCCGCAACTTTGGCGAGAGTGTCTTCAAGGCACCTTATGAGGAAGTTCAAATGGAGGATTATGGCCACTTCTCAAGCGGCCATAATAGGAAGCAGGCACCCAAGGCCAAACCTGTTACACTGGGAAACCAGGAGGTGAAGAAATCATGCGACTGTTGTCATCATGATGCCTCCACCTCATGGTACACGGCCCCGGCTGAACCTTCCGTTCCAAGGGTGAAGCAGGTGCCTAGGAGAAAGTATAACAGATTTGACTGCTGGTGTTGGTGCAAAGTTGGTCACTTTGCCATGGATTGCTGGTTTAATCCGAGGAATAACGAGACTCCTCATGTTGGCAATGCGAGGCAGACCACTCGTAGGGCTAACCATCCGAGGGGGAGTATGCTAATGAGGAATCTAGGACCCAAGTTCGATTGGGTTCCTAAGAGAAATTAATTCGGTTTTGCAGGAATGTCCAAAGGCCACCAAAACTCCCATATGGTACTTGGACAGTGGATGCTCCCGGCATATGACCGGGACAAGAAGCATGCTGCGTGTTTACTCTCCAGTCGAGAATGGACCCAAAGTCATCTTTGGGGGATCAGATCGAGGAGTCACCAGGGGTTACGGTATGATTTCCAACGGTATAATTTCTATCACCAACGTGGCTTACGTTGAAGGGTTAAATCATAACCTGATCAGTGTAAGTCAGTTATGTGATAAAGGTTATGACATTAAGTTCTGCAAGGATAAATGCCTGATAATATCGTATGCCTCTTCAGAGACGGTATTAACAGGCATTAGGAGCAGAAATATCTTCTGCTTAGATTTTCTTAGTTTAGATTCATCTACCCCCGTATGCCTAGTAGCAACAGGCAGTGCATCTCTTTGTGAACAATGGCACAAGAGATTGACACATATTAATTTCAAGACAATTAGTATGCTGTTTTCTAAGAACTTAGTAAGGGATGCTCCCATTATTAAGTGCATCAAAGATAGCCCCTGTCCTGCTTGCTAGAAGGGCAAACAGACTCGGTCTACCTTTAAGGGCATCGTTGACAAAGACTCCTCCAGATGTCTTTATCTTCTGCATATGGATTTGTTTGGTCCAATGCAAGTTCATAGCTTGGGAGGCAAGTCTTATACGCTAGTGATTGTTGATGATCACTCTCAGTTTACTTGGGTGTTCTTCTTAAAATGCAAGTCTGATACGTTTGACATCTTCACCAGTTTTATCAGGCAAATTCAGAACGAACTTAACTGCTCGGTGGTCAAAATCAGAAGTGACCATGGAACAGAGTTCGAGTCTGGTGCTATGACAGAGTTCTGTGAAGAACTTGGTATCTTTCATGAGTTTTCCTCCCCGCGCACTCCTCAGCAGAATGGAGTTGCGGAGAGGAGAAATAGAACGCTCATTGAAGCCTGCACGACAATGTTGTATGATGCTTCTCTCCCAGAATATTTCTGAGCAGAGGTTGTCAATACGGCGTGTCATGTACAAAACCGGGCCTTGATCAACAAGAGTCATCATAAGACGCCTTATGAGCTACTGAAAGGCAGGAAGCCAACCATGTCCTATTTTAGGATCTTTGGCTGCAGATGTTATGTACTGAATAACAGGAAGTACCCGCGTACTAAGTTTGGTGAAAAATGCTTCGAAGGAATATTCATGGGCTATAGTAGCCATAGCCGGGCTTATAGGGTTTTCAATAAGAAAACCCTAGTGGTAGAGGAATCAATAAATGTCGTATTTGATGAAGGAAGCTTGCTTAATTGCAATTCTTCCAGTGGTTTTCTTGAAGAAGCAGGTGCAAGAATCGAACAGCTACACCTGGATGAGCCCGATAAAGATGCAACTCCAAAGTACGTCAAGGTCTCCGCCTCAACGCCGATCGAAGATGATGATGGTCAGGATGGAGTAGTTCTCCCTGAAGAGGAAGGAGCCCCAGAAAATGTTAGAGCTCCTGATGCAAGACTACTAGATCTCCGACACGTGAGGGATCATCCCAGAAATCAAATCATCGGAGATCCTCGAGACGGTGTCAGAACTCGCCGAGGTACAATTAATGAGATTCTGCATCTTAGCTTTCTGTCACAGGTTGAGCCAAAGAAGTTCGACGAAGCGAACAAGGATGCAGCATGGATATTGGCCATGAAAGATGAACTGCATCCATTTGAAAGATGCAACGTTTGGACGCTGGTTCCCAGACCAAAGGGGCAGAACATGATCGGCACAAAGTGGATCTTCAGAAATAAACTGGATGAACATGGTGTCATCATAAAGAATAAAGCCAGGCTGGTGGCTCAAGGTTACAGACAGGAGGAGAGGATTGACTTCGACCAGACCTTTGCACCAGTGGCAAGGCTCGAAGGCGATCAGATTGTTCCTGGCGTATGCTTCGCACAAAGGATTCACTGTCTATCAGATGGACGTGAAATCTGCATTCTTAAATGGCAACCTGAAAGAGGAAGTATACGTCGCACAACCCCCAGGTTTTGTTAGTCCAACTTATCCCAATCATGTATATTTTCTTAATAAGGCTTTATATGGCTTAAAACAAGCTCCTCGAGCTTGGTATGAGACTCTGTCTAGTTTTCTTCTTAAGAACAAGTTCTCTAGAGGAAAAATAGATAAGACATTGTTTCTTAGGTAAGTCAAAGGCAAGATCTTGCTGGTGCAAATCTATGTTGATGACATTATATTCGGCTCAACGGATAACAATCTTTGCAAAAAGTCTTCTAAACTTATGCAAGGAAAGTTTTAAATGAGCAGTATGGGAGAGCTAAGGTATTTCTTGGGACTTCAAGTGAAACAGTCTGAGGATGGAATTTTCATTTCTCAAACGAAGTTCACAAATGAACTCCTAAAGAAATTCGGAATGGAGAATGCAACCTCTATGAGGACTCCAATGGGATCCACTATGTCTCTGGACAAGGATGAGAAAGGGAAACCTTTTGATGAAACAAAATACAGAAGCATCATTGGATCCTTGCTCTACCTTACTGCAAGTAGGCCGGACATTATGTTCTCCACATGCATTTGTGCCAGATATCAGGTGAACACTAAGGAATCTCACTATGTCGCTGCAAAGCAAATTCTTAGATACCTTAAGGGTACACCTAATCTTGGCTTGTGGTACCCGAGAAACAATGATGTCGAGCTAATAGGCTTTTCAGATGCTGATTTTGCAGGAAGCAGGGATGATCGGAAAAGCACTTCCAGGACGTGTCAATTCCTCGGAAGAAGACTTATATCATGGAATAGTAAGAAGCAGAATTGTGTTGCAAACTCCATAGCTGAATCTGAGTACATCTCAGCAGGCAGCTGTTGCGCACAACTTCTATGGATCAGAAATCAGCTCGCAGACTATGACCTTCAGTTCAAAGAAGTACCAATGTACTGCGACTCCTCAAGTGATATAGCCATTGCGAACAATCCCGTGTCGCACAGCAGGACGAAGCATATTGAAGTGCGCTACCACTTCATTCGGGAGCATGTGGAAAACAAGGACATCTCTCTCTATTATGTCCCCACGGATAAGCAGATTGCAGATATTTTTACAAAGCCCCTCGACGAAGCCAAGTTCAGTCTCTTCAAAACTGAACTGGGTATGCTAAACCTTGAGGAATGAAGCATACAGAGGCTCCCGGATTTTGGATGAAGGGGGAGCATCCGCAAGAAACTCAAGTGTAAGCACAAATGCAAGAACTGAGGGGGAGCATTGTGGCAAGTGTTAAAGTCCCAGATTTATAGAAGCCAAAAAGGGGGAGATTGCCCTCTCGGCTAAGGTGCTAAGAGCTAAGGTGCTCTCGCAAAGTATGCTCCAAATGCTCTAAAGGTAATGGTATGGAAATTCTTTCTCAACTGATTATTCAGTTTATGTTTTTCTTCCATCCGTTATATTCATCTTAGCTTGTAGGGTTTAGGCTTCTTCAAATAGGGGGAGATTGTTGGGTATTGTATCCACAATGTACCTGATTTGAAGAAGCCCCTGGACCAGTTAAGGTGAATTGACATTGTATTTGATCATTTGTCTTCAAGTTGTGCTTGCAGTTATTCCTCGCTAAGTACACACCAATGTCAGGGTGCAGTAGGTCAATATACACGGGTCTGCGCAACGTAATCCCTCGTTGAGTAGATCAGTGTGTTGTCTTACGTGTACTCTCTCTATTGGAGTGTACTTATTTACAAGTACAGGGCTGTGATAGATCAAGAGCAGTCAAGGAGCAAGGATGGGCCAAAGAGCAGCTCACAAATGGAAAGACGAAAAATCATCCAAGTAGAAATCGTCGAGAATCACTAAGTGATTCTCGCCGATTCGACGAGAATAACTAGTGATTCTCGCCGAATCGTTGAGAATCACTCACTGATTCTTGCCGATTGCAGTCGGCTGTCTCAACGTCGTCTTGATTTCTGCTTAAGGCAGAATCGTCGAGAATCACTAGTTGATTCTCGCCGAATCAACGAGAATGACTTTGCATTCTCGCCGATCCGTCGAGAATGAATATTGATTCTTGTCGATTCTCTCCGGATGGCAAGATCTTCAGCCAGAATTCTGCCAAGTAGAATTCGGCGAGAATCAAAAGTGATTCTCACCGATTCATCGAGAATTACCTTTGATTCTCGCCGAATTTGCCTTGGGCGAAATTCTGGTGCTCGCTGGACCGGACCAAGTTCCAGGAACTGTTTTGAAACCGGAGCTAGGGTTTCTTTTAGTGGAGCCCACAACGGTCATAATGTATGACCGTCAGTATAAATACTGTTGTATTTCGATCTTTATGAACATCGAATACAAAAACAAGAAAATCGAGCCGCCGACGTGACCTAGATCGCGGATTTATTTTCTGCCGCCGTCGTCGCCGCTCGAGAAGTAGTCACCGTCGTTGATCGTGGATACCTCCTGATCCCCCGGCGACAGAAGCTTTGTCAAGCAACGCGTCTCACGTGTCCTTCTTGAGATCCTTTGTCTCTTGATTTGTAGATCGGGAATACCTTCCCTTTTCGAATCGATCGAGACGATTGATCCAAGGAAGACCGTTGGTAGACCTTGTTAGCATAGCTACGAAGGTTTGATCTCTAAAAGCTCAGCCGCCGCACTTCTTGCTGCCGCCGATCCCGAATTCCAAGCCGCCGCTCTTCTTGCCGCCGCCGGTTTCGTGGAGATTCATTCTAAGTGAGAGCTAAGGTCGTGGACTCTTCGTCTTCGTCAAGAACGCGTCATCGAACGAAGAGGGACACCTAGCCTCCATAAGAAGTTTGTATATTTTATACATTCCATTTTATTTTTGTTGTAAAGGAACGTTGGTTCCTCGTTGTAAGGGTTGGGTGCAACCCGTGATGGAGGAGTGGTGACTCCTTCGTTTGGAAGGGTTCCTTCCGTTAGTGTGTGGATTGGATTTCAATCCGGTTGGTGAAGTGACCGAGTCGTCCCTTGTTGGGAGATAGGTCGAAGGGGGAAGTGGACATACCCAAATCGGGGAACCACTATAAATTGCCTGTGTCTTTCTGTGCTGTGTTGTTTTGTTTATTTGTGCAGGTATAGTTTTAATTCCTCCAAAAATGCTGCAAGACACCTATTCCCCCCCCCCCCATAGGTGAAGGTAGTTGGCACTAGGTGGACTTTCAAAAGTTTCGTGATGCTCCCAAGTCTTTGGGTTGACAAGAGTTGGATTAGAGCAAACAACTGACACTTTTGACACCTCCTTGCAAACTCCGTCGCATCCTTGCCCAGGGTCAGTCAAAAATACCCTTACCAAATCACCCTTGACTCCAACGTCTTGCTTCTCGAGTGACTGCTGCACTCGCTAGAGTGGACTTTCTCCAAGATTTTTAAGACCACTTCTTTTGCCACACACTGTGCCAAGAGCCCTGAAAAGGTCTTCCTGTATAAGCCTCCTTCGTGCAGTAGGTAGTATGTCGACTTGTGCCTGAAACGCTTCTTGTCCGGGATCTCCTCCAAAAACTTGCATGTGGTTAAGAAAGTTACAAAGGGGTCTATCCATGAGGGCCACTGATCTACCTCCATCAGCTCTCCTTCTACGATGGATGGGCAGAACTAATCCGTCAAGGTCCCTCCAGCCTTGGGTCCAAACATGGCCAACCGATCTGCTGAGGTCCTTTCTTCCCACAACACGTGCCAAATATTTTATAAGTGTTGGTTCCCTCGTATCAAATTCACCCCTGACCTACGACGCCACCACCATTGAGTCTGTAAGAATCTCCACATTGTGCACCCCCAGCTCCCTGGCCAGATGCAGTCCTGCAATCACTGCCTCATACTCTGTCTGGTTATTAGTGATGTGAAAGTATATCACCATGGCTTGCTCTATCCTTGTTCCTGGGGGCTTTCCATCACCACCCCCTCCTAGGGAATGCCTTCCCAAAGCTCTATCTATCAACAACTTCTAGGAGACTTGCTGAGAAGTTCCTTCTTCTTCCATCTTAACCACATAGTCGGCTATAAAATCTGCCACCGCCCGAGCCTTTATCGATAGCTGGAGGATGAAAGAATATCAAACTCACTTAGCTCCACAGACCACTTGGCTAGTATTCCTGATTGTTCAACACCTTCGAAGATCTTGTGGAGAGGGTGATAGGTCATCACTCTGATCAAATGCGCTTGAAAATATGGTGAGAGCTTCCTGGCTAAGATGACCAAAATAAAAAGCAACTTCTCCCGAATCAGATATCGAAGCTCCACCTTCTTTAAGACACCGTGCACGTAGTAGATGGTCATCTGTTTCTTACCCTCCTCCCGAATCAAGACGGATCTTACGGCCTCCGCTCCAACTCCGAGGTATAAAATCAGATCCTCCCCCTCCTTGGTTCCTTGGATAAGTGGAGCCATGGTGAGTTTATTATTTAAGGCTTAGAAAGCCTCCTCACACTCTTTTGTCCATTCGACTTTATGGTTGCCCCGCAGCACTTTGAAAAAAGGTGAGCACTTCTCTCTTTCCCGAGAGAGGAACTTGTTCAACCCGACGAGCTTCCTTGTTAAGTGCTGAACTTTCATGGTTCTTCGCGGTGATTCCAGATCCATTATGGCCTTTACCTTATCAGGATTGAGCTCCACCCCCGTCGGGGTAAGAAGATGACCCAAGAACTTGCCCCTGCTAACCCCAAAGATGCACTTTAAGGGGTTCAGCCGCATCTTGAACTTCCACGGGGTGGCAAAAGTTTCCTTCAAGTACCGAAGGTGAGAGCTCATATCCTTGCTCTTCACCATGAGGTCATCTACATACACCTCCAAGTTTCTTCCTCTCTGCTCCTGAAAGACTTGGTCCATCATCCTTTGATACGTCGCCCTTGAACTCTTCATCCCAAAGGGCATCATCTTATAATAGTAACACCCCTCCATTGTGATGAAGGAGACATCTTTGATATATGGTGAGTGCATCCTGATCAGGTGATAACCTGAAAAAGCATTCAAGAAACTCATCACAAAAAAATTGACGGCTGAGTCAACCAACGCTTCAATTCGAGGCAGAGGATAATAATCCTTAGGGCATGATTTATTTAAAAGAGAAAAATCGACACACATCCTCCACCGACCATCCTCATTCTTCACCATTACCACTTTAGAGACCCAACCGGGATGCTGGATCTCTGATACAAAACTGTCTTAAGGAGTTTCTCCACCTCCTCCCGATGGGCTTCTCCAGCTTGCTGGCAATGATCTCCCTCTTCTAGTGAATGGGGCGTGCATTTGGGTCGAGGTTCAGACAATGGAACGCCACACCCATATCGATGCCCAACATGTTTGTCGCGCTCCATGCGAAGATGTCTACATTCTACTAGATGCACTCCCGTATCCTCTCCCGGTCTTCTGGGCTCAGGCCTCCGCAGACCCGTACCCTCTCCGTCTTCCCTACCGGGTAAGAACTTCCATCTACACCACCTCTTCCATTACCTCTAGCCGTGAATGCTCCTCCCACTTGCCCCCATCCTCTCTCCTTAGAAGAGTGCCTCTTCATCCCCTAACTCTTATACTATCATCAACTTAGCCTGATTTTCCAGTGACTCGTCCGCCCTTACCTCCTGGGCGAGACCTCCTCTTCCCCTGCTTCTTCCACCACGTCCTCCTCACCCAGCACTGTCGACTCCCTAATCGCCTCCTCTTCAGCCTCTACAGCCTCGTTTTCCTACCTTGCTTGTTCCTCCATCACCCCTTCCCATTCCTCAGACTCTACCATCCATGAGATGGTGTTGACGATAGTCACATAACACTTCCTTGCTGCCTTGGGATCCCCTACCTGGACTCCTCCGCTATTGAACTTGATACATTGATGGATTAATGAAGGGACACAATAGAAGGTGCTGATGAGGCAGCGCCCAAAATGACATTATAGCTGCTCGGAGCGTCGAAGATGACAAACCGGTAGTTCCTTGACACTCCCCACAACGTCACATGAAGCCTAACTCCACCCTTGACTTCCTTCCCTCTCTCCAAAAAATCACAACAATGGCCCATCCAATTCCAGCACCATCCTTGCTTCCACCTTCATCGTAAAGAAGGTCTTCTTGAAGATCACATTCACGGAGCTCCCACAGTCAACCAAAATCCTGGAGACCGTGAAATTCTCGATTGCCGTCTGGATCACAGAGGTGTCGCAGAACGTGTCTTCATAGTCTAGCATATCGTTTGATGTAAAAGTGATTTTCTCTTGGGGCGTCTGGGAGGTTGATGCGATGCTCATTCTGAATATTATTTATAGGTTCCCCTTGTGGGTGGCCTATTTCCCTACTCCATCGTGGATCACCCTAATCCCTCCAATGATGCCTATGTTAGTCTGGTCCTCGCATCTATCCTCTTCCCCTTCTCTAGGCAGGACTTTCTCGATCTGCACCGATGGCTGCTGCGGTTCCAGACCTCTCACTCTTCTTATTTCCAGAAACTCTGGGCAGGTGATTGTTGTGTGGCCTTCCTCTTGGTGGAAGTCACAAAAGGGCAATGCCACCCTTCCCCTCCTCTTCTTCCTCTTCCATTCACCCTTCTTGTTCCCCTTCCTCGGGAGATCATCATCGCTTGCTGCTGCGGCAGGAGGGGTGGCCTCTGGCCCTATCTCCACACCGGAGGGTTGAACCGCCCTTGAACCCCACAGTAATTCTCCTCACCAAAAAATCTTCTCCCCTGCCCCTGAACGAGTCCCCTTGGGGTCTCCAGGCCAGCCGGTTGTTTGGCTCCTGGTACCCCAAACCTTCCTGCTGCCCCTGGAAGCCCTAACCCCTGGGCTCTTCTCTCCTCCTTGCTTCTTGTTGATTGCTTCCTCCCTGCTCCTTTACCCCATACTCCACCAACATAGCCAACTTTTTGGCGAACGTCGGATTCACCGATTCTCCCTCGATCTACTTTGCTGCCCTCTCCATCAGTTTCTCAAATGATAGATGGGGCTCACTCTTCAGCTCCATAATAAAGAATCTTTGCCATAGCCCCAGAATAAAGGCCAGCATTAGGGTGTACCGTGGTACCTATTGGACCAAAAGGATCTCCTCATAGAACCTGTCTACGTAACTCCCCAATGTCTTCTACGGGCCCTGCTTGATTGCGAATAGAAACTTTGCTCCAGTCTTCCTCTTCTTCGATGTTGAGAACCTCAACCGGAACTCCCGATGCAGGTCCCCAAAGCAATAAAATGAACTCGTGGGGAGCTGGTGGAACCTGTCCCTAGCCTTCTCCTTTAGAGTGATGGCAAAGAGTCGGCACTTGAAAGCGTCTGACATCTGCCTAATGGAAGCAACATCCTCAAAACATTGGACGTGCTGTACTGGATCATCCCTTCCAGTATAGTAGGACATATCTGGCTCTCGAAAGCCCTCTAGGACTGGGGCCGAGACGATCAACTCGCTGAAAGGGCTTGATCCTCCCACAGGGCAAGCCGACCCATCTCGCACGACCGACTCACTGACCTTGTCAGCACTCGCCGGACCCGAGAAAAACTCTCGCGCAACGAGATTACTTTCACTGCTTTCGGCAGGCACCTTTTTCCTGGGTCACTTACTAGGAGCGTTTTCGACCAGAGACGGGGCTGCGACCACCGGGATAGAAGGCGTCGCCCACTTCGCCTCTCGCTGTGAATGCGAGGTGAATGGTCTTCAGAACCTCCCTCTTGAAATCTTCCAACATTCCAACAGTGACATCACTCACCGGTGGTGGCGGGTTACCCAAGTCGGCTCCTTCCCCTTCGCCTCCAGCCATGAGACTTGCCTTGGATTTTCTTGAGCAAACTATGGTCCACACTCACCGCACAAGAATATTGAAACTGGTACCCGATCTCAAAGAGAATTCATACCCAAAAGGGTTAGCCTGCACTTACTTATCTTGAGCTGAACTCCTGACCAAAGACTTTGAATTGAAAAACAGACCCTGAGCTGCAGTGCGAAGGTCATACAACACACCCGAAAGATCTGAGAGAGTTTCCACTCCCAAGACAAAGCTACGCGGGGCACCTTGGAGGCTCTAGAAACCAACCAAAGCAAACTAGAGGAAGAAAGCAAAAAATCGATCCCCTCCAAAGGTGCCCTTAAGGGTTTATTTATAGTTTTTATGACTTGTTCTGTCAATAGCGCAATCCCGCCTTTTGAAAATACTATGCGCAACCCAGATGGATCTGCCAACAACCAAACTCCGTTGTTTGGAGTGATTATTAGCAGAGCAGTGAAGGAATTTTGGTAAAAACACTACTAAGCGAGTGGTTTGTGCCGCTTTCACTCGCCTGGACCGGTGAGTGCCTTTGTAAGACTGGTACTCATTACCGACTCGGGGATTGGGCGAGTGCAAGCTGGGTTACCACACTCGCCCCTCCCTGAGCCCAAAATGACTCTATCTACTTGGTTTCCGCTCTTAGGGACCCACTCGGTGAATATGGGGTTGTATAATATCATGGAATATTGCCAACATACAATGCTAAAAAGTGGTCATGGCGTTACAAAGGTCAAACAACATGCGCTTGAATGCAAAGGTGCCAGAAGGGCTGGTGAATGGTATTTTCTTGATCTGCAGGATCAATTTGTATTTAGTTGTAACCAAAATATCCAACAAGAAAACAATAATAATCATGTCCCGCCAGCTTCTCCAGCATTTGGTCAATAAATGGCATTGAAAAATGGTTTTTACGGGTTGCCAAATTGAGTTTTCTGTAATCGATGCAGACTCTCCATCCTGTGATCATCCTAGTCGGCAGCAACTCATTATTTTCATTGGTGATGATAATAATCCCCCTTTTTTCGGAACTAGCTGGACTTGGCTCACCCATTTGCTGTCACTGATAGGGCATATGATCCCGACATCAAGGAGCTTGATAATTTCATCTTTAACAATTTCCTGCAGCTTGGGGTTCAGCCGACGCTGAGTAATGGGTTTAAAACTCTCCTCCAAGAGAATTTTGTGCATGCAAATAGTGGGGCTGATCCCCTTGATATCCGAGATCTTCTACCCAAATGCTCCTTTGTGCACTTTCACAACTCAACTAATCGATATTTGTGATCTTCAGGGAGTAATGCTGAAATGATGGCGGGGTGGGTCATGTTATCACCCAAAAATACATACTTTATTGTTGCAAGGAGAGGCTTGAACGAAGGCGTCTCAACTGCTAAAAAATATGAAGCGGGAGAGTGATCTGAAACAACTTCCAACAAAACATCAGCCACATCATGATTATCACCACCATCCTTGTCCATCACATACTCATAACCATCAAGCAGGAATGATGTTTTATCATCAGTTTCCACCACAATGGACTCAAACAACTCAGAACTATCACAACCACCCACAGGAGGTGTCTTATACATGTCAAATGTAGCTTTTTCCTTCCCAAGGAGAAATTTTAAAAGTCCTTTCTTAGCATTAATCAAAGCTATAGCCGTAGCAAGAAATGGTCATCCCAAAATAATTTTAGTGCTATCGTCATTTCCAACATCTAAGGTCACAAAATCGGCAAGGAAAACAAGGCCATTGACGACCACCGCAAGATCCTCCACTACTCCAATCGGTTTTTTGGTCGAGTGGTTAGCCAACTGTAGAATGATGTTTGTGGGACGAAGAACGTCAGTGCCATGTTCTCGAAAGATAGAGAGGGGCATGAGATTAATTGATGCACCAGAATCACATAATGTGATTACCAACAATAGTACGCAAAGAGATTCAAAGAGTATTCATGATATATAGAGAGAGGCATACACAAGGTCTAGACATGGTAGTGTGGTGTTATAGCCTAGGAGTGGAGAAACCCGCTCCACTTCTTCCATAGCCACGACCTGAGAGACTAGCTATATCCAAAAATTGAGAACAAAAGTCTGTGCGCGCAGAGTCGTGTGGGTGAGTTGCACTTATATGACACATGACATAATGCATAATATACATACATACTATAGGTCATACATACTTGTAGATCATCATCATATAAATTAGTATGAGCTCTTTTATATAATGAGTTATATTATCAGAAATATTAAATTATAAGTTTATATGAGCATTCATATAAATTAAGCTACACTTCTTTGATGGTAGTGTAGTTTACTTTACTTTACCTGTGCCACACTTTACTTACTGCTTCAACTGTTTACTGATTACCTGATTACTACTAGCTTAATTCTCACATATAGTTATAGTTTTATATCTACACAACTGCTAGCTTAGTGCCATGTCAGCTACGTTTTCTATACTGCTCTGTTGTCCTCCGCTTTCTCCCTCCCGCACAGTGCCTAGGAGTCGCGAGGGTGAGGGGAGGACTAAGCGACTTAGTCTTTTTGACTAACAGTCAACGGACCACAACATTTTAGGAGCGCATGGAGCCGCACAACAGTACGACCAGGAGGACCAGCAACACGAGGTAGCAGGACTTGAGGAGCGAAGATCGCACACTACTACTACTACTACTACTACCCGACATCAGGTTGATGAGAGTATTACTTAGCTTCTGTATTGTTGCAGTAAGAGAGAGAGAGAATTTTTGGACATGTACCAGACATAAACCCTTGTCACTTTTTCAATATTGATTCTCATTGTGGACTATCTATTCTGATATATATATCTTTATTATATAAAACAATAGTGTATTCTTGAAGCAAACCATCAGCTAAATCCTGCCCGCCCGATCAAGCTCCATCAAAAACTGCCCGTTGGATTCAAAAGAGGAGGGCTGCCAATATCCAACTACCTCTTTTAAACACTGTTCACAATCCTAAAAATCCTGATACCCCATTTCCGCATCCCGTCCCTTCACGGGCTCACCCCGCCGCCGACGGCCTGCCCGACGCCCACCGGGGGGTTCGCCGGCCTTTGGCAAACCCATCAGGGGGGTTGTCCGGCGGCGAGCGGGCAGGGCCATCGTCGGCGGTGGCCCTGCCCGCTCGCCGCCGGACAACCCCCGGCGGTTTTGGCGGTGTCCTTGCCCGCTCCCGTCGGGCAACCCCCGACGGGTTTGCCGGAGGCCGGTGAACCGGCCGGTGGGCGCCGGGCAGGCCGTCGGCGGCTCAGCCGCCGGAGACAGAGAAGGGGCACTGCACGGTTTGGCGAAAGCGGGGGGGGGGGGGGATTGAAACAGGATTTATGTTTTTGTTATTTCATTTTTTATTAATTATATAATTTATTAAATTATAATAAAGATATAATTTGGTTTAAAAATAATAAGTAATTTGTTTATAATTTATAAAATTATTAAATACTTTTAAATTTTGTCGGCGGGCGGGCGAAGCCCGCTTGAATGCCAAGCGGAGGAAGCCCGCAGCGACGTATCGAGGACAGACGAAGCCCGTTCGAAGATGCAAATATAAATATATATGTATATATATATATATATATGTATATATATGTATATATATACATATATATATATATATATATATATATATATATATATATATATATGTACATATATATATGTATATATATTTATATATATATATGTATATATATACATATATATATATATATATATAGGGAAATGTTATTATGCGCATCATTTATGGTGCGCACAACCCACTTAGAGGCATTTTTTGAAAAAGTTGTCAACATCAAAGTTGTAGATCTCACCGATACGAACAACTTTCATGTTAACCACTTTTTAATTTGAAGCCGTTTAGGCCCCCGATTTGGTGTCGAAAAATCTGGGGCGTCCTTCATGTACTACGCCCCAGATTTTTCGGGCACCAAATCGGGGGTCTAAACGGCTTCAAATTAAAAATTTAAAAAAAACGTGACTACTTCCGCCCAGATATTTTCGGGTCCAAAATCGGCTTATCCGTGCAAAATTAGGATGTTCAACATGAAAGTTGTAGGTATCGTCGAGCCAGTCAAAATCCATATATTACATGCCCATTTTGGTGCCCAAATGAGGGAGTTCGCACAATTCGCACGGCATATGTCTTCTCATATGAACGCGACCCTATATATATATATATATATATATATATATATATATATATATATATATATATATATATATATATATATATATATATATATATATATATATATATATATATATATATATATATATATATATATACGATGACAGGCATATACATATATATTAACGACATATATATTATTATACATGCGGTCATAATATAAAATAAGTCCTCCCAAACAGAGCCCAAACCTACGCTAAGCTAAAAATATATTCCTATCCAGCTACCAAATTTATATATTCAAATATTATCTATAGTTAAACAAATTAGGCGAAAGAAAATGAACATACAGGGCATACTTTCAAAAAAATTTGAACCTCATCATGAATATCTTCAACTCATCTTCCAATTCTGAAATGGATCTATCATGACAGGTGAAGTAACATCGTTAATAATATATGGAATGGATTTTGCAGGAAACATAAGGTGATTTCATATAAATTGAAATAAGATGGAGATCAGAATATATATAACTTCTGATAGTTATTATGAACTTAAATGGTTGGTTGATGCCCTCCAACATGAACATCAAAATAAATGAAGACGATGATAAATTTTGAAAGAAAAGTGAGAGGAAGACTTACATCTGATTGGGTTGCATGTTAACATCATCTACCTTCCAGTCCATGAGGAGGTCACGAACAGTCGCCCACAGGTGAGCGTGGACAGCTCCGCTGTCTACAAATGGAAAAGACCGGTGGACACAATAGAGAATGGGTCATGGAAATGGGGAAAAGATAGGGGATTGGGGTAAGGGTTTTCTCTAACTTACGACACACTTAACACCCATTAACAACACGGAGTAGCATTGCTATCATTCCTCCACTGAGTGCAAGCTCATTAGATCACGAAGAGAAAGTTCGCCTCCGGGAAAGCTAGATTCGAACCTATAGGTTGTTGATGAAGCTTGGATGAGATTCGGAGGGCTTTGCTGAGCTAGGTAATCTGCAGAACAGCCAAAGAAGAAAGATTATAAATCTTTGAAAGTTGATGTGGATAGAGGAATGCGAGAGCAGGTCGGATATGCGATGTGGCTTGAAGCAACACCTCACATTTGATTCGAGCGGAGGTAGTTCATTTCGACGGCGGCGGCCTAGGTCGGATTCAGACGGTGTTGTCAGACGTTGGATGCAGGCGAGGCGGGTGCAGGGCGGATTCGTGGAGAGTGGCCGGAAACCTGGAATAGGAGCGAAAGTTGGCTCGAGAGGAATGTACGGTTTTCAGAGCGGGGTGGGAAATGTGATATCTGTGTTTTCTGCCGATAAAGAGAAGATCGGGATTGAGGAGAGAGAATGGGAGTGTTTTTTTTTTCTTTTTTTAAACGTAAACCATTGTTAGCAATCCCTTTGGTAAGATCCAACGGTCATGTATTATCTTACCATCATCGACGGGCCATATTTTTTCCCCTATTTTTGAACTCACACTATTGCAGACCTCGATATTTCTTTTTAATATAGTATAGATACTATTATACGAAAACTATTCTTTGGTGAAACATTGCCTGATGTCCTTATATTGCCCTTATAATTGTATTCATAATTACACAATTATACCAAACTTTATATTAGTATATTATAAAGACAATATCTTTTTAGATAATTACACAACTTTAAAATATTAAAATACAAAAAATAAAAACGCTATATACCCTAAACCTATTATCTCTAGCTAGGAATGACAAGAGAAAGATTAATGTTTTAACGTTAAAATATAATTTGTTTTACAAAATAAAAAATGTATTCTTGATTTATATTTTTTTACAGTCATTTTGAGTACTCATATGTATATGGTGCGGGTCGGGCGAAGCCAGCTGCGGGCGGACGAAGCCCGCCGTCGCCGGTCGGTTACTGTCACGCGAGGTGATAGGGGAGGGTACTATCCACGACAAATGTCGCCGCCCACAACAAATGTCATCCCCACGACAATTATCGCACTACCGGCGAATGTCGCACCCCGCCGAATGTCGCGCCCTGCCTATTGTGTGTGTGTGTGTATATATATATATATATATATATATGTAATTGTGGACTTATTTTATTCACTTTACTTCATTTCTCGTTGGCCTTGTGATATGATCGTACTAGTCAGCAGAATCGGCGTCATGTGATGACGACTAATCCATTAGTTGGTGTCACCGTAAGACGGCGGTCCTGAGCATAAAATCTCTCCTCGACCGTACTCAATTAGCGGGAGGGGAGATTTTACAGGGGAGAGAAACTGCTATTGTAAAATATTTGATACGTGTTAGGAGTTGAGAATAAATGAATACTCTTACCTAAAAGCATCCAAACAGAGAAACCAAAAATACAGGAAGGTTACACAATAAACATAACCCCAAATCATATGGACACAAATCTCCCTAAGACAGGAAAAAATAATCATAAATTAACCAAATTCAAATGAAGTCCAAGTATTATGTTAAATAATAGCACGAACAAACTCCTTATTCAAAATAGAAGAACAATTATGAGATCTTAATACATATCGAATCCAAGTAGGATATCAATATAGGCAATGGACAGTCTAATAGCATCATCAAACAGTCAAATATTTTAGAGTGACAGAACTCCATTAATCCTTAACCATTTCTCATAACCTTTAACATTCAAGGAGCACAGGTAAGCGTTTCTGGAGAAAACTGAACCACTAGAGAGAACGCTTTCATTTGAACAATGAGTTAAATCACCGGTTCTTCTTCTTTCCATGAAGAAGTGGATGAATATTCAATTGCCGTGTAAATGCCTGATTGAAAAGAACACGGGTTTGCATGGCAGAGATGAATGGCATCCACGCAAGTACCGCGATTGGCGCAAAGAGCAAACTGCCCATTCCATAATCATAGGCCTGAGCAATAACTTTCACTGGTTCCCATATCACATATTCCTCTATCATGGGCCTCATAGTCTGTGCCACCTGGGAAAATATAGCCGTTAGAAAAAACCTCAAACAAATTTTCTTCAACAGAAGCAATTATTGGACGCTGGCCAACTGATACTCACAGACAACAATCCCCATCCCGTCGGCAGAAACGCAAGGCAGCATATCACAAGATCCATCATGGAAAGTTGACAAACTCGCAGCATAGCGATTATGCCAGTGCAGACAGACAAAAATATAAGAAGCTTCAAGAACCTGAAGATGAGATGGAAATTCGCACTAAGTCGCCGACGTCCCTCACTGACTATCTTCATAAACATAAACGCGTGAAAAGAAAGTTTCATCAGAAAAGATAGTCTAGAATGATGAAATTATGATCTAAGAATTACGTACCTTGACTAGTAAGAACACGGCTAGTATTACGAACCATGATAACATGTAAACAACAATGTTCTTGCTTTCTTGAGATATGTCCAGGTGGTAAACCAAACCATATTGATAAACGAAGAACCTAAGAGAGAGAAACACTTCAAGGATTCGGGAGTAGAGCCTGGAATGATGAAGATGAGCATACTCAGCATTCCACCATGATTCCCAGCTCTTATCGGGGTGAACTCCGACACCCCCTACAGTGTTCATCCACGTGCTCCAATCAGCCCAATCTTCTACGATCCTCCGCCATGCAAATCCAGAAGGATTGAAAAGAAATGGCGCAAAGAGCCAGGTTACGGCCATGAACCAGGTCGAGTACGTGACCATCATGTATGCAACGTTGGACTCGTAGGATTTCTTAAACAAATTATAAACAGTCAGGAGGAAGACCAATTCGATTCCTTTGACAAAGTGGCTGCGAGAGTATAACTGATAGTTTTCCGTGAAGCCGGCGTGGAAGACTACAAACTTACGGCCGGTTGGTCGGTATTTGGCGCCGCCGTGAAGAATGGTTCGGCCGAAATAGTGTGCTTTTGTTCCAATGGAAAATGTGAAGAAAGCAGCAGCAAGATGGACTTGCATGAGAATAAAATCACATGCTGCTGATAGAAATCCTTTCTCCAGGCCGAGCTCCATCACCATTGGTAATCCGGTGATAAGCCCTAATTGGAGGAAAGATTGAGATGCGAGTGCAGCTTCTAACGATTTGATGTTCTGAAGTCGAGTATTAATTATGAGCGCCTCCTCCACTCCGCTGAGAAGAAGATATAGCTGCCCATAGAGGAATACATAGACACCAAGGACAGAAATCTGTAAACCCCCAATACAAGGAAATCAGTTTAAGAAAATATCCATAAAGTCAGATTAATGCTAAGACTGCATGATATCTAACAAAATACTATTATTTGGTATTGAAATGTCTGGAATCCGAATCTGTTTGAAAAATGTTTAATTGACAGCCCATTAGTTTATGTCCTCGACTTACCTTGAGGGTGACACGAGAGCAAAACCCTCGGCCCAGTATCTTTTGTGGTATATTTTTTTTTGGAATTCTATATTCTGAGGTTCTTACCCGACAAATCAAACAAGCAATAGCTTGGAGTTTATTGTTTGCGGATGATATCGTTTTGGTCAATGAGACGCGCGATGGTGTAAATGCGAAACTTGAATTTTGGCGAGACACTTCAGAAAAAAGGGTTTTAGGTTGAGCAGGGCAAAGATGAAGTATATGGAACTTAAATTTAGTAGTGCAAGAAGGACGGATGACTTCGTTATTAAGTTGGGTGATCATGATATTTCCCACAGTGAGTGCTTTAAATATCTTGGCCCGATAGTTCAAAAAGATGAAGGCGTTGATAAAAAAGTGATACATAGAATCCAAGCAGGTTGGTTGAAGTGGAGAGGCGTGTTAGGAATCTTATGTGATAGTAAAGTACCATTAAAACTTAAAGACAAGTTTTAGCCTACTGCATTAGACCAATGGTACTCTATTGTTTTGAGTGTCGGGCAGTGAATTGTGTACATGAGCAAAAAATGGGTGTTGCGGAGATGAGAATGCTTAGGTGGATGTGTAGACACACGCGACTGGATAAAATTAGGACTGAATGTATCAGGGATAAGACGTGAGTGACAGTGTGACACGAATTACAGATAAGATGCGAGAAGCCCGTCTAAGATGGTTTGGACACATAAAAGAGACCATTAGAGGCACATGTTAGACATTATGAGAGTTTAGTCACTAGGCATGTTAAATGGGGGAGGGGTACACCAATAAAAACTTGAAATAAAACTATAAGGAAAAACATGTACTTAAGAATTAATGAGATTATGACTAAAGATAGGGCACAATGGAGACAAAGGATCCATACAACCGACCCCACTATAGTGGGATAACGGCTTGAGTGTTGTTGTTCTATATTCTGAGGTTTTTTGGGAAAATTAATCTATAGTGCAAAGTAATATATTAACTCTGGTAATTCTAGGCTTGTTGTGTGTAACAAACCCATAATTTAAATTAAATTAAAGTGAGGGGTTATCTTAATGACATGATTGTATTTAACCTAAACTCTAATCCTTCTAACTCATTATCCGAGTGAGTCCCTGCTCTATCCCGATTAAATCATTCGTCCTAGGGATTTCCCAAGCCCGTCTCCCGATTCCGCAAGCAGCAAACGCTACGCCTCCCGTTTCTGCTCCCAGCCGCCTTGCCTGATCCCGCCTTCCCACGTTCCTGCAAGCGCGCAGCCCGCCACTCGCCTCTTTGCTCTCCGGCGACCCCTTCTCCACCTGTCGTGGCCGCCCCCTCTCCTCCAAGCGCCGACATCAGCTTCTCCCCCTCCCATAGCTGATGACAGTGGTTTCTCTCCTCCACATCCAGCAGGACCTCCTTCCCCTGTTCTTCTTCTTCGATTAGAAAGAGGAACAACTTCTTCCTCTCGATTTTAAGCCTACATCAACAATCCTAATTTTCCCCGCTTCCTCGTCGTCTTGGCCGGCGATTTCAAGAGGGACGCCTAGGGATTTTTTCTCTCTCCTTCTTGGGTTCGGATTTGACCTCCTTTTGGTAAGAATCTTCCTCCATTACCCTTATTCAAATTTTTCTGTATCCCTATTGATTTATTCGTGCCCCAAATTTTGTATAACTTGTGTTTCAGATTTTTGCCCCCTTGCGATCATCTAACCGTGGTTTGTTCGTGATTTCCGGCGTCGCTCTTCATTTCAGTTGGTGGGATCATGCAAAACCCTCTCTGAATTAGGGTTTCCCCAAGCCTAAGTGCCGCCAAATCTCCGTCTCTGCGTGGTATCTTCTCTCCCCTCAATTTTAAGGGAGGTAAATCTCTTAGCCCTCTCTTGATTTAGTTATGTAACGAATAATTGTCTGTGCTAGCGTTTGGATTCCTTTATGTCAATATCATTCTTGTTTGCCCATGAACAAGTTCGAAATAAGATTGTTAACATTGCTCGCGCCTTTTGGCTGCCTCGGTCAGATTCAACTTCTTTAAGGAAAGTAGAGTTCTCTCTCTCTTGCAAACATTGATTTTATTTTAATGTCTCTGTTCTTTGATTACGTGACTGCATTCTTATATATATATATAGATCTGTCAAATGAATTGATATCTTAATTGCTTTGTCTGTTTTTGGTTTATATGAATCCACCCTTGGATGCTTGCCTTGTCACGTGAATTTAAATTTTGAATGCCTAGTCTGCAAATTGATAGTTTATGGTTTTAATATGTTTGGAATGTCATGAGTCTTATATCATGAATGTTATATATATATGAGTTTTCACATAGATGGATGATGTTTATGTGAATATTCACCTATATGAGGGAATTTCTCATTTGATGAATAATTTGAAGAATGGTATAATATTAAGCATGAACAACATTGTCATGATAAAAATTGTAACGAATTCTAGTTAGCAAATATTGATTGATGTTTTCATATCATGCTCGTAACATACATATTTTACTTAGAAGATTTTTGTGTCAAAAGAATGATTTAAATCTAGATGAGTACTTGATATCTCAGAATTGATTCATGTCAAACTTACCTCTGCGATGTGCTTGAAAAGTATTCTTGTAATTTTTACCTTAACCTCTCGAACCCGCAAGGTTCAAAACTCTCTGTTTAGTTTCTTCTGTGTCATCGAATCTTGTTTCTTATGTCTGTCTGCTTGCTAGAATTATGTAAATCTGTTTCATGATCTGAAGTTTCCACTTTAATGTGAACCCGTTCCTATTACGATTGTTAACTAGGAATCCTGCAATCCATTAATGTTATAAACAATATTTGAAAGATAACAGTTAGTTTGGGCAACTCTCTTCTTGCATGGTTATGACAAGCAGGAACCTATCCAATAAGACTTATGTCTAACCCTGAGTGTGAACCATGTGCACCCCAGTAAATACCTACACCTTTCACTGATTACAGCTAATGACATTACATGATCGAATCTATGTTATATTCCAGAGTAGTCTAATAACTTAACTTGTTTCCGTTTAACTCATTTACTGGCTTGTCTTGTTAGTATTGCTTCATGAAAACTGGTACTCATACATTTCTGCTTCGTTTACGGTTCTGTACTTTACTTTGCTCACCCTGTTTATTTCAATATTCTAAGGCTTTTCCTTTCTGTTTTAGAATTATCTTCGCGTTCGTGACAGCGCCGCCAGGTTCTCAAACCTGATTTGCATTTAGTTCCAGGTTCTATGTTTATATTTCATTTTTTTACTGTCAGATATTTCTTGTATGTAATAATAATGATCAGTAAATCATGAACAACTGCTAGGCTATATCATATGTACTAGAATTTAGTATTATTTGCATGTTCATTTATCTGAAATTGACATTGCGTGAAAATCTGTATCAAAACTTGTATCATAGGTTTTATTAAAATGCATGTGCACCTTGTATAACTCGTAATTCGTTGAGATCTAAAGTACCCCAGTAGACGGCTATTCACAGACCATTGGGAGAGCAGAGGAAGACCATTGGGCGAGCATGGGGGAGCTTGGGCGAGCAGGGGCGAGCAGGGGCGAGCTTGGGCGAGCAGGGGCGAGCAGGGGCGAGCAGGGGCGAGCAGGGGCGAGCAGGGGCGAGCAGGGGCGAGCAGGGGCGAGCAGGGGCGAGCAGGGGCGAGCAGGGGCGAGCAGGGGCGAGCAGGGGCGAGCAGGGGCGAGCTTGGGCGAGCAGGGGCGAGCAGGGGCGAGCTTGGGCGAGCAGGGGCGAGCTTGGGCGAGCAGGGGAGAGCAGGGGAGAGCTTGGGCGAGCAGGGGCGAGCAGGGGCGAGCTTGGGCGAGCTTGGGCGAGCAGGGGCGAGCAGGGGCGAGCAGGGGCGAGCTTGGGCAAGCAGGGGCGAGCTTGGGCAAGCAGGGGCGAGTTTGGGCGAGTATCTCGCGAGTTTGGGCGAGTATCTCGCGAGTTTGGGCGAGTATCTCGCGAGTTTGGGCGAGTATCTCGCGAGTTTGGGCAAGTAGCCCATGTAACTCGCTGCCAGTAGCTGGATACTTACCTATACCCCCCCAGGATTTCTCTATAAATAGCCCCCCAGGGGTACTGGAAATGACACTTTTTGGAAGAGGTTGAGGTCCCCCCAAGTGGATACTCGCTAAGTTAATGCCTGTCTAGTACCTCGCCCAGCCTTTTGGTTGCGGAAGGGAAGCTTCTTCTAAGCTTCCGGGTACGTGGTGGGACCTCCCTATTGGAGCACTTGGGGTGTGCTTATAGATTGTTTCCTCTCTCTCGTGCTAGTCACTTGATCTGTGACGTTGTACCGTAGAATCAGTAACCTTAGGCTGCCTTGATCCGAATCTTGAGGTTGAGAATTTTACTGGCTTCAACACACCTATTACACAGTAGCATGTTTTAAAGTTTCTGCATAAAAACAACTATTTTTATTCAAAATAATTATTTTAAAAATATTTTTCAGTATTCTCTGCTTCTACCTTAACATGCATGGTTTCGTTTTTGTCCATGCCTGTGGTATCACGACTCGCCCGAAGCGCACTCTGACTTTTGTTGAGGCGGGCCGTGACAGTTGGTATCAAAGAGAGGTTAAGCTTTTAAAGATAACATATTTTATAAATGTTACATATTTTGAAATTTGCATCGTATAAATATATATAAGCATGCATCATTCTTTCACTCGGCTTGTCATTATTTGTTGTTCGCAGCTGAAACACACACACTCATTCATAAGCATGAGTAGTATACGCACAAATGTTAAGGGGTTATGGACAAACTTAATATTTTTGTGCATATGAATTTCCACTACGATATACACCGCTTGCGAATATTAAATTGTATGAGCGGTTTAATATTTTCAAGTGCGTTGACATTAAAATCATAATATGCATGACATGTTAAGTGAAATGAGCGCTTAACATGACATGTGTATCCATTTATTTGCATACATATCATAAATCATTGCACAAGTGCTAAGCTAAGAAGAAAAATAATGACTGTACACACATGAATTTACTATCTTCTTGACATCACACATGATCTTATGGTTGCATTTGCATGATTATTATCTAGAGTTGTCCAATGAAAATGTTGTAATTATTATATAATTTATGTACCTGACAGTAGGAAATGCGTTAAAATCTCTAGTTTCAAATCTCCGGTATTCGTATTAAGTCTTCCTGTTCTGCCCGACTAACAATCTTATCCGGTCCTCCTGTATCTCCTTCTAGATAGCTCCTAAGTGTCAGCGAGAAATGAGAGTCATCTTGTAAATGGTTCTGCTGAATTACTTCAGCGTTGTTTTGTGCTCTTCCATCCCTAGGGTGACTCGCTTCTGTCGATACCCAATCGTCATTCTGTTTCTTTTCTTCTTTGGTGTCTTGTCTTCCCTTCATGCAAGATCTTTTCGCTCTCGGATTCTCGTGTCTTGCCGCTCAATTTCGAGCTAATCGAAGACATTCCGGTATTTCCTAAAGTCAATTTTGTGTATCTGGCCGAACTCGCTAAGTCTGAAGAGTTTTCTTGAGAACTTAAATCTGACGTGCATTACAAGTATCCACAATTTTTCTCTTGATCATGGTAAGTCTCTGAATTTATTCACCTTACTATTTCATTATATTCATAGTAAGCTGCTATGTCTTGACTTGTAAATCTTGTTGCATGAATGACATCTGAGTCTTCGTCATAAGAGACCCCATTTAGAGAATTCTCAGAAAATTTCCGGACAAAACTTCCTAAGTAGGGGAGAATGTAACAACCCATAATTTAAATTAAATTAAAGTGAGGGGTTCTCTTAATGGCATGATTGTATTTAACCTAAAACCTAATCCTTCTAATTCATTAACCGAGTGAGTCCCCCCTCTCTTCCGATTAAATCATTCGTCCTAGGGCTTTCCCAAGCCCGTCTCCCGCTCGACTCTCGATTCCGCAAGCAGCAAACGCCGCGCCTCCCATTTCCGCTCCCAGCAGCCTCACCCGATCCTGTCATCGCCCGTCTCCCGCAAGCGCGCAGCCCGTCACTCGCCTCTTTTCTCTCTGACGACCCCTTCTCCTCCTGTCGTGGCCACCCCCATCTCCTCCAGGCGCTGACATCAGCTTCTCCCCCTCCCATAGCCGATGACAGTGGTATCTCTCCTCTACATCCAGCAGGACCTCCTTCCCCTGTTCTTCTTCGATCAGAAAGAGCAACAACTCCTTCCTCTCGATTTTGGGCCGACATAAACAACGCTAATTTTCCCTGCTTCCTCGTCGTCTTGGCCGGTGATTTCAAAAGGGACGCCAAGGGTTTTCTTTCCTCTCCTTCTTGGGCTCGGATTTGACCTCCTTTTAGTATGAATCTTGCTCTATTACCCTTATTCATATTTTTCTGTATCCCTATTGATTTATTTGTGCTCCAAATTTTGTATAACTTGTGTTTCAGATTTTTGCCCCCTTGCGATCGTCTAACCATGGTTTGTTCGTGATTTCCAGCGCCGCTCTTCATTTCAGTTGCTGGGATCATGCAAAACCCTCTCCGAATTAAGGTTTCCCCAAGCCTAAACATCACCAAGTCTCCGTCTCTGCGTGGTATCTCCTCTCATATCACTTTTGAGGGAGGTAAATCTTTTAGCCCGCTTGTGATTTAGTTATGTAACGAATAATTGTCCGCGCTAGCGTTTGGATTCCTTTATGTCAATATCATTCTTGGTTGCCCTTGAATAGGTTCAAAATAAGATTGTTAACATTGCTCGTGCCATTTGGCCGTCTCGGTCAGATTCAGCTTCTTTAATGCAAGTAAAGATCTCTCTCTCTTGCAAGTATTGATTTTATTTTAATGTCTCTGTTCTTTGATTACATGACTGCATTCTTAAATATATATATATATATATATCTGTCTAATGAATTGGTGTCTTAATAGCTTTGTCTGTTCTTGATTTATATGAATCCACCCTTGGATGTTTGCCTTGTCACGTGAATTTAAATTTTGGATGCATAGTCTGATAAATTGATAGTTTATGGTTTTAACATGTTTGGAATGTCATGAGTCTTAGATCATAAGTGTTATGTATATAAGAGTTTTCATTTAGATGAATGATGTTCATGTGGATATTCACTTAGATGAGGGAATTTCTCATTTGATGAATATTTTGAAGAATGGTATAATATTGAGCATGAGCAATATTGTCATGAAAATAATTGTAACGAATTCTGGTTAGCAAATATTGATTGATGTTTTTATATCATGCTCGTAACCTACATAAGATGTTTGTGTCAAAAGAATGATTTAAATCTAGATGAGTACTTGATATCTCATAATTGATTCATGTCAAACTTACCTCTGCGATGTGCTTGAAAAGTCTTCTTGTTATTTTGACCTTAACCACTCGAACCCGCAAGGTTCAAAACTCTCTGTTTAGTTTTTTCTGTGTCATCGAATCTTGTTTCTTATGTCTGTTTGGTTACTAAAATTATGTAAATCTATTTCATGATATGAAGTTTCCCCTTTAATGTGAACCCGTTCCTATTACGATCGTTAAACTAGAAATCCTGCAATTCATTAATGTCATAAGCAATATTTGAAAGGTAACGGTTAGTTGGGGCAACTATCTGCTTGCATGGTCACGGCTAGCAGGAACCTGTCCAATAAGACTTGCATCTGACCCCCCTGAGTGTGAACCATGTGCACCCCCGCAAACACCTACACCTTTCACTGATTATAGCTAATGACATTACATGATCGAATCTATATTATACTCCGTAGTAGTCTAATAATTTAACTTGTTTCCGTTTAACTCATTTACTGGTTTGTCTTGTTAGTATTGCTTTATGAAAACTGGTACTCATACATTTCTGCTTCGTTTACTATTCTGTACTTTATTTTGTTCATCCTATTTATTTCAATGTTCGAAGGATTTTCCTTTCTATTTTGAAATTGCCTTAGCGTTCGTGACAGCGCCGCCAGGTCCTCAAGCCTGATCGCATTAAGTTCCAGGTTCTATGTTTATATTTCATTTTCTTTACTGTCAGATATTTTTTTATGTAATAATAATGACCAGTAAATCATGAACAACTGCTAGACTATATCATATGTACTAGAATTTAACATCATTTGCATGTTCCTTTATCTGGAATTGTCATTGCGTGAAAATCTGTATCAAAACTTGTATCATGGGTATTATTAAAATGAATGTGCACCTGTTACACACTAACATGTTTTACAGCTTCCGCATAAAAACAACTATTTTCTTTCAAATTAATTATTTTAAAATTATTTTCAGTATTCTCCGCTTCCGCTTTAGCAGACATGATTTCCTTTTCGCCCATGCCTGTGGCATCACGACTCGCTCGAAGCGCACTCTGATTTTTGTTGAGACGGATCGTGACATTGTGTGAAAAACACAGCTACCCTCTCTCACTTCTCTCAATAACCTCAATCTTATAATGGCAATTGTTGCCTCCCCGTGTAGACAACCTTTGTTAAGGTGAACCGTGCAATTTCTTATATTGTGTGCTCTGTGCTTCTAGATTCTTTACTCAATTTTCTATGCCATATGGCACAGATAAGGAAGCTAAAAGAATTTCTTTTCAATTGTCCTAAGAAGATGAAAAAATCCCAAATAGAACCAAGGAATAAAACTTTTAAGATACATACTAAGTTGCTGAAGTAATATCCCACGGTTGTAAAATAAAGGGAAAGCATCCGGAAGAAATCAAAGCGATGACCCAGGCGGTAAATATCACGGCTAAGAGTTTGTTCGCTGTTTCCATTTGCAACTTTTGCTTCGAATTTACATATCTGGTTGAGCCCAACATCACGCCCTTTGCCGATTTGCATGTATTCGTTGTATGTTACATGACCCTGGCGCAGTATAGAATTAAATCCTGCAAAGTGCTGAACCACATTAGGCTTGTACAAGATATAATGAAAAACAGTTTTAAGTGTTTGATCCATCTCTACCAGCAAATACATCCTCGCTCAAATTGATAGTCTTTGAGGCTTTACTTATGCCTCCTTGTGTTATATGAAATATCCTGTCAAATATGTCCGGGTGCCCATAGTGAAACCGTACCCTGTATTTGAAAATGCACACAAAACTAATGGTATCATTTAAACGGTGCAAACAGAAACAATTTTCCTTAAGTAAACCTAATGTTGAACCAATACATTGAGAATTTAGTGACACATCGGGAAACTCTATCATTTTGCTTTTAATACAGATCATGTTCCCCTCCACTAACAACAACTTGGTTTTGCATTGGATCCTTATGTTTTAACATGGTATTAAAGTAGGCTATGTTAGAAAGGAGAGGCATAAATACGAGAAAATTAAGTTGAAGTTGATTTCAAGTCACGAATTATTAGTTGCAATAGTAGCTTCCGATGTTATGAGAATGACTATATTTGTGATATTTTTGGTCCTCCTAGCCCATGTATATGTAGGGGTGGAAAATGTGATGATGAATCAATTCTGTTCCCCCTTTTAACTTCGTATCAAAGCTTTAGCTCACCACCAATGCAGCCAATACCGCTAGCCGATTCTTCGCTAGTTGATCACGATTTGACTGCACTCACCGATTCTGAGGTGTAATAACCTAATGAAGTATCAATTTCTAATTTCGTAACTTGGTATAAGAGCAAGAAAAAAACCGCAGCCCTAGCGCCTTTCGTGTTCTCGATCCGCCGGTTGCTCGCTTTGATCCTTCTGTCGCCTCCAACGTCCGTCTCTCGCGACTCCAGCGCCTCCAACTCTTTAGAAGGAGTGACTCCAACGGACGTCTCCCGCGCCTCCAGCGACTCCAACGCCTCCAGCTCTTCAGAAGGGGGACTCCAGCGGTTGCCACAATATAGGTTGTGGCCAGGAAGGCCACAATGGATCTCGAGGAAGGCTGCAGCGCCTGGTGCACCTACAGAAGAGTTTTCAGCACGCAGTGACTGCTTCTCTTGGTCGGGGTGCGTCGTTCTTGTGATGCGTTGTGCGCATGCCGACAACAAGTCCCGCATATTCCAGTCATAGGATGTCGTGATCGGATCTAGGGAATGAGGCGTCGCTTGATACGGTACATAATGTGGCGCTCGGTGAGGGAGCTGATCCATAACGCTGAAGGAAGGTATGATGGAGGATGTCTTCAAGATGTTAGACCCGGATGAGTTGGCCACATTATTGAGGGTGTTGGGTTCATCGAACTGATCAGCGAAGTTGGAACTTCCATTGATTGATCTGAAACTAGATGGATTGACAAACTACCTGAGTTGGTTAGGCCACGTGAAAAAAACCCTTGCAACGAAGCAAGTCGGGGGCTTCTTGACAGGGGCGTTGAAGAAACCAAAGAACCCGACTAGAGGAGATGAGTGGGAGTCGGCCCACAAGACGATGTTTATGTGGCTTATCAGCTCGATAGTCTCATTGATTGCCGCAACGGTAGATGGCCTGGAGACGGTGATGGGTAGGACAAGTTGAATGTTACATATGATGACGTGGGAACACTCTGCGGGTCTTCCAAGTGAAGGGAGGCATTTATGACACCATTTAGGGAGAGAAGACGGTGTGGGAGTATGACTCCGAGTTGGAACGTCTATGAGTGGATTACGATCATGCCTCCGGCGGGATGTGTTGAGCGACTCACAGTGTCGAGCTTCCAAGATCATCGTGGAGGAGAGGACAATAAATTCTTTAAGGGATTAAATAACAAGTTTGAGCAGAGGAGAGCCCAACTTCTGTGTGGTAAGAAGATTTCTACACTTATCGAGGCCATCTATGCCATGATCCAGGGGAAGACACGTCTCAAACTTCAAGAAGGGGTAGGACCTACTGTGAAGTTAGCCCTAGCAGCTATTGGATATGGTGTTACGGGACATAGAGGAGAGACCCGACAATGCTACAACTGTGGGAAGGTGGGCCATCTGAGGCAAGCCTGCCCCAAGCCTACCAAGGAGAGAGATACTTGGGACTGAGACTTGGCATGATGGGCTATGGTATCTGGATCGGGAAGGATTGGACACAACTCTTATATCTGTGGCAAAGAGGGTAGGAGTTAGGGGATAGAAGATGAGTGCAGAGGATATGCTGATACTCCATCACCGACGGTTGGGGTACCCTTCTTTTGGTACTTTAAATAGATTGTTTCCACCTATTTTTGAAAGAGAATAAAAACAAACTGGTATGTGACACTTGTGATTTAAGCAAGCTTACTAGGAATTCGTATGCTAGTACGGGCCGGAGGAGCTCATCCTTTTTTGATGCAGTACAATTTGACGTATGAGGGACTTGTAAGTTTTTTGAATGATTATAAATAATTCTTGATTTTTATTGACTGTGCATCTCGTGTTACTTGGTCATATTTGATGAAAAATAAGAGTGATGCATTTACGTGTTTCCAAGATATCCACAAGCATGTCCAGACACAGTACACATCGGTGATTAAGGTACTAAGGCCGGATAATGAGACAGAGTATACTAATAAGACAATGAGAGAGTACTTATTAGCTAATGAAATACTGCATCAGACCACTTGTGCATACAAGCTGACACAGAATGGAGTGGCGAAAAGTAAGAATAGACACCATCTAAAGGTGGCAAGGAGTATGATGTTGATGAGTTCGATTTATATAGAATTTTTTGAACTCATCTGGGTTTGTTTTAACATATAAACACTTAATTATTGTTGGGAATTGACTCATATTTCACTAGAACGTAATTAGCATAAGAAGTGCAAAAATAGCCCATGTTAGTGTGCAATTGCGCATTCAATTGTCATTATATCTCTGCATTTTGGCAAATGTTTGTGCTTGCCAGAGGAAATTGAACCCCAAAAATATGGTTTTGGACATACGGGGGCACACCCCAATTCTTTAAATGAATTCAGTACACGAGAGTTTTTCCCGTGCGAGATCACGAACTTGACGCAATGTAAAAATTCCAATATCGCACAATCGTGCGAAAATCCTTCGCGCAAACTTTCTCTAGCCGTGTGCGGTCATTATGCTGAAAATCGGTGTTCTACCGCCACCCGTAAGACTTTGCTACGCATGGTTGATTCTTCCTGTGAGTGAACAAATTGCACAAGTAACTTCAGTTGTCTAAAAAAAATTATATTTTATTGCCACGCGTGCGATTCCTTCTCGCATGGTTGTTTTCAACCGTACGTGAAGAAAATCGCACGAGCAGTCTTTTAACTTAAAAATCAGTGGTCTATTTCGGCCCGTGCGTTCCTTTCTCGCACGGTTGATTCAACCGTGAGTAAATCCTACGGGCCCAATGTTGCTTAATTTGAAAATTTAACGGAACTGGTCGACGCACGTTTGCACGCACGTTCGTGCGATTGCCCGTGCGCAACCAATTTTTGACAAAATTTGTATTTAAGCGCAGATTCAGCATCATTTGAGGAATTCCGTCTTTGAAAGTGAATTTTTGCTGAAACCTACGGGGTGGGTCTCCTGCACATCATCTTCTTCCTCCAAGCTAGGACTTGAAGCCCTATGGGATTTCCTTGCATCCGAGCCATTATTGAATGAGAATATACCCTCCGATCATCGTCAATTAAGAAGAAGGTAGGGTTTGATGCAACCAGTATTAAACAACGAGAAAATCGGAGCTTAGGAAGAAGTAAGAGCCTTACCCGATCCCCGGACGCAACCGACGAGTGGTTTGTAGGTCATGGCTTGACAACCCAGTGCAACCTCCCACTTCGACAAAAAAGTTTCGTCGCTGTTAGTATTTCTATCTTTCTTCTTCCGCAAATCTAAGTCATCAAAGTAGTTCTCATTATTGTTCATGTTAGACTGTGATGAACACTTTCGATTTAATGCTATTTGTTATTATTATGATTTTCTTGCAAAGTGATGTGGGTTCAATCATGATCGGAAACTTCCCTTGCTTGTGAGTTAAGATAGATAAGGTTTGATAAAGATTGCAATTGTGAAGAGGTGATAGCGACCTTTGATTCCACTTCCGCACTCTCACTTCCACTCCACTAGCGCTCACGTCCACTCGCCTAGTGAAGCGGTGTTAACGACCCGCATGATCCATCATATTACGAAGCGGTGAAGACGACCCGCAACTCTTTTCTTCTCAGCACTCACACCACCACCACATCAAAGTTAAATCCATCTTTCTGAACCTTATAATTAATTTTCCAAACAACTGAAACACAACCCCAAACTGCATTCCACGTGAGATCAATAGTTGGGGAACTCACCCAATTTATATTACTTGTAGTGCCGGTACACTTGCCGTAATCACATCAACTTTTTGGCGCCATTGTCCGGGAATATAGACGGTCTAGTGTTGGTGTTGTTAGAAAATAATTGTTAAGTAATTTGTTGCATTTCCTTTTCTTTAAAAAGCCTGAAAGCATTTGAAAAGTACAATGTGCAGACCTGAATCAAGTATTCCGACACCTGATCATTCATCTCCGCTACTGCACGATATTGCTAATGATTGTTTTGAAATTTCGGCAGACCTTATTACTTATGTTTCTCAAGGGAAGATATTCAGTGGACTCCCTAGTGAGGATGTGGTCTCACATATAAAGAACTTTTTTGAAATTTGCAGTACATTCCAGTACCCTGAGAAAGACTATGAGAAAGTTAGGACACAACTTTTTTCATTCTCACTGGCAGGTAAGGCAAGAGCCTGGTATCGAGATATTTATTCAGAGACAATTAATTCTTGGAGCCAATTGGGAAAAAGGTTCTGGCTAAATTCTATTCCCTGGTGCAATTACTTAATAAACATCGAGAATTGATCACGTTTACAAAAGTTAGTAGTGAATCTTTGGCTGAGGCATGGGAGAGGTTTCAACTCCTGCAAAAGTTGTGTCGAGCACAACATGTCAGAACTCTCTCGTCTTCGAATATTCTATTTTGGTTTTGCATAACACTGACCCCTCTTGGATATAGCTGCTGGTGGGGCATTGTTTAATAGGTCAGGTTCAGAAGCATGAAAAATTGTGGTTAACGTAGCTCGTACAAGCAGGATGTGGAATAGTGATTCAGAACTCTGTGGTGTTGTTGACACCGTTTTGGTTACAAACTCTACGGGTGCAGCCCTGCAACCAGAGTCGGATATGAAAAAAAATTCACCCTTAGCGGTAGGGTCATGGAGATACTGCAGTCCTAATTATTGGCATTAAAAAGGCTGCAGGCAATGTTCGAGACAATCAATGCAGCGGTGATGTCATTAGTGCCGCACCCGAGTGAAACCTTAAATGCTAAGCATCTCATAAGTGGAAAGACTACTGGTGAACCCATTAGCTGCAGTGAGCCGCCCGACAAGCAGTCGAACTTACAGTGTTCTGATGAGCAGCCTACTAACCCTAATGTCATGTAGCATCCATGCCCTCCGTCACAAGTGCATTCTTTATCCAAATCACCGTTCCCTCATCGATTGCAAAGCGCAAAAAAGGAAAAACAACACCATAAATTTCAGGAAATGATGAGGAGAGTTCAGGTGAACATTTCCTTAATTCGTGTTCTCACTCAGATTCCTAATTATGCGAAATATTTGAAAAATCTTCGAAAAAAAACAAGGACTTTGGAATCAATTGGGGCCATTACTGTAATGGGGGAATGTTTGACCATCGCAGTGGGGGCAATGGCTAACGAAGTTAAAGGATCCAGTCAGTTTTACAATCCCACGCACTATCGAGAACTCCAGCTGTTATCAGACATTATGTGACTCTGGAGCATCGATAGATCTGATGCCGCTTTCTATTTTCCTTGGGCTGGGATGTGGAATCATCCAACCCATGAATATTACATTACAATTGGCAGACCGTTAAATCAAGAAACCGTTTGGTGTTGTAGAGTACCTTGCATTCTCAGTCAACGAGTTAGTTTTCCCAGCTGACTTTGTGATTCTAGATGTGGGGGTTGATGGCATTGCTCCACTTATCTTGGGACGACATTTTCTTGCTATGGACCGTGCTTTAATCGTTGCTGAAAATGGAAAGATGACGCTACGTCTTGGGGTCGACAAAACGACTTTTGATATGTGTCGTGCACCAAGAGCATCCAGGAGCAATGAAAATGTGCTCCATGAGTTCAAGGAGTTGGGACCTGATTTCGCAATTCCCATTCCGCCTGATGATGAAAGCAACTTTGATTTGGCGGATGCAGATCAACCGTCTGTGCCTGACACTGCATGCACTTCTGCTTCCTATTTCTTATCGCCCTGACACCTTCGCTCAAGCCTTTGCCTGCTACGGTAAAGTATGTATTCTTGGGAGAGAATCAGACTTACCCAGTGATTATATCTGCCTTACTTCCAGATGATCATGGGCGCTAACAAACTGATCTGTTGCGGTAACATTGACGTAATTTCGGGTTGAAAATTACTAACATAAAGGGATTAGTCCGACTGTGTGCATGCATAAAATACTTCTTGAGGAGAAATTCAAACCTGCAGCTCAGCTGCAGTGTCGCCTAAATCCTAGGATGCAAGAAATAGTAAAGGATGAGGTGATCAAGCTTCTTGAAGCAGGAATCATCTATCCCATCATCGATAGTAAGTGGGCGAGTCCCGTTCAGCTGGTCCTTAAAAGGGGCGGGGTATTATTATCATTCCTAATGAGCACAACCAATTGCTACCAAAATCATCACTGGGTCGAGGGTGTGCATTGACTATAGAAAGCTCAATGAAGCAACTCGCAAAGACCATTTCCCATTGCGCTTCATTGACTAGATTCTTGAGAAATTGGCAGGCCAAGACTATTACTGCTTCCTTGATGGTTATTTAGGGTACAACCAAATTTTGATTGATCCAGATGATCAAGAGAAGACAACCTTCACCTGCCCGTCCGATACTTTCGCATTCATAAGAATGTCCTTTAGACTTTGTAATGCTCCCACAACCTTCAGCGTTGCATGCTCTCTATTTTCCACCACATGGTGAGCGATTTACTGAAGGTATTTATGAATGATTTTTCTCTTTTTAACGCTAATTTTGAATCATGCTTGAAAAATCTTTCAAAAGTTCTTCAATGTTGTGAAGATACCAACCTAGTCCTGAACTGAGAAAAATACCACTTCATGGTCCGAGAGGGCATTGTTTTGGGACACAAGATATCGAACAAGGGTATAAAGGTGGATCAAGCAAAGGTTGATTCCATCAAAAAGCTTCCTCCACCATCTTCCGTGAGAGAAATTCGTAGTTTTTTGAGGCACATTGGGTTTTTATCGGCGCTTCATCAAGGATTTTTCGTTGATCGCAAAGCCGCTTTCCAATTTGTTAGGTAAGGGTGCAAATTTTGATTTTAATGACGACTGTGTACGCGCTTTTAATGTATTAAACGACTGTTTAACCACAGCTCCAATTTTAACATCACGGGATTGGTCCCTTCCATTTGAGCTCATGTGTGATGCTAGCGATGTCATTGTTGGAGTTGTTTTGGGGCAACGAAAAAATAAAATCTTTCGCACCATTTATTACGTTAGTCGCACCGTCAATGAGGCCCAACAAAACTACACTACAATCAAAAGAGTTGTTAGCAATCATTTTTGCCTTAGAAAAATTTCATTCATATCTAATTCTGTCCAAGGTTATTGTGCATCCTGATCATGCGTCCCTGAAGTATCTTATGTAGAAAAAGGACGCAAAGCCACGACTCATCCGCTAGAACCTCATGCTCCAGGAATACGATATTGAATTTCGAGATAAAAAGGAAGTCGAAAATGTAATCGTAAACCACCTATCTCGGCTTGAACTTGGTGGCTCGTTGGATTAAGGAGCCGCACAGATTGCAGATTCATTCCCCGATGAGAAACTCTTCTCCGTTGACGCATCTTTGTCATCACCTTGGTTTGCTGATATCGCTAATTTTCTTGCTTGCAGGGAGCTTCCTCCAAACATGTCATTCCAGCAACGGAAGAAATTTGTCTTGGATGCAAAATATTACTTTTGGGAAGACCCATTATTGTTCTGAACCTGTGCTGATGGCATTGTCCGACGTTGCGTGCCCGAAACGGAACAAAAATCTATTTTGCAACATTGTCATGATCGAGAAGCAGGTGTGTGAGGATATGGGTGCAGTTAGGACAACACAAAAGGTGCTTTAATGCGGATTTTATTTGCCCACATTGTTCCATGATTCTTATGCACATGTTAAGGAATGTAACGAGTGTCAACGAACAGACAACATCTCGCGTAGGGACGAGATGCCCCTTAACAACATGCTTGTTTGTAAACCCTTCGATGTCTGGGGCATTGATTTTATGGGACCAATCCCAATTTCCCATGGCAAGAACTATATAATTATTGATGTCGATTATGTATCAAAATGAGTGGAGGCAGAGGGCATTGCAGCAAATGTTGCGCAGACAGTGCTGAATTTCCTTCCCAAAAATATTTACTTTAGATTTGGTGCACCTTGAGTTGTTTGGCCAATTATTGAAAAGGCTGGGGTTCATCATAAAATTGCCTTGGCCTATCATTTGCAAACCTGTGGAAAAATGGAAATCTCCAATAAAGAAATGAAGCGGATAATCGAGAAGTCAATTTAGGAAAATAGGAAGGAATGGACAAAGAAAGTTGATGAGGCCTTGTGGGCATAAACAACTGCTTTCAAAACTCCAAGTAATGTCTCCCTTTCAACTAGTCCATGGGAAGTCATGCCATCTACCAGTCAAACTGGAACATAAGGCATTATGGGCCACAAAGCTTCTAAATATGGACTTCACTTTCACGACAAAAAAGAGCCTCCTCCAACTCATTGAGCTAGATGAGTTCAGATTATTAGCTTATGAATTTTTGTTGATTTATACATTCCTGAAATTGTCAATGTGAATTTCATTTTTCAAGTTACATATAACATCGTGTATGTACTTTTATGCTTCAAATATTGTCTATTTTATAATGGATTTGTGATGTTTCAAATAATTTTCACATGTCTCTAAATATGAGTAATATTTTATACATGTTAATGACTTCATACCTACACTTTTTGGTACAATACATGTGTTTACAAATTTTTAATCTACATAAATGTGTTTTTGTTCCACATTACTCATTTGAATACATAACATAACTTGTTTATTAGTGGTTCTTGCACATTTTTCTTAAAATGACTTGGCTTTTAAAAAAACATTTGTGGTATGCGAGTGGATTTTGAGTCTTGAATGAAAACAAAAGAGAAAAAACACACAAAAAATATAATTCAAATAATATGCCCAGGATACTCCATCAAGCACTACTCATCCTTCTCATAAATCTTAATAAGCATTGTGAGGTTGAGCACCATGGAAAGAATCATAAAGTACTTTGTGCACACTTTTATGACCATTGTTTGATTTGTTTCTTTCCTTAAAGTGCAAAGAATTCCTAAATGAGTACAAAGTTATTTATGTATAATCACTGTTATGTGTTTACACTTCACCTTTTCATGTGATTTTTAATTATTTCACTTATTGTTTACCAAAACACACTTTGTACACCTCATTATTTAAAATAAAATTTCTTCAAATGAGAATTAGACTGAAAATGATTTCCACATTTCTATCTCAACTTCCATAATTTTTTAGATATTGTTGCGTGAATCTCACAATGTTTATGTTTACTAGATATTTTCTATCTATTTCACATTGTTCACTTTTCTTTTACACATAAACAAACTTTATCTTGTCTATTTCTGTGAAGTATATTTCATTCAACCTTTCTCTCTATTTTTTTTTCCAAATTGTTAGTTACATTTCCGCTTCACACTCCTACTTCCACATTCTTTTGCTAAAATCAAAAGTGGGAGAATATCGAAAGAAATCAAACAAGAATTTAGGGGGAGTTCTCATTAAGGGGGAGTTCATGTTAATTTTGAAATTAATACGACATTAAATTAAAAATTCACAGTTCGAATTAACTTGAAATTAAAAGGAATTTAAGGTCATCCATTTAGGCCCCGTGCACTTACAATTACTTATATTGTTTTTCATATCTTGAAAAACATTACTATAGATCTTAGATGATTTCTTTCTAAGTGAATTTGTTATTATCAAAAAAGGGAGATTGTTGGAGCATGCGTTCCACATTCTTTGCTTTGAAAATAACAAATCCCGAATATATTTGATCATAGTGTGTTTGTGATGTGCAAATATAACAGGTACAATACTCTGATGATTTTGGATGGGCGATGTACAACAAACTTTATAAAGTAGAGAGCTATCACACGCGACAACTCCTATCTCCCCGCGATAACAAGCTGACGTCAGCCATGACGTAGGCCATGATTCTCAACGCTACCACGAAGTGCATAACTCGAGATATCATCAGACGATATCAAGCTATCGCGGCACGAAAGACCCAATAACATGAGCACTACTTTTGAATTGGGTGGAGTGGGAATAGGTTGTTAGGCTTAGCCTGCCGAGATACAATAATTCACCCTAAAACCAATTAGTTGTAATGGAGGAGGTGAGGGTCTATATTAAGTGCATAACTAAATATTAGTATTTCCAGTGTGAAACTATTCTTAACAGTTAGCACTCATCAAATAGGTGCACAGCGTAAATAATTGGGATCATTTGTTCAGTAAATTTCAAATATGATGTTATGATACTTACCGGAGTGGATCTGCCAAAAACCGCTGCCCAATAGTCACGAAGCTAGTTTCTTGGTAGGACATAAAGCCAGCAAGGGAAGATATACTGAAATTAGATGAATAAAGTAAATCAAATGAATTATCATTTATCATTCTTCTGCAATACTGAAACAGTAAGCGTGGATAAGAACTTTAAACTAATGGATCATAATTTATTCTACAAAGTAAACTTCATCTGAAGTGTGAAAAGTAAAAGAACAAACCTTCCTGTGAATATGTGTTCTCTAAGACCAAGTATGGTTGGATGGCGTTGGCTCGAATGCCTAATAAACTCTTGAAGAAGATTTCGCATCTTATAGGCTTCTTCAAAATAGTTGTCCTGAAGGATGGCACTGCGTTAAGTAATAGATGAAAAGAATAAAGTTTGCAGTTATATATATATATATATAGTATGTGTACCTGATTCATGTCGATTGTTTGGAGAGCTTCCCCACGAGTGAATATAATTGCATGATTTTGGTTTTCAGGTTTTCCTTCTCCAATAATTGGTGGACCAGGAAGCTTGATGCGATATACCTCCTATAACAATATTAGTCAATGAGCAAAGCACTTCCTGAGCTTTATAAACACACATTTTTCATTTGTTTCTATTGAGTTTTGTTTAGGTAGTTAAGCACAACTACATAAACCATCTTAAACACTTTCATCCACAGTACCTTGGGCCTACCCTTCCTTCTACATAAACTTTCGACACTAAATCTACAAGTATACATAGTGTATTTTTAAACTTTCATTAAACATGTCTAAACCACTTAAAAGTTTTTTTTTCTAAGGTCTTATTTAGGGGCGGACCCACCTTGGGGAGAGTGTGGGCGGCCGCTCACACTTAATGTTTTTAAGAAATTAATAGTATTAGCCACAGTTAAATAAATAGTATTAACCACGGTTTAAACCGTGGCTAATACCTCATCCTTAAAAAAGGATTAGCCACGGTTTAAACATCATTTGGCGCGGCGGGAGGAGGCGGGGCGGGAGGAGACGGCTGCTATTCGGAGCTGGAGGGGGAGAAGGGGGTTCAAAATGGATGTTTCGCTCCATTTCTTAGGACGGCGGAAGCAGACGAGGCAAACGCCGTCGCCAACCATTTGGTTTGCCGCCATGCGGCGGCGTTTGCTCCAAACGCCAGGTGAAAACGCCGCGCCAAATGAAGCCTTAAACCGTGGCTAATATCTTAATTTTTTTTTTTAAAAAAAGTAATACTATTAGACAAAGTTTAAACTGTGGACACCCTATTCTCGTCATTTTCAAAGCCCGACAGGCGACACGAACAACGGGACAGTCGACATCCATTCTCGCGACTTGTGACTTGCGATTAACTCTTCCTCCTCAATGGAATCTACGATCCTGAGCTTATTCTTCTTCTCCCACATGACCAGAGCTCGTCATCTTCTTCTAGGCCATCAAAGCTGAGCAGTCCAGTCATCTAGAACTAGGTTATCCCATTTTTGTTTTCCTGTTCCGGGAACAGTCAGTTTTGTTCTGCTCTTCGGAACTTCCAATTCTTACTTTCCTCATTTTGGTTATGATTTTTGCAGTCATTATTTTTGCAATTAGTCTTTACCTTGCTGCATTAAGATTGCATTAGATTATGAATCCTTACATCGCCTCTCCCCGTCTCTTCTAAAATTTGTGCTTTCTCTATCCTCCATTTCTATACCTAACACTTGCAAGAGGCTCTCCAGCATCCGGGGTGGCGTACGGCCATGGATGAGGAAATGACTGTGTTATGGGCCAACCCGACTTGAGATCTTGTCCCTCTTCCTCGAGGCTAGACTTCTGTGGGATGTAAGTGAGTGTTTGCAATCAAACATGCTCCAGACGGGACAGTTGAACGCCTAAAAGCCCGGCTTCTGGCTCGAGGGTTTACTCCGCAACACGGCTTTTATTATGATGAGACCTTCTCACCAGTCTCCAAGTTAAATACTATTTGTGTCCTCGTCTCCTTAGTTGTTCATCGACAGGGGCCCTTACAATAGTTAGATGTCAAGAATACTTTTCACAATGACGACCTTCTAGAGGTTGTCTGCATGCACCAACCTCCCAGGTTGGAGACCATGGGGGAGTCTTATTTTTGTCACCTCAAGAAATCTATTTATGGCCTTAAATAGTCTCCTCGCGCATGGTTAGAAAAATTTAGTAAGGTTGTCTGTGATGTTTGTTTCACTCAAAACTCGACTGACTTCTCCCACTTTACTCGTCATCAACCAACTGGCACAGTCATTCTCTTAGTTTACGTTGATAATATTCTGATTAATGTTAAAGACTTCGAAGGAATACAAATGATTAAGCAACACTTAAAGTCTTAAACTCAATTTTTCAAACTAAAGATCTGGGAAATCTTCGGTACTTCCTTGGACTTGAGGGAACGAGACGTCCTGATGGTCTTGTCCAATCTCAAAGAAAGTACTGTCTTGACCTTCTTCAGGATGTTGGCTATTCGGGATGCAAGCCTATTAACACTCCTATGGATATCAACCACAAGCTCTGCGCTCATGACTCTGAGTCTGATCTTCTTCCGAACCCAGAGTATTATCAGCGTCTTATAGGAAAGCTGATTTATCTTATTGTTACAAGACTTGATATCTCCTTTGTTGTTGGGGTTGTCCGTCTATTTATGCATGCTCCACGGACCTCTCATCTCCAGGTCGTCGAGCGCATCCTCAGATACTTGAAGAATGCTCTTGAACAAGAGCTTGTACATAAATCATCTTCCTCTCTATCTCTGATTGCCTACTCTGATGTCGATTATGCTAGCTCTCTGGATGTTCGACGCCCCACAAGTGGTTTTTGTACTTACTTCGGAGGACACCTTGTTACCTGGCATAGAAAGAAGCAATCTGCTGTAGCTCACTCATCTGTTGAAGCTGAGTATCGTGCAATGACTGTTGTTGTGTCTGAGCTTACCTGACTAGAAAGACTCCTTAGTGATTTGGGAGTTAAACTTTCCTCACCAGCAACTTTCTTTGTGGCAGTTAGGTTGTTATACACATTGCCAAAAAACATGTATTCGATGAGCGAACCAAACATATTGAAGTTGATTGTCACTTCATTCAGGAGAAGGTTCAATTGAAGAAGTTGGAGTTAAAACATGTTCCAGTCATCGGGCAAGTTGCTGACACTCTTACCAAGGCCTTATCACGACCGTTGCACTATCAGTTTTTGTCCAAACTTGGTGCTTATGATTTGCATGCTCCAACTTGCAAGGGAGTGTTGAAGAAAATATTTAAAAGCCCAAAATAAGGCCCAATTTGTGGCTCAGATTATGGTTTAGTTTAGTCTCACATCTTAGGATAGAAATCATCTCCTCTTTCTCACCTTATTTAAGTATACAAATACATGTATTCATATATGAAAAAAGAAGTAAGAAATTAATAAAATTTCTTGTTTTCTCATTCTTCTGTAATTTTCTACAGAAATGATGTAAAAGCAGGAAGCGCCATTCTCTGAAATTCTTTAGAGTATAATCAAGCTGCATTTACATGAATAGTTGGTAATGTGCAAATATCTAACAGAAGAAAAACAATCTCTTTAGAAAAGGAAACTCGAGACATTCCAGAGATTTTTTTCTTCTAATTCTAAGTGTTTTCCCTCAAAATGGTAGCACTACTTTCCATGATAATTTGATTATCCATGCACTTGTAAATTGGTTCATGCCAGTAACCATAAAAGAAGCAAAAATGAATTACCTGGTCTAATTTATTCACAGCTTTTACTAAAATTGAGGAATAAACCTTGTTAGGCTTTCCATCAACAATTTCTTCTTTTTCTTCAATGTAAGCTACACGTAGGGAGGGATACCTTCATTTATATGATGTAAATAGAAAAAAATTAAAATTCAATAAAATATAAGATATAAAGGTATAGGATCGATTTTAAGAATTCCTCAAAAGATTGAGCCAACCTCGACATCAAATCAATAATATCTTGAGCATGAGAATCCCCTGATGTTTTTTGTAATCCAAACATCTGACAAGCAATAACATAAGTGAATTTCACATCAACAAGCGCATCTAATTTTGCTCCCAATGAGTGTTGACTGTTTTTGTGGCTAAGATCTCTTTCAATAGAAATGGATCCTTTGGCAATATCTGATTAACAGATTTAAATACAACAATGAGATAAAATCTGAAGTTCTGCGAAACATAATCATTATATATCTACTTGAAAACAAAATCAATGCAGCATGATTATAAATATATAATATCGGAAATGTTCAAAATCAGCGTAATGTTCTATTAACCAAACATTACCTTGATTGCTAGCCAAGTCAAGAAATGCTTGTAATTTCAAAGCTTTCCTATAATACATCATTCCCCTTACTATTTCAGTCATACAAGATCAAAAGCATATGTTAGATCAAAGATTGAAATTGTATCTATCCATGCTATATATTTTCTTGATACGACAAATCAAGAATAATAGCTTTTCTCTGTTTCTCCTCACCTGTTCGACTCAATGTTTGTCCGCGGAAAGACGCCCAATATCGCATGTCTTCGTCTGTTATGTTATAGTTGTATCGTTCCTGGAAGTTCTTCCACTCATCTGAAGTAAATAAGAAATAGGAGTAAATCAGAAACCTCCAAACAAACAAAAAAAATTATGTGGCACTATGGTAGAGATAATTACACAACCAGTACCAGGATAGATCTTTTGCATATAATTAAGGATGGACGCACCCCCATCTTGATTTGAATGTAGTTCATCCTCGGAAAATTTCACTTCTTCCATGAAGTATGGAGTCATTATACTAATTAGAACAAAAATGTTACCAATTATTTTCAAATAATAGCATTTCCCGTGACTTTATTATAGTTTAGGACTAAATCATTAGTACTATAAGAACCTTCTACTAGTAGTGGCCACAAAAAATTATTGTATGACAGTCAGTTGAACAAATTAAGCTAAGAGAGCATGGAAAATAACACGGCAGCTTATTCGCCAGACAAGTAGGGGATAATAGTACCAGAAGAAATTTTAAGGCAAGGCATATTTAAAAAATAGTATTTAATAGATGGCATGTACTTCCTTTTCTATTTGTTTAACTAATGAGGATTCATTCTACAATAAGCAATATATTGCCCAAGTAAAATGTTGGACAGTAAAACATCTGATTATCCTCCCAAAAACAATTTCATCTAGGTCCAAGTCAAGGAAACAAATCAAGCTATTAAAGAATTGAATTTCACCCATTTTCAAGCATTTTTTGGTTCATTAATCATTTTGGCAAATTTTCTTTACAATTAAAATTTGTTTAAATAATAATAAGCATAAATTATGGGTATTAGAAGCCCCACCATGAGCAAGTACATCAAGACAAATTTAGGGCTGTTTTTTGTTATTGTCAAATAAAAAATCATCTAAACAATCAGAGAAGCAATGATCTCCTCTCCGTCCATTCGCGAGACCCTCATCATTTCAACAACATACTTAGGATTATCTAAATCAAAGGGAGTGTCAATAAAGGAATCTCATATCATGTTAGACTATAACATCCCAACCTAATTTAACAACAAATCAGCAGTCTGGTCGGGCCCCGTAATAAAAAGTAAACTAAGTAACCATATTTAATTGATACATACCAGGTAAATATGAAAGTACTAAACGGAATTTAGGGCTGTTTTTTGTTATTGTCAAATAAACAATCATCATTTAAGCAATCAGAGAAGCAATGATCTCCTCTCCGGCCATTCACGAGACCCTCATCATTCCAACAACATACTTAGGATTATCTAAATCAAAGGGATTGTCAATAAAGGTGTAACACCCTAAATTGAAATGTCGCGTGTAATTTTAATTTCAGGGCCCGATCGCGAACAAAATTAGTGGAGCCGGCGTTATGTGGAGGTATCAAGTTATTTTAATCAATTTCATTGTTCACAAAAAATCAATGGTTGTGCTGTCAGCACATAATTATTCATGATTCAAATTGATTGCTATGATTTAAGTATTCGCGCGAGTTTATTTCGGAAAATTTTTATTTTAGCGATTGGCACGATTTAGAAGTCTGCGAGAATTTTTTTTTGGCCGAGATATTCACGTTGTTAGGTTTCTATGACACAATCGAAATTGGAAGAAAAACAAAAATTTTTCCTTAATCTATTATATTAGTGTCGGTTCACACCTCCCACTCACGGTTCGGTTATTAAAACTGATCCAACAGATTAATTCGAAGGGGATCAGTTGGAGTTAAGGAGTTTGTGGTGGACAGATTAATTCGACGGGGATCATGTCGGCTCGCCGCGTTTACGAGCGTCGAAACACCGCAGTAAGAAATCCAACTCCTTTTAGTTAAACAACTCAGATTGTCTGTGATTCATGTTTAAATTATGTTAGTATACACATCAAAAATTACAAGTTCTTATAGTCAAAACCAAGTCAAAGGGGATAGATACACTTAGGCTAAATTAGCAGATTCAGTTTCATGAAAAATTCTAAACCCAGTGTATTTAACTAGAATGCTATCCCATTGAACTCCAGTCTATGTTAATTCAGAAAATGGCGTGAGCCGGGCGAGGAAGAATCATTGCTGAAATTGGCGGCAGCGGCATAAGCAAAAACAGAAACTCTATTGAACCTTGTTGAGAGAGCATAAAACTAGTATGTATTGCTTGTGTGTGTAAATACAATGAGAGAATACAAATATATAGGAGAGAGAAGGAGAGAAGAAATCATATACAAGATGTGGGACTAAGAAGAGAAGAAGGAAAAAAAATAAAGAAAGGGGCCCAATAATGGGCTTTTTACATGGGCTTTTCTAACACTCCCCCGCAAGCTGGAGCGTACAAATCGTATGCGCCAAGCTTGGACAAGCACTGATAGAAGAGGGTGTTGGAAAGAGCCTTAGTGAGGACATCCGTGACTTGAATTCCCCGGAATATGTTTCTGGTCGAGCTTCTTCATTTGAACCTTTTCCCGGATGAAGTGACAGTCGATTTCAATATGTTTTGTTCTTTCGTGGAAGACTGGGTTCTTGTCTATATATATAGCAGCTTGGCTGTCACAGAGGAGGAGAGCTGGGGAAGGGAGCTTTACACCCAGATCGGTAAGAAGACTTTCAAGCCAAGTTAGTTCAGAAACAACCGAAGCCATTGCCTGGTATTCTGCCTCAGCCGATGATCGAGCAACGACAGCTTGTTTCTTGCTTCGCCAGGTAATCAAATGTCCTCCAAAATATGTGCAAAAACCACTGGTTGATTGTCGATCATCAAGGGAACCAGCATAATCAGCATCAGAATATGGTACCAATGTTGGAGCTGAAGATGAGGTTTTGTATACCAATCCTTAACCAGGAGCAGTTTTAAGGTATCTGAGAATGCGTTCAACGGCCAGAAGATGAGATCTTCGAGGGGAAATATCTGGTCTGGTAACTGTGAGGTAGATCAATTTTCCAACGAGACGACGATAGTATTCAGGATTCTGGAGTAGGAGATCTGAGTCAGAAGCCTGAGCGCATAACTTGTGATTTGCCTCCATTTGGGTGTCAATCGGCTTACAACCTGAATAACCAGCATCATGGAGGAGGTCGGGGCAATACTTCCGCTAAGAGAGGACGAGACCATTCGGCCGTCTGGCAACCTCAAGACCCAAGAAGTACCGAAGGGGCCCCAGATCTTTTGTTTGAAAAACTGTGCTCAGATGTAGTTTGGCCTCCTGTATTCCTTTCGAGTCGTCTCCAGTAATTATGATATCATCAACGTAAAGTAACAGAAGAACCGTTCCCGTTGTTCGGTGACGAGTGAATAATGAGAAGTCTGCCGAGCTCCGAGTAAAACCAATCTCCAGAAGGGCCTTACTGAACTTGTCAAACCACGCCCGTGGGGATTGTTTGAGACCATACAGAGCTTTCCTAAGGCGACAGACCTGAGACTCCCCCGTGGTCTTAAACTCGGGAGGTTGCTGCATATACACTGTTTCCTGGAGATCGCCATTCAGAAAAGCATTCTTAACATCCAGTTGGAGTAAGGGCCACCGGCGATGGACAGCCACGGAGATGAGGACCCGAATGGTGTTCAGTTTGGCCACAGGAGAAAAAGTTTCTTCATAGGCAAGCCCCTGTTGTTGGGTGAAGCCACGAGCTACCAGGCGAGCTTTCAGTCTGTCAATTGTCCCATCAACAACATGTTTGATGACAAAGACCCACTTACACCCAACCAGTTTCTGACCTGGAGGAAGGGGGGCGAGAGTCCATGTTTGGTTGGCCCAGAGAGCAGCCATTTCCTGCTCCATGGCAGCCCGTCAGCTAGGATGTTGGAGCGCCTCCTGCACAGAGGTAGGAACAGAAACCGAGGACAGTGAAGTAGCAAATGTCCGAAGGTGGGGAGAGAGGCGATGTAGAGAGACAAAGTTTGTCAGCGGATGAGAAGTAGAGGCGGGCACCGGATCAGCAGGGCACGGAGAAGCCGAGGTTGAGGCCGGCTGCATAGGGGCAACGGAATGAGGAAGGCGGCGAGTGTAGACACGGATAACAGACGGCTTGGACGGAGCAGGAGCTGGGTCAAGAAGAACCTGTGGAGGAGGCGCAGTAACGGGAATGATAGGTCGTGGGAGGGATGGCTGTAGAGTTGTCGGTGGTAGAGATGTGGGTAGAGGAGGAGAGAAGAAAGGTTGATCCTCCCGAATAGTAACATCAGCAGATACGGAGACTTTCCGGGTAGCCGGGGAATAACACACATAGCCTTTCTGAGTACGGGAATAACCAACGAAAATTTGTTTAGCCGCCCGGGGATCCAACCTGTCCGTGGACGGACCTAGAAGATGGACGAAGCAGGTGCATCCAAAGACCCTGGGTGTAATAGGGAAGGCCGGAGCGGAGGGAAAGAGGAGGTTGAACGGAGTGGCATGGTGGAAAACCGAGAAAGGGAAGCGGTTGATTAGGAAGCAAGCAGTGGAAACCGCAAAGTTCCAGTAAACTTTGGGAACATGTATGTGAAGTATGAGGGAGAGGGCAACGTCAAGCAGGTGTCTGTTCTTTCCTTCGGTAATGCCATTTTGCTGGGGTGGTGTAGGGTAATGCCATTTTGCTGGGGTGGCATTTCCTTCGGTAATGCCATTTTGCTGGGGTGGTGTCTGTTCTTTCCTTCGGTAATGCCATTTTGCTGGGGTGATGTCTGATGAATAATACCGAACTCCACGCATAGATTGACAAATTTGTGACTAGTGTATTTGCGAGCATTATCAGTGCGCAACGTTTTTATGGTAGTGGAGAATTGCGTACGAGTTTCTAACACAAAGGCACGAAACACGCGAGAAAGCTCGGAGCGATCACGTAGTAAGTAAAGCTACGTCATGCGAGAGTAATCATCAATAAAGGTGATAAAGTAGCGATAACCGTAAATACTAGTAACTTTGAAAGGACCACAAATATCAGAGTAAACTAAATCAAAAGGAGCTGAGCTCCGAGTACAATGTGCGGGAAAAGAAGAACGCAGCTGCTTGCCGAAAATACAAGAAATCACATTGAAAAAGAGGAAGAGATACATCAGGAAGCGCCTTCTAGAGGACTGGCAGAGGGTCATGCCCAAGACGGTGATGCCAATTGACGGATGAGACGGAGGAGATGGAGGAAAGGACGGTTGGAGATGCATCGAGAAGGTAGAGCCCATTTTGCAGTTGACCCTTACCAATGGTAATCCGCATCCGCCGATCCTGTATCAAAAAAGCAGAGGAGGTGAATGTGACAGAACAATCCATATCATTAGTAAGACGACCAACATAAAGTAAATTAAATGGGGAGCCCAGAATATAAAGAGCCGAGCGTAGAGAGATGGAGGGGGTGAGGGAGAGGTTAGCACAGCCGGAGACCGGAAAAATCGCCCCATTAGCCACGGTGATACACTTCGGATGAGGATCATCTGAGAACTTGGGCGGCCGCAGCGAGGTGATGTGATGAGTGACACCCGAGTCCAAGATCCAGCGCGGACTGGCGGAGAAACAAGTCATACCTGCAGTGGAGGTGGAGGCAATAGAAGCGGATGGAGGGCTGAGCAGGCCATGGAGTTGCTGGAGCTAGAGGAGGACGTCCTCAAGGTCGGTGCCTGTGGCAGAAGAGCCGTCAGCTGCAACAGCAGCAGTCGGACGGGGAGGGTACCCATGTTTCTTGTAGCAAACAGCCTCAGTGTGGCCGTCCCGGACGCAATAGGAAAACTTTGGGCGGCCCCAACCACCACGCCCCCTTCCGCGGGAGCCCGAACGTCCACCACGAGCAGAAGACGGTGGGGGAAGTAAGGGGGAAGGGTCTGCTGGAGAAGGGCCGGAGAGGATGGTGCAGGAGTATCCGGGGGCGGTTCCACTCGAAGGAGCATAGAGCAAACATCAGATAAGGAAGAAGTAGCGGCCGAAGCAAGAACCTGAGCACAGATACTCTGAAGGTGTGTCGGGACACGAGCCATCATCATTGCAATGCAAACGGCTTCCTTTTGTGCGCGCTGAGCAGCAAGATCAGTAATAGAAGGCTGATGCTGAATCCAGGCCTCCACAAGAGTCTTAGAACGAGCAACAAAAGATGTCATGTCCGCAGCCCCGCCAGCATCGAGAGCCTGAAGATTGGTAATAATGTCATAGAGGTGCTGGAGGCTGTCCTTGTTGGAGTATAATGAGCGGAGCTCATCCCACATAGCGTTGACCGTCTCATGATACATGACCATTTGGTAGGGCTCACCCTCCAGGGAATTGAGGAGCCACGTCTGAACACGACCGTCGTTGCGCAACCAGTCGTCAGTAGTAGGAGAAGGAGGTCGTTGAGTGAGATGATGAACAAGGCCTTTGGCCTGAAGAACTCGGCGAACCGAGTGCACCCATGAGATAAAGTTCTTCTTTCCAGACAGGGAGATGGTGGTGATCCGCAGCTCATCGCGGATTTCAGGAGGAGTCGGGCGGTCTGCAGAGGGGTTAGCTGGGCGGTCTGCAGAGGGGTTAGCCGCCTGGCCGATGGAATTAACGGAGGATCCCATGAAGCCCGAAGAGGCCGCAGCGAGCAGAAAAGAGGGAGCGGCTGGAAGAAGAGGTCGCCGCGGGAGAGCTCGTGCACGACAAGACCGCGCGGTTTAAAGACGAGGCCGCAGCGGGTAGTCAAGGCGACAAGAGCAGCGACAAGCACTGAGAGAGAACTCTTGCACGACAAGCCCGCGCGGTTTATAGACGAGGACGCAACGGGTAGTCAAGGCGACAAGAGAAGCGGCAAGCACTGAGAAAGAAAGGGAGGTCGCGACCAGAGTGCGGATAGACAGACCGCACGGTCACATTGAACAGCGGTTAGGGAGAGAGACCGCGCAAGAAGGAGAACCGGCGAGAAGGAGAACTCGCGCGGCAAGGAGAAGGCAGCGGGAGGGAGAAGTCGAAAGAAGAAGCCGCGAGTAGGAGAACTCGAGCGGCAAGGAGGATAGAGCGGGAAGGAGATCGCGCGGCAAGAAGGAAGCCGCGTGGGAGAGGGTCCCAGGGGTCAGGGGAGAAAAAAAGTCTATAAAAGAGAGAGAGGGAGAGGGGTGGAACCACGGGAGGGAGAGGGAAAGGAAGCGGTTAGAAAATAGGCAGGCCGACGAGAAGATGAACCCGCAGATAGAAGCGGGTAGGAAAGGAGAGGCCGCAAAACAGTCCACGGACAGGGGAGGAAGGCGGTCTGGGCGGTTATAAAATGGGAGACCGCAGGGACCGGGAACCTGCCTCTGATACCATGTTGAGAGAGCACACAACATGTATGTATTGCTTGTGTGTGTAAATAAAATGAGAGAATACAAATATATAGGAGAGAGAAGGAGAGAAGAAATCCTATACAAGATGTGAGACTAAAAAGAGAAGAAGGAAAAACAATAAAGAAAGAGGCTCAATAATGAACCTTTTACATGGGCTTTTCTAACAAACCTGTTTAAGAAAAATGAAATTGACAATGACCTAATAAGAAACACAATACTAACACGGACAATTATATTACAAGGCTAAAAGCATGAGAGAGCGATTTACCTCCATCAAAAGTGAGGGGAGAGGAGACACTACGCAGAGACGGAGACTTGGCGGCGCTTGGGTATGGAAAAACCCTAATTCAGAGAGGGTTTCTGAGAGTTTCCATCACGTGAGTCGAGGAGAGGCACTGGAAATCATGAATACCACAAGATTAGACGATTACAAGAGGGGCGAAGATTATAAATCGCAAAAAGGGGCACAAATATCCTAAGAATATTACAAGAAAAATCTGAATAGCAGGGGAAAAGAGGAAATCCTTACCCAAGGAGGTCAAATCTGAGCCCAAGGAGGAGAGGGAAGAAAACTCTAGGCGGCCCTCTCGAAAAACCCGGCCAAGACGAAGAGGAAGAGCCAATATTAGGGTTGCTGGAGGGAGAAGAGGCGGTTGCTGGAGGAGGAGAGGGAAGCTTCTGCTGATGTCGGCCTCCAGAAACGGAGATGAAAAGGTCGTCGACGGCTTGAGAAGGAGGAACAGTTGTCGGGAGGGGGAGATCTAGCGGCGGTCGGCCTGAAGAAGAGGAACAGGAGGCGTCAGCCTGAGGGAGAACACGAGGAGGCGTCGGCTTAGGGAAACAAAGAAAGAGGAGGCGGAGTGCGAGATTTGGCAGAGAGCAGGCGCGGGAGACGGGCACAAGAGCGGCGATCGGGAGCGAGGCTTCATGCGTCCTGCGGGATCGGGACGGGATATGTGCAGGAGAACCCTAGCCGAAAAATTAATTAAAACAAAAAAAGGGGATGCTCGGTTAAGAATAGAGAGAAACCTAACTGAGGAAATTACAAAAATGTCACTCACCCAAATAAAGATTAACATAGGTAGACTCTTCTTTATATTTAGTTTTTACTTTTTTTACATGGGTTGTTACAAGTTTCTCTTTTCTGTGGAGCGAGACAAGCTAGCTGAGAAGTTCTTGTCTCTCCAGCAGCTCAATAGAACAGTGATCGAGTATGAAAAGGAGTTCTCCTGTTATCCCTCCTTGTCGTGGAATTTGCGTCAGACGAGTCTAAGAAAATCAGTCATTTTGTGAAGGGATTCCATTATGATTTCCGTCAGTATGTGGTAGCTCATGGCGCCACCACCTACGTCGAGACTGTAGGAACTTCCCTGCAAGTGGAAGTTATTGAGCTGGATCGTACTGCCAAGAAGGTCCAACATGGTTCTAACAATGCGACTACATCTAATCAAAAGAGCAAGAGTGCTCCATCTCAGGAGCAAGGCCACAAGTCTAAAGAGGTGTGTGCCTTTTGCCATAAGGTGGGTTGTCATACCCTTACGAAGAAGCAAAAGATTATTGTCCCTACACAGCAAACTCAGTTGACGATTGCCTCTGTCGCCACTGTTTGCGCTTAATGTAAGAAGCCAGGTCACCTGTTAAAGTACTGTCGCTGTAAGCAGAATGTCTGTTATAGATATGGTCAAGTTGGGCGACATATCCAAGACTTTCCTATGAAGGAAAGCCCAATTCCCGCTCAGCCACCGCAAGTTGTTTCTGGAGCTCAGGAAAAGAGCAAAGCTTTGTTGAATGTCATCTCTCAGGGCGAAGCACATGCATCCACCGACCTCATCTCTAGTATGTAATGCAATGTTATTACTTTTCTGCATCTCAAATTATTTGTCTTAGTATATAACAATAATGAATTACATCTATGATTTCCATTTCTAAGGAGATTTAGGCTCTGTTTGGGGGGACTTAATTTTACCGGTCAAGCGGTTGCGACCGCATGAACCGGACCTTAATTAAAGTCTTGTTCATGCGGTCGCAACCGCTTGACCGGTGAAAATAAGTCCCCGCAAACGGAGTCTTAGGGTCAAGAATAAGTGGATGCAAATTAATTTTTATTCTGGTAAATCCCACTCTTTTATCGCTCATCATATTGTGGAACTTCATTGCTAGTCTACTTTGCTACTTGAGGCTCCTTATGAGATCTCTATGTCTGGTCATCTGCACCTTTCTAATAGGGGAATTCTCAAATGTATGATCTTGCTTAGTGAACTGCGAGTCTCAGCTGTCACAACCCGCATTTTCTCCGAAGAAAACGAATTATCAGAGTAGGAGAAAACACGTGTCATAATGCCACGTCGAGCAGGGGATAACTGCCGACGCTCAGGTAAACCACTATCAACTAAACTTAATGAAAATTCATAAGTTAAATGATTAGAAAATCAGTTATATTTTTGAAGGCCGTATCCCTCGGCTCGGTGGATCACCTAGTCCACAATTTAAAAACTATACTTATACGCTGCGGAAGAAAAATACTTTTATTCAGGTTTGACATCCTAAAAGAGTGCATAAGTGTCCCCAGAGGACAACTTATAATATGCAAGACCCTACATTTAATTTATTCTATATATAAGAAAATGATCTTTTTACGTTGTTTGAAAAATAGTGACGAGTTTTATAAAACATGCTGATTATGAGTAATACCTATAATAGTGTTTTTAGGTTTAAAAGTAACTAGCAACATAGCATAAATCATCCCAAGAGCATGTAGACTATCTCCAATAAAGGTAGCAGCAAAAAGTAACATATCTAGTATCAAGGTAAAAACTACCAGTGGGCGCCAACAAACTGACACGAACCCACTGGCAAGTATGTATGTCTGTAAGAAAAACACATCAAAATTACCTCGCAAAACAAGGAACTGATCTCTATAGCACCAGAGACCACCAACAACTGCAAAACACCGCTAGCCGACAGAGCGGCTACTATCAGGAACCTGAGGCATTCAAAGAAGAAAGAATACCTCAGCAAGCAAAACTAGAAAACTGCTCGAAAATGTCAATCAGAAGATAAGTAAAAGAGGAAAACAAAGCAGTAACAGTCACAACTGTCTAAGGTAAGGCAAAAAGGAAGAGCACTAAGTGCGAGGACACAACAGTAACTCTGACCAAAAACTGCAGAGTCTACAAGGCTATCATGAGCCCAAATGCTGCAATCTACCAAGGAAGAAACGTCTAACACCCTAAGCTGTGAGAGATGATAGTAGCAAAAACATCGCGGATCCGGATTGGAGGCAAAAACTCAGTCCCCCAACCACTATTTCCAAGAAACCAAGCTCAGGGGTCTACATGTGAAAGCACTAGGGACCTCCCACCCCCTTGCCAAGCCCGTACCTGGAGCAAGATAAAAGAACAAGGGTGGCCTTGGCTAAATTACACAACACCTCCCCAATTAAGAGCTTCAAACCACCACTACTAACCACGACCCTCGATTCGGCCTTTTTGGAAAAAAACAAGTAAATAGCCGGCAAGGAACCTCAAAATCAAGAAATTCACTCGGGGAAGAAAATCAAGGTAAGGGAAAAGCGTTTAGATGACTCAACACGGCCTGGCGTTGAGTGAGCCTCACTCACTCAACGCCTAACCAGACCTTGGCGTTTAGTGAGTTAGCCTCACTCAGCGCCGGAAACCACCATGGCGTTGAGTGAGGTTCACTCCCTCAACGCCCTCCGCAAAAACAGCTCTGGCGTTGAGTGAGCTAACTTCACTCAACGCCAAAACAGCCATGGCGTTGAGTGAGGTTCACTCACTCAACGCCTCCCGCAAGAAAACTCTGGCGTTGAGTGAGCTAACCTCACTCAACGCAAAAACAGCTATGGCGTTGAGTGAGGTCCACTCCCTCAACGCCTTCAGCAAAACCGGCAGTGGCGTTGAGTGAGCTAACCTCACTCAACGCCAAAACAACTACGACGTTGAGTGAGGTCTACTCACTCAACGCCTTAGCACTTAACCGCAGGAAAACCCTAAACCGACGCCATCCGAAAGAGGTCGGCAGGAATGCCGACCGATTCTCGCCGAATCGGCGGGAATGCCGACTGATTCTCGCCGAATCGGCGGGAATGCCGATTGATTCTCGCCGAATCGGCGGGAATCACTAACGATACTCGTCGAAGTCGCCGAGAATCACTTAGTGATTCCCGTCGATTTCGACTTAGACGATTTTCTAACTCAATCGCCTCACTACTTAGCCGCAAAAGAACAGACCAAACTATGGCTTTGAGTGTGTGCACCACACTCAACGCCAAATCCCGGGCGGCTTTTGGTTTTGAGTGTGTGCACCACACTCAACACCAAATCCCGAGAGCCTACCAAGACTGGTTCTAACCAGAGCACTACCACATAAACCTCCCTCTCTCTCTCTCGGCTCCACCCGCAAAAGAACCAAACCAAAAATAAAAATCTGGAGTCTAAATGGTGAAAACAACTAGCGGGTTGAGCAAAAACAGCACAAGGAGGGGGCTCATAAAGGGAAACTGAAGCACAAAGTTTTAGCAAGCAAAAAGAGAAAAGCTTGGCTTCTATCCTAGGGCTAACCGGGTAGTTAAGAGGGGGAAAAATCAAAACAGCAAGTGCAAGGACCACTTGCCTCGATTTCCGACGAAGCTTGGTCGGTTTTCCCTTATCTTCACACGGCACCAGCAGCAGCAACACCCTAACAGTAAAAAAATCCCGAACTTTAATAGCGGAAAAGGGGCAAAACCAGAATTTCGGACCTCCTAAAAACTCCCCGAAAATCAAATCTCTTACCGTAGAAACGTAGGTCTAAGAGAGAGCAATCCAAATCCGCCTTCGGAATCGAATTTCGTCCACAAACACTCCCAAAATCGACGTCTGAAGGGTAGCAGGTCGGCGGTTTCTCCGCTGCTTTTCCGCGTACAGGAGAGGCGAGTTCGGTCTCGGGAAGAAGAAGAAGAGTGGGCTCGCCATCTACTGATTAAGCCTTTTAAATAACTCTAATCACGCCTAATCAGCCTTAACCGCCTCCTAAGCCGCCGGTTCACTCTCAAAGCTTTTTGGCCGAAAATGATCATTTAAATAGCTTTAAAATATACACATTTGCTTTTATTATTAGCACACCCAAAACGGCGTGAAAACCAAACTACCTCAAAATTCGACGAAACTCGCACCGTAGCTAAATACCCATGCTACGAATACAACGGCGAAGTCGAAATTAACTTTCGACGAACAGAGCTCGAGTTATACCCACCCGAAGCCAAAACACAAGCATCCCCCGAGAGGCCACACCGGGTCACCTAAAACGACTCGGCTTGCTAGGGAGATCTTGCCAATAGGCTATAAAATAGGCCACCCAGTTCTAAGGAGTTAAGACCACACTCCACAGATGGCACAAGCCAAGAAAACGCGTGGACGTAACGCCAAACGAGAATTAAATAATCGCAGAAAAATCGGGGGCGTTACAGTCACTCCTCCTAAAAGAAAGTTTCGTCCCGAAACTTTACGCACAACACTTCTACTATAGAAGGAAAAGTAACAAGCCAAACATTAATGGAAGAAAACAAACCAAACTAATCAGGGAAACAGTTGAGGGTGAGGCTCCCTCATAGCCGACTCTAACTCCCAAGTCGCGCTTTCCATACCCTGATTCTTCCATAGAACTTTGACCATCGGGATGGACTTCCTTCGCAGCACCCGATCTTGAGTATCCAATATGCGGACCGGCACTTCAACAAAAGAGAGATTAGGCTCCAACTGGGGCACAACATCCAAGACTTGCCCACTACTGCGCACACACTTCCGTAATTGGCTTACATAAAATACATTATGAACACCCGGGAAGTTTGCTGGCAAATCCAACCTATATGCTGACACGCCAATCCTCTCCACAATCTTAAACGGGCCCACATACCTCGGGTCCAATTTCCGGTTCTTACCGAACCTCTTAACACCAACCATCGGGGAAACCTTAAGAAACACAAGGTCCCCTACAGAAAACTCCAAGTCCGACCTATGCCGATTGGCGTTCTTTTCATATCTCTCCTGAGCTATACGAAGCTTTTCTCGAATAAGCTTCACCGCGACTTCCATCTCCTCGAGCGCATCCGGACCCAATAAGGGTCTCTCACCTGCCTCAGCACAAAACAGGGGAGTTCTGCAGCACCTCCCATACAAAGCTTCAAACGGAGCCATTTGCAAACTTTCTTGATAACTATTGTTGTATGCAAACTCCATAAGCCGCAATCACTCATCCCACGCTCCACCGTGGTCTAGAATGTAGCATCTGATCATATCCTCAACTATCTGGTTCACTCGCTCCGTCTGCCCATTGGTCTGTGGGTGGTAAGCAGTTGAGTACCTCAGATCGGTACCCAAACCCTCCTGTAGACTGCCAAAAGCGAGAAGTAAACCGGGAATCTCGATCGGAAATAATGCTAACAGGCACACCGTGCACTCTGATGACCTCATTCAAGTACAACTCTGCTATCTTCTCCATCGGGTAGTCAATCTTATACGGCACGAAGTGAGCACACTTCGTTAGTCTATCCACTATAACCCAAACAGAATCAAATCCCTTTGGAGATTTCGGTAAGCCCGTAATGAAGTCCATAGAAATAATTTCTCACTTCCAAGTCGGGATCTCTAACGGAGTTAACTTGCCACCAGGCCTTCCGTGATCGGCCTTCACACGCTTGCAAGTGTGGCACTCAGCAACAAATCGGGCTATATCACTTTTCATCCCATACCACCAGGCAATTTGCTTCAAATCATGATACATCTTCGTAGATCCTGGATGGCAGGCAACACTGGATCCATGAGCCTCTCTGCATACCATACCCCTGATGACTCCAACAGCAGGGATGCAAAATCTGCCGCGGTACTTCAAAGTACCTGCATCATCGATGGAAAAATCCGGCAACTCCCCTCTCTCAGTCCTGAGGTATAAGTGCAGCAGGTCCGGATCGTCCTTCTGGTGCAACCTAGTAAGGGAAATCCAGGACGGCTCTGCCACTGCCAAACTACTATGCATGTCGCAGCATCCCACTAAGATATCCATAAGGAGGAACTCTTACACTAAACGATCGGCGGAGAGATTAAAGATCTTCCCCGTCTTTCGACTCAGGGCGTCGGCCACCACATTGGCCTTGCCTGGATGATACTGGATCTCTACATCATAATCGGCCACATACTCTAGCCACCGACGCTGGCGCAGATTCAACTCCTTCTGCGTGAACACATACTTCAGGCTCTTGTGATCAGTGAAGATCTTGCAATTGGGCCCCATAAAGTAGATGCCTCCACAGCTTCAACGCATGAATCACCGCTGCAAACTCAAGGTCATGCGTAGGGTAATTTCTCTCATGAGTCTTTAATTGCCTTGACCCATACGCAATCACTTTTCCAACTTGCATCAACACGCAACCTAAACCAACATGCGAGGCATCCATGTAAACGTCATACTCCACACCCTCAGTAGGTAGGGTCAGAACGGGAGCAATGCACAATCAGTTCTTTAACTCCAGGAAGGCTTCTTCGCACTTCTCGCTCCAAACAAAGGCCGCATTCTTCTGAGTCAACCTGGTCAAAGGTGCAGCTAGGGTAGAGAAACCCTCCACGAACCTCCTGTAGTAGTCGGCCAACCCTAGAAAGCTCCTGATCTCCTTGGGCGTGCCCGGCCTACTCCAATCCATCACTACTGCGATCTTTTCCGGGTCAACCGAGATCTCATCCTTATTCACCACGTGACCCAGAAACGAGACCTGAGGCAACCAAAATTCGCACTTGCTCAACTTGGCGAATAACTTGTGATTCCTCAACTCCGATAGAACCAAGCGCAGATGTTGCTCATGCTCCTCAGCGTTGCGAGAATAGACCAACACATCATCGATGAAAACCACAACGAACTTGTCCAGGAAATCCTTGAACACCCGGTTCATCATATCCATGAAAGCTGATGGTGCGTTGGTCAAACCAAACGACATCACCAAGAACTCAAAATGTCCATGCCTCGATCTAAACGCAGTCCGTGGAATATCTGCATCACGGATCCTAAGCTGATGATAGCCAGAACGAAGATCGATCTTAGAGAACACCGTGCTACCGCGCAACTGGTCAAACAAGTCATCGATCCTCGGCAGAAGGTACTTGTTCTTAATAGTGACTTTGTTCAACTCCCTGTAGTCGATGCAAAGCCGCATTGACCCATCCTTCTTCTTCACAAATAGAACAGGAGCACCCCAAAGCGACGAACTCTGCCTGATAAACCCTTTTGCCAACAACTCATCTAACTGGACTCGCAACTCCTCTACCTCACGAGGGGCCATCCGGTACGGCGCCTTAGCAATAGGACGCGTACCCGGTTCCAAATCAATCACAAATTCGACATCCCGATCGGGAGGAAGACCAGGAAGGTCATCAGGAAACACATCAGCGAAACCACGGACAACGGGAATCTCCTCTAAGCGCGGTATACTAACAGCGGTCCTAACCACCGAGACTAAACAAGCAAAACAACCAGAAGGAAACAACTTTTGAGCACATACCGCAGAAATGACAGGAGAATCTTGGCACGGATCAGCATACACGCTTCCCGGCTGACCATTGTCCTTAATGAAGTCCAAGCGCTTCCCTTTGCACTGAATGACCGCATCATACTTAGACAGCCAGTTCATGCCCAGAATGACATCGAAGTCCTCCAGGTCAATCATCTTCAAGTCTGCCCTCGCAAGAAAATCCCCTAACAAAACAGGGCAATCTAGAATGCCCAAATCTGATAACACAGATTCACCAGAAGGGAACTTGACGCGGAAGGTACCACGAACTCGATCTAGAGTTAACCGATGTCGCTCCACAAAGGCTCTAGCCACAAATGAGTGGGTAGCGCCGGAGTCGAACAGAACGCGCGCCCAGCGGTTTTTCACCTTAAATTTCCCTATAGGAGTATACACAACTAAGGGTCTACCAAAACAACACTGTAACCTTTCTAACAAATAAAACCTTCAGGCTGGAAAAAGAAACAACTAACCTGAGATGACCTGAGTCGAAGCTTGAGCCTCCTCGGAAGAGATCACATTCAGCTTTTCTTTGCCCTTGTCCACATGCTGAGGCGGAGGTAGCGCCTGAAGTGGAACTGCATGAAGAGCAGGCTGGACCTGAGGACACCTAGACTTGATGTGACCCTTCTGCCCACACTGATAGCAGACTTTATCCTTGGACCAGCACTGGGCAGCATCATGCCCGGGTCGCTTGCAAACAGAACAGGAAACATCCCTCCTAGGAGCACCCTGAATAACATGAACTTGCTCCTTTTTTCTGAGCTGCTGCCTTCTTGAAACACCTCTCAACAGGGTGGCCTGACCGGCCACAGAAGCTGCACACCACCTTGCTCTTCTTTCCCGAAGCAGCACCGGGTACCTGGGGTTTCTTCTCCTCGACGGACTTCCTCTTATCCTTCCTCATTTGCTGGCCTCTGCTTTTTGCGGTCTCGATAGCCTCCACCTTCAGAGCAGCCTCCACTACCCCTGCATAGGTCTCCGATCCATAAGCACTGGTCAACTGCTGCACCTCACTCCTCAAGCCACCAAGAAACCGCTTGACTCGATCAGCCTCAACACTCACCAACCCAGGAGCAAACCGGCTCAACTTGCTGAACTATATCTCATACTCACCAACCATGAGTTGTCTTTGCTTCAGGTGGAGGAAGTCGTTCATAAGACGGTCACGCTCGACCGAAGGCAAGAACTTCCTCAGCAGCATTTCCTTGAATACTTCCCAAGAGCATCCAGCTACCAAGCTCTCCTTTTATCTAAGCCACCAACTCTTAGCCAAACCCTTAAGCTGATAGGCGGCTATCATCACCCTCTGATCGTCTGCAATACCGGAGTACGAGAACATCTCCTCCATGGAGATCAGTCAATCGTCTATGACCATGAAATCTGTCTTCCCATCATACGTAGGAGGTCTAAGTCTCTAAAACTGCGAGATGAATGTCATCTCTGCTGGCACCACCACTGGAGGTCTTAGGGGTGCAGGAGGAGGAGGAACAGCTAACCCTCCTGCAGGGTCTTGCACTCCCTGAGTCTGTCCTTCCACAACTGCCACCAAAGACTGGATCTGGGCTCGCACCTCCACCATCTGCCTACTCAAGGAATCGCTACTCTGCCGCAAGCTCTCGATTACCGCATGATTCTGCGCTCCCGATGACTCACCCTCAGATAGGGGGGTCGATCTAGTCAAAGGGCGTCTTGCCATCCTAAAGTCATAGCAACCTTAGTCAGATCCTAGTACGACAACTGCAACTAACTACAAGTACAGACAATACATACATAAATATGAACTTAAAGTTGCTAAACTTGCTCTGGGAGTTTATTTTTACAAGAATTGATGTTATGTCTTAACCTAGGATGGTTAACCACCACCACACTAACTCTTGTGCCTAGATCGGGAATGCATGACTTTATATTATTTTTGACTCGAAAACTTATGTGTGTACATATGTAATCCTGCCAGTCTTTGACTTGGCATGTTGTGTTTATGCAATGTTATGTTATGCATGTTTATGCTATGCATTCTAAAAAGGCCCTAATGCATGTTATGAGCGGCGTACACATGAAAATGTTATGCATCTCATACTACATAACATTTTCATGCAACGAAAAGAAAACGAGCTAGTCGCAGCCATGTGGTGAGGTTATGCATCTCATACTACATAACCCTCACATGTTGCCCCTATGGTAGATCCATATACGAACACATATTATGCATCCCATACTACATAATATGCCTCGTATACTTCATGTTATGCTATGAGTGTAGTGTTCGTGCTTTTGCCAAGACGTGCTGATGACATATCGGTGTGTGAATGACATGATGCTGAACTACTAATGCAATCAAAAGGGAAGGTTGCCCGACTAACTTGTCAAGCAACCTCCCTCTGATACATACTATCACAACCCGCATTTTCTCCGAAGAAAATGAATTATCAGAGTAGGAGAAAACACGCGTCATGATGCCACGTCGAGCAGGGGATAACTGCCGACGCTCAGGCAAACCACTATCAACTAAACTTAATGAAAATTCATAAGTTAAATGATTAGAAAATCAGTTATATTTTTGAAGGCCGTATCCCTTGACTCGGTGGATCACCTAGTCCACAATTTAAAAACTATACTTATACGCTGCGGAAGAAAAATATTTTATTCAGGTTTGACATCCTAAAAGAGTGCATAAGTGTCCCCAGAGGACAACTTATACTATGCAAGACCCTACATTTAATTTATTCTATATATAAGAAAATGATCTTTTTACGTTGTTTGAAAAATAGTGACGAGTTTTATAAAACATGCTGATTATGAGTAATACTTATAATAGTGTTTTTAGGTTTAAAAATAACTAGCAACCTAGCATAAATCATCCCAAGAGCAAGTAGACAATCTCCAATAAAGGTAGCAGGAAAAAGTAACATATCTAGTGTCAAGGTAAAAACTACTAGTGGGCGCCAACAAACTGACACGAACCAACTGGCAAGTATGTATGTCTGTAAGAAAAACACATCAAAACTACCTCGCAAAAAAAAGGAACTGATCTCTATAGCACCAGAGACCACCAGCAACTGCACAACACCGCTAGCCGACAGAGCGGCTACTATCCAGAACCTGAGGCATTCAAACAAGAAAGAATAACTCAGCAAGCAAAACTAGAAAACTGCTCGAAAGTGTCAATCAGAAGATAAGTAAAAGAGGAAAACAAAGCAGTAACAGTCACAACTGCCTAAGGCAAGGCAAAAAGGAAGAGCACTAAGTGCGAGGACACAACAGTAACTCTGCCCAAAAACTGCAGAGTCTACAAGACTATCATGAGCCCAAATGCAACAATCTACCAAGGAAGAAACATCTAACACCCTAAGCTGTAAGAGATGGTAGTAGCAAAAACATCGCGGATCCGGATTGGAGACAAACTCAGTCCCCCAACCACTATTTCCAAGAAACCAAGCTCAGGGGTCTACATATGAAAGCACTAGGGACCTCCCACCCCCTTGCCCAGCCCGTACCTGGAGCAAGATAAAAGAACAAGGTTGGCCTTGGCTAAATTACACAACACCTCCCCAATTAAGAGCTTCAAACCACCACTACTAACCACGACCCTCGATTCGGCCTTTTTGGAAAAAAACAAGTAAATAGCCGACAAGGAACCTCAAAATCAAGAAATTCACTCGGGGAAGAAAATCAAGGTAAGGGAAAAGCGTTGAGATGACTCAACACGGCCTGGCGTTGAGTGAGCCCCACTCACTCAACGCCTAACCAGACCTTGGCGTTGAGTGAGTTAGCCTCACTCAGCGCCGGAAACCACCATGGCGTTGAGTGAGGTTCACTCCCTCAACGCCCTCCGCAAGAAAAGCTCTGGCGTTGAGTGAGCAAACTTCACTCAACGCCAAAACAGCCATGTCATTGAGTGAGTTTCACTCACTCAACGCCTCCCGCAAGAAAACTCTGGCGTTGAGTGAGCTAACCTCACTCAACGCCAAAACAGCTATGGCGTTGAGTGAGGTCCACTCCCTCAACGCCTTCAGCAAAACCGGCAGTGGCGTTGAGTGAGCTAACCTCACTCAACGCCAAAACAGCTACGGCGTTGAGTGAGGCGTTGAGTGAGGTCTACTCACTCAACGCCTTAGCACTTAACCGCAGGAAAACCCTTAACCGACGCCATCCGAAAGAGGTCGGCGGGAATGCCGACCGATTCTCGCCGAATCGGCGGGAATGCCGACTGATTCTCGCCGAATCGACGGGAATGCCGATTGATTCTCGCCGAATCGGCGGAATGCCGATTGATTCTCGCCGAATCGGCGGGAATCGCGATTGATTCTCGCCGAATCGGCGGGAATCACGAACGATACTCGTCGAAGTCGGCGAGAATCACTTAGTGATTCCCGTCGATTTCGACTTAGACGAATTTCTAACTCAATCGCCTCACTACTTAGCCGCAAAAGAACAGACCAAACTATGGCTTTGAGTGTGTGCACCACACTCAACGCCAAATCCCGGGCGGCTTTTGGTTTTGAGTATGTGCACCACACTCAACACCAAATCCCGAGAGCCTACCAAGACTGGTTCTAACCAGAGCACTACCACAGAAACCTCCCTCTCTCTCTCTCGGCTCCACCCGCAAAAGCACCAAACCAGAAACAAAAATCTGGAGTCTAAATGGTGAAAACAACCAGCGGGTTGAGCAAAAACATCACAAGGAGGGGGGCTCATAAAGGGAAACTGAAGCACAAAGTTTTAGAAAGCAAAAAGAGAAAAGCTTGGCTTCTATCCTAGGGCTAACCGGGTAGTTAAGAGGGGGAAACATCAAAACAGCAAGTGCAAGGTCAACTTGCCTTGATTTCCGACGAAGCTTGGTCGGCTTTCCCTTATCTTCACACGGCACCAGCAGCAGCAACACCCTAACAGCAAAAAAATCCCGAACTTTAATGGCGGAAAAGAGCCAAAACCAAAATTTCGGGCCTCTTAAAAACTCCACGAAAATAAAATCTCTTACCGTAGAAACGTAGGTCTAAGAGAGAGCAATCCAAATCCGCCTTCGGAATCGAATTCCGTCCGCAAACACTCCCAAAATCGACGTCTGAAGGGTAGCAGGTCGGCGGTTTCTCCGCTGCTTTTCCGCGTACAGGAGAGGCGAGTTCGGTCTCGGGAAGAAGAAGAAGAGTGGACCCGCCATCTACTGATTAAGGCTTTTAAATAACTCTAATCACGCCTAATCAGCCTTAACCGCCTCCTAAGCCGCCGGTTCACTCTCAAAGCTTTTTGGCCGAAATGATCATTTAAATAGCTTTAAAATATACACATTTGCTTTTATTATTAGCACACCCAAAACGGCGCGAAAACCAAACTACCTCAGAATTCGACGAAACTCGCACCGTAGCTAAATACACATGTTACGAACACAACGACGAAGTCGAAATTAACTTTCGACGAACAGAGCTCGAGTTATACCCACCCGAAGCCAAAACACAAGCATCCCCCGAGAGGCCACACCGGGTCACCCAAAACGACTCGGCTTGCTAGGGAGATCTTGCCAATAGGCTATAAAATAGGCCACCCAGTTCTAAGGAGTTAAGACCACACTCCACAGATGACACAAGCCAAGAAAACACGTCGACGTAACGCCAAACGAGAATTAAATAATCGCAGAAAAATCGGGGGCGTTACATCAGCCGACCTCATAGTTCTGGATATGACAAAATTCGATGTAATCTTGGGCATGAATTGGTTGCTTGTGTATAGAGCAAAACTGGATTGTGTGGTAAAGATGGTCAATTTTAGCATCGATGACAAAGACTACATCGTTCATGTTCAGACCCGCAGCCACATAGAGGTAATTTCTGCTGTGTGCGCCACTCAGATTCTTAGTTAAAGATGTTCTGCTTGTTTTGTATGCTTCGCTATCAGATTCTGTCTCTCCTCAACTCGAATCCATCCCAATTATTTCTGAGTTTCCTGACGTTCTTCCAGCCAAATTGTCTGGAATGCCTCATGATTGAGATGTGGAGTTCTCTATTGACGTAGAGCCTGGAACTCACCCCATATTCAAAGCTCAGTATTGTATGGCCCCGCGCGAACTAGAGGAGCTTAGATTGCAATTGGAAGAACTGCTTGAGCGTGGATACATTCGTCCTAGCTCATCACCATGGGGAGCCCTCGTTCTCTTTGTGAAGAAGAAAGATGATTGTATGAGATTGTGCATCGATTATCAGGATCTAAATAAGATTAAAGTCAAGAATAAGTATCCTCTTCCGCGTGTGGATGATCTCTTTGATCAGCTCAAGGGTGGCGCCGCCTTTTCCAAGATATATCTTATATCAGGCTACCATCAGCTGAAGATCAAAGAATCTGGCATTCCCAGGAACGCCTTCAAAACTCGGTATGGACATTTTGAATTCCTAGAGAAGTCCTTTGGATTGACTAACACGCCTTCTGATTTTAGGGATATGATGAATTGTGTCTTTCGTGAATATCTGGATAAGTTCATCATCGTATTCATAGATGATATCCTGATTTATTCCAAGACTCATAAGGATCAAGCAACACATCTTAGGCTCTCTCTCTCCACTCTTCGTCAACATCAACTCTATGTCAAGCTGGAAAAGTGTGAGTTCTGACTGGATTGCGTTGCCTTCTTGGGCATGTTATTTCAAGAGATGGACTCTTTGTTAACCCTAACAGACCTACCAAGATTTCTGAAGTTATGGACTGGAAGTGACCTTCTACCCCTACTGAAATTCACAGTTTCCTTGGATTGGCTGGCTAATACTGATGTTTCTATTTACCCAGAAATCGGAGATCCTCTCCAAGGTGACTAATTCGCATACTTGGCGGTCAGGCCTCCTTGTCCACAACAACCTCGTGAGGGCTCGCCCCATGAAGGTCGCGGCCTCCGCGACTATCACTGGTTATCTCCCAGAGAAGTCGCGACCAGAGGCGGTTTGATCAGCCAGTTCGCCTGGGGGATTTTTTTCTCTGCAGGTACTCCTAATCAGGTCGCAGTCTGCCTCATTCAGTTCGCCCAGACTGTCTGGGAGCTCTGCAGGTGCGATCTGCCTCACTTAGTTCGCCCAAACCGCCTAATTAGGTTATTACAAATTTATTAGTCGCAGCCCCCCTCTATTTCCCGTTCCCATAAGTCGCGTTCACGCTCCCGATTCCGCCTCCCGCATCTCATCTCCCGGGTCTTCCGCCTCTCGTGCCTCCCTGCTTGCCGCCAACTAATCCTCCTCCTGTCGTGGCCACCTCCTCCTGCCGTGGCCGCCTCCTTCCTCCTCTCCAAGTGTCGGCAACTCCTCCCCTACCCGACGACAACAACATCTTCATTTCCAGAAGTGTCGTCTGACCTCCTCCAAAGGGGCCGACAACGACAAACTCTTTCTCTTCCTCAAGGGAAGCGACCTCTTTCTCCGGCAACCCTAATTCCTCTTCTTCTTTGTCTTGGTTGGGATTTGCGAGGGGTACAGATAGGGTTTCCTTCCCTCTCCTACTTGGGCTCGGATTTGACTCTATTTGGTAAGATTCTCCCTCCAATCTCCTTTATTCAGATTTTCTGGAAATTAATTTGCACATTTTGCGCTTCAAATTACGTATATTTTGTGCCCCAAGCTTGTGCCCCACTTACAATCGACTGACTGCATTGTGTTTATGATTTCTTGCACCCCCCTCATCGACCTAATTGATGAGATCGCTCAAAACTCTCTCTAATTTAAGGAATTTCTAGTTAAAACGCCGTCAATTCCCAATTTCCTCGTGGTAGTCTCTTCTCCCCTCACTATTGAGGAAGGTAAATTGCTAATCCCTCTTTTGTTTAAGTTTTGCGACGTAGAATGATGTGTCAGCGTAATGAAATTTTGCTAAATCGAATATCACTTTCGTCGTTCTTGAACGGGTTTAACTAGGGTTTCTAAATTTGCATACTCCATTTAGCCGTCACCGCCAGATTCAGTCTTACTTAAGACAAGTAGAGAAATCACTCTTGATTGCAAACATTGAATTTAATTTCATGTACCCTTGTATGTTTTTAAATTCGACTCATGAACCCCTGAATCGTCAAATTAACGTTAGAATTCTCTAAACTATGAATCATTCAATTTATTAATACCATAAGCTCATTGAAAGTAGTGTTTAATTGATGTAACTCATTGACTTGAATTCCCACATAACTCCGCAATGGGATCAAATGAATAGTCATAGCAAACATGAGTTCTCTGATAAGTCATTCATCTGAACTTGAAGATTCTTATGCATCAAATAAAAACACGCACACATTTCATTGGTTACATTTAATATCATTACAAGAACAAATATATGTTATACTCCGGAGTAAACTAATAATTTTAGTTAATTTTGCTTGACTAATTTACTTGCATGTCCTGTCAGCTTTGTCTTATAAAAATTGGTACACGTACATTTCTGATTCCTTGCTAGTATTGTGTTTTATTTTGCTTGTTTTTTTCAATGTTCTGAGACTTATTCCCTGCGCCGCCTGCTACCTGAGCCCGATATACGTCAAACTACTGCTCTTGGAGGTTTATCTTATTTGTTATTGTGTCATGTTCTATGTATTTTACTTCTTTTACTATCAAACTAGCATACTATGTAATAGTTATGATAAGTTATTATCTCTTGTATCATGGACAACTGTTAGACTATCAATTATGTACTGGAATTTGATATAATTTGTGTTATTAGACGCATTTACATTAGTCCCTCATTATGTACCACTACGGTTATGTTACACCATTTTGGTATAAATAAAGGGTGAGACCTCAATATGAGGTACTCAGTTTTTCCTCCCAAATCTTGTAACATGGTATCAGAGGGATAGAAACTAGGGTTTCCTTTTCTCTGTCGCTCGATACCGCACGCCGCTCCGCTCGATACCGCATGCCGCTCCGCTCGATCCCGCACGCCGCTCCGCTCGCTCCCACTCGAGATCGCACGCCGCTCCCGAGCGGCCGACCTCTACTGATCGTCTCACGGACACGACGGCGGCATGCCTCCGGCGAGGTGATGTCGTCCGTCTACCCTGGATGCGCCGAAACTACCTGCCTCCGCTGCTGCCTCTCGTAGCTCCTACTAGCGCCGCCTCCTGCGGCTTCTACTGTCGCTGCCGACCGTAGCTCCTACCAGCGCCGCCTCCTGCGGCTTCTATTGCCGCATCGCTGCCGACCGTAGCTCCTACCAGCGCAGCCTCCTGTAGCTCCTCCTTTGCTCTTGGCCATGGATTCCTCTGCAACAAGTACCGCTCCACCGCGGGTTCCCTCCGGGGATTCCCCTAACTCCTTTCCTCCAAACGCGAGGATTGCAACTACGATCCGTACCTCCTCCAATTTTCAGTTATGGAAGAAGGGGGTTACTATGTCTCTTGCGGGCATCCGCCGTACACACCACCTTACTCGTCTCCCAACCCATGCAGTGGAGAGTACCGAACATGACGACTGGTATAGTGATGATTGTCGCATCTTTGCTCTTCTCCTGAGTTCTATGGATCCCTCCGTCCAACAAATGTGCAAGAACTGCGACAGCACCAAAGAACTATGGGACACTCTTCACATGATGTTCTCTCAGGCGAACAACCACTCTCGTCTTGGTGAACTCTTCCCCAAGATCGCTGAACTACGCCAAGGCGCGCGTCCTGTTACCGAGTACTTTGCCGAATGGAAGGTTCTCGCCGATGAGATCTTGGATCTTTGGGAGATTCCCTCTACCAGGGAAGGGAATCAGGCTCAATGTGAACACCTTGTGCTCCTATGGCTATTGAATGAATTGGATCCTCACTTCTACACAACCAAGACTGAAATGCTCGCCAATCCTACTACACATCAGACCGCAAGTGTGTACCATCGGCTTACTAAGGCTGGCTCTATAGGTACCTCTTCATCTGCTCTACATACATCCTCTGGCGAATCGATGGCTCTTGCCTCACGAGGAGGAGGTAGGGGAGCTAGTCGGGGGGGGGGGGGGGGGGGGGCTCTGGCCGTGGTCGTGACTCGGACACGAGACATTGTGCCCATTGCGGGCGTCGGGGACATACAAAGGATACATGTTGGCTGATTCATGGGAAGCCAGAATGGGCCTCCCTCGGTTGACGCACCTGGCTGACTCTACTGCTATATCTCTGGGATCGCGCACTGTTGAAATATCCGAAGATGAGTTTCAGCGCCTGCAGGCTCTACACGTTGACTCACCGACTCCTAGTGCGACTGTGGCTCAAACCATTCAGCCTGTTTGTACCTCACAACGGCCGGTCCAGTGGCTAGCTGATTCTGGCGCTTCTGATCACCTGACTAGTTCCTCAGGTATCTTACACTCATACAAACCTCATAGTGGAGCCTCGATTACTGTTGCAGATGGCTCCACTGTACCTATTGTTGGGTTTGGTAGCTGCAATGTGACACCTGACATACCACTCTCCTCAGTGGCGCTTGTTCCTCAATCTGTTTACAATTTCTTGTCTATTAGTAAGCTTACAACTGATTTGAATTGTATTGCTATATTCACCTCTTCTGGTTGCATTTTCCAGGAACAGTCGACGAGCCGTATTATTGGTAGAGGGAAGCTGCGTGGTGGTGTCTATGTCCTGGATGAAGTCTCCCACCTTGCTTGCTCTGCGGCCTCCACCGAATTTCTTGATCTTCATTATCGTCATGGTCATCCGTCTATGAAGGTCATCCGCTGTCTGTATCCTGAGCTTGGGAAAGTTTCCCATCTCAATTGTGAGTCTAGTTTGTTTGCTAAACTCCACAGAGTTAGCTATAGTCCTAGTCTTGATGTTCGTGTTTCTGCACCTTTTGATTTAATTCATTCAGATATTTGGGGACCGTGCCCTGTTCCTACGTTGTTAGGGCACAAGTATTATGTCACTTTCATTGATGATTTTTCTCGTACAACTTGGGTGTATCTAATGAAAAATCGTTCTGAGTTACCTTCTATTTTTCAGCATTTATGGAATGAAATATTTACTCAATTTTATGTCCGTATTAAGTGTCTCCGTACTGATAATGACTGGGAATACCTGTCTCGGTCCATGTCTCTCTTTCTTTCTGACAAAGGCATCATCCACCAAACTAGTTGCCCAGCTACCCCTCAACAGAATGGTGTTGCCGAACGCAAGAATCGGCATCTCCTTAAAGTCACCCGGGCAATCCTTCACCACAGACACGTACCCAACCACTTCTGGGGTGATGCCGTACTCACTGCTGCATATCTTATTAATCATCTTCCCACTCACATCCTTCAGTGGGAGACACCCTACCACACTCTTTATCCTGACCATCATGGTCACCCCCTTCCCTTGAAGGTCTTTCGGTGTGTTTGCTATGTTCGGGACGCTCGTCTCTCTGTCTCCAAACTTGATTCTCATGCCCTGAAATGCATCTTCCTCGGCTACTCTCGGACCACTAAAGGATATCAGTGTTACTCTCCTGATCTCCGCCGATACATTCTTTCCTCTGATGTCGTCTTCCGGGAGACCGACCCGTATCCCTTTCCTGGATCCACCCATCCTAATCCCTCTCTTGATACTCTCTTGGTCCCAAGGCACGACCCTGCTCTCATTTCACCGACTGATCTATTCTCCCCTCTGTGGGGGCAGGTTTACTCCTGTCACTCTTCTGATAGTACAGTGGTGCCACCACCTCAGCCTACCTCGGTTACCGATGATACGACGACTGTTCCTCCGGAAGACCCTGCTACTGTCCCTCCTACTATTACGTCAGCCAGCCCAGAGGTTCCTATTGCACTCCGAAAAGGAGTTCGGGGGTGTCGAGAGCAGCCACTCTATGTTAGCTCGTACCGGGGCTTGCTTGCATCTCATATAGCGCTGCACTCGACTCTCGATAGATATCGTCTACCCTCTACCGTGGCGGAGGCTAAGGCTCATCCTGGTTGGGTGGCAGCCATGCATGATGAATTGAACGCTCTCCAACAGAATCATACATGGGATCTGGTTCCCTTACCTTCTGGCAAGAAGGCAATTGGATGCAAATGGATCTACTCTGTCAAGGTGCATGCAGACGGTCCTCTGGACCGCCTGAAAGCCCGATTGGTTGCCAAAGGTTATGCTCAGGCTTATGGCGTGGACTATGATGAAACATTCGCTCCTGTTGCGAAGATGTCCTTTCTTCACATCCTACTTTCTCTCGCCGCCTTCCACCAGTGGACATTACACTAGTTGGATATCAAGAATGCTTTTCTTCATGGGCTCCTGAATGAAGAAGTGTATATGGAGCAACCACTTGGTTCGTTGCTGAGGGGGAGCGTACCAAGGTGTGTCGTCTCCTCGCCTCCCTATATGGATTGAAGCAATCCCCTCGGGCTTGGTTTGCTCGGTTCCGAGCCGTTGTTACCCAGTTCGGGCTTACCAAGAGTATTAAAGACTCGTCTCTCTTCTATCAGAACTCCTCGGCTGGTACTATTCTGCTACTGGTATATGTTGATGATATTGTTATCACAGGCAGCAACTCTGAAGGAATATCAAATCTCAAAGCATGCTTACACTCTAATTTCCAAACAAAAGATCTGGGCACATTGCGGTATTTCCTTGGGATTGAGGTGACTCAAGATGACCACTCTCTCTTTATTTGGCAACGCAAATATGCTCTCGATCTTCTCAGTTCATGGCGGCCCATACTATGTCTCAGTGGGATTTTGTTCTTCGGATTGTCAGATATGTGAAGAAGGATCCTGGGTTGGGAATTGCATACAAGAGTCGAGGTCATTCCAATCTAGAGGCATACAGTGATTCTGACTGGGCAGGATGCTTAGCCACTCGGAAGTCAACTACGGGATTCACTGTCTTTATGGGTGGTAATCTCATCTCCTGGAAGAGCAAGAAACAAATCACAGTTGCCAGATCTAGTGCAGAGGCAAAATATCGTGCTATGTCCCACACAATTGCTGAGATCATGTGGGTGAGGCAGATTCTCCGTGAAATTGGGTATCCCGTTCAAGATCCCACTCCTCTATGGTGTGACAATCAAGCTGCAATCCAGATAGCCACTAATCCTGTGTTTCATGAGCGCACGAAGCACATAGAGGTCGACTGCCACTTTGTTAGAGAGAAGTATCAAGAAGGCCTTATTTCTCTAAAGCATGTGAAGACCGGTGATCAAGTTGCAGACATTCTTACGAAAGGGATTACAGGGACTAGAATGAACTATATATGTAACAAGTTGGGTGTAGGAAGTTCCCACAATCCAACTTGAGGGGGCGTGTTATTAGACGCATTTACATTAGTCCCTCATTATGTACACCGCTACGGTTATGTTACTCCATTTTGGTATAAATAAAGAGTGAGACCTCAATATGAGGTACTCATTTTTTCCTCCCAAATCCCGTAACAATTTGCATGTTCAATTCAATGGGATTTTCATTACATAAAATTTGTATCAGAACTGTGTTATGAGCTTTATTAAAATACATGTACATCTAATTTTTCATTGATAAACTCTAAAGTTTTCGCATTAAAACAATCAATTTTTCTCCGAAGTAATTATTTTAAATCTAATAACATTAAATTAGCTCCCGCATAACAGACATGAAATTTCTTTTCGTCATGTCTGTGGCATCACGACTCGTCCAAAACGCACTCTGATTTTTGTTTTAGACGGGTCATGACATTTTACAAGTAGTATAATGATGATTTGATAATGAGATTTCAGGCTCAAAAAATTCTACTAGGTGCACATATATGATTTTGTTCCTCCAAACAATCATGGATAAGAAAACGGCATATGCACAAAGCACAGAAAGCAAGCCCTTAACGATCTCTTCAGTATAAGATCCAACAATTAAGCATATGTTCTATAAAAAAACAAAAAAATTGAGTTAAATTTTCGTATATTATACAGAAATATTATGATTCCACGCATGATTATAAAGATTTATGCAGTACTACATGTATATAATGATTATAATTAATATAGTAGCGTATCAATAGAAAAAGGAAGAAAATTAAGGACCACCTGAGAGACAGCATGTTATGGACTTTCGGAGCAAGTGGCATGTCCATAAAAAGAGAAGTTGCAAAGAAAGAGATGCGTCTTTGGGCCTCTAAATTGGCAGGAACATCAGTAGCAGTTTCTTTGACAGTAAGCATCAAAAATAAGCGCTTTACCTGATTCATCCACAAATGATTTTCCTGGGATCTGTCCACCTCACTATAACGATTGAAAAAAAACAGATAACTATGGTACCTGGGCCCTCAAACATCCTTTATCCGGCAGCGGGAAACGTAGAACAGTGCTGTGCCGCCTTTCATCTGGTGGTAGGATGGGAACAATGGAAGTCCCAGTATCCGACTTAAACATGTGTGATAAATGTTGCATGAGGAAAACATTCCCGTCTCTTTTTTGAGAGGAATCGATAATATCCAGTATCCTAAATCAGTGGTTTCAAAAATTAGAAAGAAAAAAATCATGAAATAAAACCACCATAACGTACTCCCTACCCGCCACCTTCAACCATCACATTTTTTAGATGAAATTCAAGGACATCTTGGACTGAAATAATTAGTGCATCTCGATGAGTTCTGCTGTTTTCAAACTTCACTCATACATGCCAAAACATTCAAGAAGAAATGTGGTGTGAGCAAGAATGATTACAGAAAATGAGTAAAAGTGATGAATGCTGAAGAATCGTCTTACTACAATTACCAGTATCTCTACCATTGTGATAATTTTCTCATGTAAAACTGGTAACTCAGACATCTTAAAATCAGTTAGGATGCTGAAATTTCCCAGGCTTGTTTCAATCTCATCAAAAATTGCATGCAAGACCCTGAAAAGCTACTTGGGAAGTTTATGATAGTGTTCAAAAAATATGTGCAGCAGTACATTACAGATCATTCCAAGAAAGAAACTTGAGTAACAGTGTTATGTAGAAAAACAAAAAACAAACTACCTTTTCTCTAGGTCTCCAATGACAAGAAAATTGAAGATATACTTCAAGGTATCATAGCACTCCTTTACAGCATAGAACATGCACTTGTCTCTTTTAACTTTTTGATAGAGCTTCTCATACTTCCCTACATATTCTCTAGCCATGTTCACAGCACTTAGAAACTGAAAGGCATACAAAAGTGATTAATAGGCAAAAAAATCACAATCTAAAGATGTTAAGAAAGTAAAAGAACCTTCTTAGCAAGAAGAAACAAGGGCCATCTTGCAGATGGGCCACCAACCTCGGATGAAAGTGGCATGAACATCAGATCCATCTCTCTAAAAAAATCACAACTCATAACTTGTATGCTTGTAGAAGATATTGCTAGACAACAGCTATATAGAACTTTACCTGTTACTGATCAAGTCCTCCGATCTGAAACTCATAATTATCTGATTCCATACTTGAGCAAACTTTGGAAGCTCATCCCTGTGAACTTCTGTATTCTGAACACCATGGGATATTAAGTTCAGTATAGTGTATATCCGATATCAATTCTGAAGTATGTTGTACTATTTAACAAAAAAGAAAGCTGTTTTTAGTACCTTACAAGTGTTGTCCTTGAGGATATCTTTGAAGATAATCCTTTTTTTTAGTTGTGAAGAATGAGCAACAAGAGAAACATTGAACATAGATGGAAAGGAATAAAAGCGACTTCTAACCATTCCAATTGTTCGAATCTGTCATTATTTATGAAATTCAACTTTATTATTGTTTCTTACACACCGTTCGTAAGCAGTTTAGAAAAACAGCAACTACATAGATCTGACCTCACCAAGGTGATGAACAATGCCATAGACTCCTCCAAATATAGAACAGAAAATCGAATACCAAATTTGTGTGTCCATAAAATAGACCTGCACCACAAAACAAATGAAAATATGAAATTACTGTGTAGATGTAAACAAGATACAAGAACTCAATCGCAAGTTCACAATTCTTTAACTAGCCATCTCACAAGGATGATTGGGGCCCAAACAGCAAGAATTGCACCAGCATTGTTTTGGACTGAAAAGGACAGAAGTCATTGGGAGGAAATAGTCAATCATACTTCATACCACAACAAAAAATTTAATCCAAAAACAAGAAATACCTTCTGGGAAAAACTCATGCCAAGCATAACTATTTATACTAATTTTTATAATATGCTTTGTTGGTTCAATAAGAGGCTTAATCTGCACAGATCAGAAGAAAGCAGAGTTAGGGTACCAAAAACAATCAGTACATTTGTGAAGGATAAATAATGGCTAGTGAAGTAGGATAGGACAAGAAAATCAAGCAAAAAATCAAGATGTTACGATACAGATATTCTCCGGCAAATGCGTGAGGGTAACACAAGGCCTGAACACAATTTGACATGTGTTATGAGCTCAGGTATGAGATTGTGTCCAAGGCTGCTAACCGGATAGAAGGTCACACAACACGAGAACTTCTTTCCACTAATTCCAGAACTCCCAATTTTGAAAGGAGAAAAGAATGGGAAGAAGGTACTAGGACACCCACAGAATGATTGGATTGGCTTGTATATGGAGAAGAATCTGAGTAGAAGAGGTTTGAAGAGCATACGGTTAGCATTTTCTAGAAACAAGTCAAGCTTGAGATTTAGGAGGAGGAAATATAGGACAACAAACTTCCTACCATTCCACTCCAAAACAAGAGTTTAAAACAACCGAATACAACAAGCAAAACGATCTTAACCAAAAAAATAAATTACACTTCAAATCCTTACAACAAGACATTAACAGGCTGAGTAAGGCTTAATGATCGAATAGGAAGCATGGACACAGTCTGAAATAATTTGGTCGGGGGCCTGATAGGTCTATCGGACATAGATGTATTAATCAAGCTCCCAACAAAGCAAGCATGTCCGTACCCTTCCTCAGAATATTATGGTCGCTTTCTCCTGCGCTTACACCCTCCCCCCCCCCCCCCCCCACAAAGTCATATCATCACTCTCCTCCATCACAATGAGCTTGTCCTCATGCTCAAATGAGGGTAGGTGAGATGGAATATCGAGAGGGGAACTAAAGTAGCCTTGGCTTCGTAATGGGTATCCCGTTGGATAAGCATTGATTGGATACTCACGTGTAAGTATGAGCAGAGCACCTTGAACGGTGTCAAAATAACCATGCCCTCATGTGATGCAGGAGCATTTCTATCGGAATTCCAAGAAATTACAGAAGATCCATATCATGTGCTTGTTTACTTATTGGATCCTCATTAGCGGTAAACAAACCGCATGTGTTTCGTCAACCATCCGGATGACTAACGCATAATTCATCATCGATCAACGGATCGACGAATTCATGTGTTTTTGCCGACCAACAACCAAGTCTATCAATAAAAAAGAACACACGTGTTTCCAAAGTTCAATGGAATCTAATAAGCGCTTTTCTTTTAAATTTTTTTATTGTTTAGAGATCGGGGCTATAAATACTCGTCAGATTGTATTTCATAGATAATTTTTTGTTCAACTCTTAATGTGGTATTGAAACTTAAAAATCAAGGTTTTGCTTATTTTTGAGGGCTTCTCGTGGTAAGGGCTCTTTCATCCAACGATCCCTCGGTAGGATTTCTTGCAAATCTTTTGTTGCATCAACTGGTATAAGAGATAGGTTAGCTTACCTAACCCTCTTTTTGGATGGACGATAACATCTCCAACCACACGACAAGCGATGCCCTTCTTTAGAGCCCCTTTGATGTTGCAAGAGAAGTTACAATATTAAAAATCGAAGTCTTGGCACCAATACGTGTTGAATAATGAAAAGCCCGACTCCAAATTGGAGCCATCCTCGTATATAAATAATCTCAAGAATATAAATACAATATTAACACACTAATACAATATTAACACTAATAACAAAATGGTAACTCCAATACTCCCCCTCAAGCTGGAGCAAAGATGTCAATCATGCCCAACTTGGAAATAGTCAGATCTGAACGAGTAGGACCGACAACTTTAGTGAAGGCGTCAGCAAGTTGGTCGGCAGAGGGGACGTAGATGGAAGGACATTCCAAGTACGAACGTGGTCACGCAGAAAATGAATATCCATCTCTATGTGTTTGGTGCGCTCATGTAGTACCGAGTCCTGTGTAAGTAGGAGAGCAGACTTATTATCACAGTAGAGCGTTGAGCCATCAACAAGAGATAGGCCAAGTTCAGTCAGCAGTGATCGAAGCCAAACCAACTCAGTAATGTCGTGTGCCATGGCGCGGTACTCTGACTCAGCAGACGAACGAGATACGATGGATTGTTTCTTACTCCACCACGAAACAAGATGATCACCATGGAATACACAAAAACCTGACGTAGAGCGTCGATCCGTCAATGATCCAGCAAAATCTGCATCCGTGAATCAGGAGAGACTGGTAGTATTGTCGGCCTGATAGAACAGCCCAAGACTAGGAGCCCGCTTAAGATAGCGAAGAACACGTCGAGCAGCCTCTAGGTGAGATGTCCTGGGAGAATGCATAAGCTGGCTCAAAACGCCCACTGAGAAACTGATGTCAGGCCTGGTATTGGTCAAGTATATCAAACGGCCAACAAGTCGCTGGTACTGAGAGGGGTCTGAAAGAGGATCACCAGATTCAACATGGAGGCGATGGTTGATGTCCATAGGAGTACTTGCAGGACGACACCCAAGTAGACCCGTGTCCCGAAGAAGATATAAGGTGTACTTGCATTGTGATATAGAGATGCCCTGTCGTGAGCGAGCTACTTCAATCCCAAGGAAGTAGCGGAGAGGTCCAAGGTCTCTCACCTCGAAGGCGGAGCGAAGTGTAGCTTTCACCTCAGAGATGCACAAGGGATCATCACCGGTGAGAATAATATCATCAACATAGACCAGGACAATGGCACGACGTCCCTCAGGAGTGACACGAATGAAGCAAGTGTGATCGGCATAGGGCTGAGTGAAGCCAGACTGAAGGATGACAGAGTTGAACTGTTCGAACCAGGCACGCGGTGACTGCTTTAAGCCATACAGAGATTTGTGTAGTTGGCAAACTCTCCCTGAATACTCCCCCTTAAGGGCAAACCCCGGAGGAGGAGCCATATATACCTCCTCCTGTAACTCGCCGTGCAGGAAGGCATTTATGACATTAAGCTGGTATAGAAGCCACACCCGAGAGGCGGCAAGCGAGAGCAGAAGGCGGACACTAGTTAACTTAGCCACGAGAGAAAAGGTGGCACCAAACTCGTCTGGAGCCTGAGTAAGGCCCTTGGCCACCAAACGAGCCTTGTAGCGGTCAATAGTACCGTCAGCAGTGTACTTCACAGTATAAATCCATTTGCACCCAACTGTATGTTTCCCGGGAGGAAGAGGAACCAGAGACCATGTCCCAGTACGACGGAAAACAGACATCTCCTCCTCCATGGCCTGAACCCACCGCGGGTAAAGCAGAGCCTCAATAGTCGACGTAGGTAGCTTGACATAATCAGCAACAACCACAAAAGCCTGGTAAGAGGGTGAGAAACACTGGTAGGAAACAACACTGGCCAACGAGTGCTCAGTAACCGAGGAATGAACACAAGTACGCTTGCCCTTGCGAAGGGCAATAGGTAAATAAACAGAAGAAAAAGAGGAGAGAGGCTCAAGAGAGATACCTACGACCGGAAGGAGATGCGGATCCGGGACTGGAGGAGAAGGGAGTACACTGTGTGGAGATGGCGGAGGGCGGCGAGAGTAAGTCAGCAGGACAGGCGGAGCGACAGAAGGGGTAGCATCTGGTGGAGGAGAGACGACTGGGAGAGGTTGCACAATAGTGGGAAGCGCAGGAGGGGTCGAATGTGCAGGAAAGAAGGGAACCTCCTCATGAAATGTCACATCCATAGTGTGAATGACACAACGCAACTGGGGATCATAGCAGCGGTAAACCTTAGTGGTAGTCGAGTAGCCAAGGAATAGGCAGCGGATGGCCCTGTCGTCGAGTTTAGTCCGAGAGGGGCGCCAATTCTGGACAACACACACAACCAAAGACCCGGAGAGGGATGGGAAATGCGGAGACAGATGGATGGATGAGACTATATGGAGTAACGCCACTGAGAGGACGAGAGGGACTTAGGGACATTCATTCCCCGAAAAAGGCAACGAACAGAGTCTAGGAGGTGGCGGTTTTTGCGTTCTGCCACCCCATTCTGCTCGGGAGGCCCCGAACAAGAAAATTGATGTAGAATGCCCTCATCGCGGAGGAAGAGATCAAAGAGACGAGAAATGTACTCACCTCCATTGTCAGAGCAGAGGATATGAACTGACGTACCATGCTGGGTTTGTATCATACGTGAAAAATGAGAGTAAACCGATAGAACCTCAGATTTATGTTTGAGGAGATAAACCCATAAGCAGCGAGAATAGTCATCAATAAAAGTTATAAAATATGAGAAACCATCAAATGACATAATAGGGGCAGGGCGCCACACATCAGAATGAACTAACTCAAAACAAGAAGTAGCACGTCTAACAGAAGAAACATACGTGTTGCGTGTGTGTTTTGACAGCTCACATATATCACAGCGAAAAGGAAAAACAAAAGACACATCAGGACAAACAGACAACATCCGCTGAGGGATGGCATGGCCGAGACGTGTGTGCCGACGCGAGCTCGATGACAAAGCAGGAGAAGCAGCAGAAGAGGTAGGCGGGAAAGTAGTAGTGGTGGTTGTAGCAGCGGTGGTAGGAGGTAGCTCCAGGTAGTACATCCCAGTCTTCTCATATCCCGTACCAATAGTCCTCACAGATCTCAGGTCCTGAAAAACACAATGATCAGAGAAGAAAGTTACTGAGCAGTTCAAAGTACGAGTAATACTACTAACAAACAAAAGGTTGAGAGCCAGCTGAGGGACAAGAAGAACAAAGTCAAGGGAGAGATAAGAAGAGAGAGGGACGTGACCCCGACTAAGGACAGGAGTAACTGAGCCATCAACAAGGCGCACGTCGCGGTGGGAGCAAGGAACAACCTGAAGCAGATGGGAAGACGTACCAGTCATATGATCGGTTGCACTAGAGTCAATCACCCAGAGTGACGAATCCTGGTCAACCATGGTCGCGGAGCAAGCAAATGGAGTACCTGAGGAAGAAGAGACAGTGGAGGCAGAGACAGTCGTGGAAGGCTGAGACTGCTGAAATTGCTGAAACTGGGCCATCATCTGATAGAAGTCAGAGGAGTTGGCACCCAAGGGACGCTCAACGGGCTCGGAAGACTCTGCAGAAGAAATAGTGTGTTTGGGTATACTGCCAGGAGTAGGACGCTCAGAGCCCCGTAGGTGTAGGTAGAGCTGATAGCAACCACTGCGATCATGGTAGAGACGACCACAGTGAGAGCAAGGGCCAGGAGGACCCGTAGAGCAACGACCACAAGAAGAGCCACGACCACCAGATTGAGTAGAAGAACCCCGACCACCCCGACTACGAGTGCTGGAGGTGGGAGGGCGGTGGGAAGCAGCAAGGGCAATCTGCTCAGTAGCGAGAGAGGAGGTAGCACGAATGCCGGGAAGACTAGATTGCATCTGCAGACGTTTCTCATGCTCTGCAACAATGGAGTAGGCCTCAAGGAGATCTGGCAAAGGTGACATCCCCACAATCTGGGCACGAGTATACTCATATTCGGGGCAAAGCCCCATCAAGAACTGGTACGTCTCCCGTCTCTGGCGCTGTTTCCGAATAAGGGTGATATCAGTAGAACACTCTAGGGCACTGAAAGGCTCAAGATCATTAAGCTCAAGAAAATGGTCTTGAAGGTAAGTAAAGTACTCCTGAATAGAGCGCTCCCCCTGTGTGGCAAAAGCAATGTCCTGAAAGATCCCGAAAAGTTGGGCATCAACACGCGTGTGGCCAAAAGTGCGCTGGAGAGTGGAACAAAGCTTGGAGATATCCTCAAACCGCATGAACTGACTGAAGATGAGAGGCTCCATCGAGCACTGCATCCATCCCAGAACCATGTACTTTTCAGTCGACCATTTGACTAACTCCTCTTTCTTGTCATCTTTGTCAGTCGGTTTGGGCATCGGCGGGCCGCCGGTCAGCCAGGAAAGCTTATTCCGGCCGGCAAGGGCTACTTTCATCGAAGTCGCCCATGAAGGATAATTTTTCTCATCGAGAAGGATGCTAGTAATTCGTCCTGTAGTATCATAAGTATCCTTGGAATCCATGAAGCACAGAGAACAAAAACTGAGAAACGAGATCCCTCCCGCAAAGAAGACCGAGGACCGAAGGACGAAGAAGGACGAGGAATCACATACAACACATCAAGAATGATGTCAGCAAAAGGGGCAATTGAAGGAGGATGGGTGGAGAAACTCCAAAAGACGACACCGGCTGGACAAGGCAGCGGGCAGCAGGCGCTCCGAGGCAACAGCGGAAGGGATCAACAGCAGAGGGCTCGGCAGCAGGGCTCGACAGCAAAGGGCTCGACAGCAGGGCTCGACAGCGGAAGGGCTCTGATTCCTGGCACCGGCGGGAGACGATTCCTGCGGGACAAGGCAGCAGGCAGCAGGCGCCGGTTGAAGCAGCAAGTCGGCGAAGCAGTGGATGTCCCGATGTCGGGAGACGATTCTGGCGGGACAAGGCAGCAGGCAGCAGGAGTCGGTCGAAGCAGCGGAAGTCGTCGAAGCAGCAGATGTCGCGATGCAAGAGTCGGCGAGACGCGGCAAACCCTAGATCGTGCGGAAGTCCCGCTCCTCTGATACCATGTTGAATAATGAAAAGCTCGACTCCAAATCGGAGCCATCCTCGTATATATATAATCTCAAGAATATAAATACAATATTAACACACTAATACAATATTAACACTAATAACAAAATGGTAACTCCAATAATACGCACCGTTGACGGAAGAGTTGCAAGCAATGCAAGGCAAGATCCTATACGTAAAGTAATTTATCGTGGTAAGGTGTCCTTTCATCTGAAGACCACTCATGATAAAGTATCTCTTGATTCTTAAGCAACATCATCCAAAGTAGGATGCAATGGAGCTAAAAAATTGGGGGTGTTGCCAACATGAAAAACGAAAAACAGTATGACTCTTAGCTTGAGAAAAAGAAAAAAGGTGTGAACCATAGCATCCCTGGAAGTTCTAAGCATTAGATCACTTCATCAATCTTCTCATTGAATTGGAAATTCTAGTAGAAGCACAAGTAGTATTTATGAGTTGTCATGCAATTAACCATCAATTGGTGATATGTGCAAATTTTTAACCAGACACACTTTCCTACAGAGAAAATCACTTAGGGATGGGTTTTGTCTTAGGGATCTTTCATGTGAACTTGCTCCTCGAGGAGACCATCACACAGTCTCCAAGATGTGATCACATTGGGTAAGGTCATGATCGACACCTACAATTATGACGGATTAACGCAAACACACACACACACACATCTAAGTAATAACAGAAGTAGGGGATCGCTGCAAAACATCATGCTGAACGGGGTAGCTTGCAATGATGAATGATAAGAAGTGTTGAAGCAATATTCTACTCAAGGAATCTAAATGATCTAGTCTTTGGTTCTTTGTCTTGAAGCAGCAGAGGTACATTTCCATATTATAGTTGGTGACTTCGATTTGACGTCTGATTGCAGACGGTCGTCGGAAGGCAAGGAGGGTTTGGCGCCACTCGAGGTTTAGAGTTATTCACAAAAGAGACTAAATGTAACTTTTTGGTGGCCTGATACGATGGTCTCTGGCAGACTGTGGAGATTAAAATTTTGTCTAAAGAATGCTTCGCTTACATTGATTTATGTGTATGGGATGAGGTGGCAAAATGAAATGTACTCTCTTAAAGAAACGAACGATCGCCACAAAAAGAATGGTTATCCCTCTTGACTTTGGTAATCCTTACATAAATCCATTGAAATATCGGCCTAAATTTGGGTGGAAATAGAGATGGGTTGAAGAAATACAATAAAGTGTAGATGGTCGGGTTTATTTATTTAGTAAGTAATGCAAATGTAAATAAACCTTTGGATGTATCCTCTGTAAACTTTTTTGTAGGCACATATATGGTGAACCATTTTTGGATACCTTATGGATGCTGTCATGAATTATCAAGATAGTGGGATTGATGATGCAAGGCGTGGGTGAAAGGTACATTCACTTTTTGTAGAGAATAAATTCATCCTTGGCATATCGCAACGCGGGAGTCTCTAACACCCCCAACCCATCAAACTTGAATTAATGAGGAGAGAACAAATAATGTGAGGTAAAGATCTTTTAAAAGATTAGTTCAAAATGAAATACATTATTATATTATGCTAATTATTATTCATATCGAAAAGAAGCCAAGTATTTGTGTACCAAGAGACAACAAACATAAATTTCAAAGAGTAATACATGGCAGGAGTAATAAACATTAGGAAACAATAATTAAATGGACAAAAACTTCAATGTTATTGTAGAAAGAAATGAAAAGGTGCAATTTTATTCTTCCACAAAGGGGCATAATATAGGAGATACAACAAGACACCCAACACCGATAGGTGGTGTGAGACTAAAATCAATAATATAAATACTACTAACCCTAACACTCCCCTCAAACTGGAGGGGAAACCTACAGCTTGAACACAACATAAAACAGAAGGTAAAAAAAGGTTAGCAACATGGGACAAAACAGCAGCCACCGAGGCCCAACCGCGTGTTACCGGGGATACTACAACCGGGCAAAGGCCACACGACGTTGGTCCACAAACCGACCATGATCATGCTGGATACACCCGGAGCTGAAACTAGGTCAACCAAAAAATGTCAAACCATTCCTATCATAAAGAGAAGAAAAGAAACGGGGAGACACAAACAACAAACGAAATCAACCTGGGGGTCATGTGTGACTAAGACAGGAGTCGGAAAAGAGGCATCCGAGTCGCTGTTATCACAAACACTCCCCCTCACGTGGAATACGTGCAAGAAGGCATAGACTGCCGGGAGGCCGTGACGTACACTCCCCTCACGTAGACCATGTGCACGTGTGAGACCCTCGTCGGGTACATGAACCCAGATCACGTGGAGGAAGGACGAAATCGAAAAGAGACACAAACAACAATAACCACAAGCAACTTAAAAAAAACAGCAACGGAAAAGCTAGACCGGGTAGAAGAAGAGGCTCATGCGCAGCAGCAGCATGGATCCACCAAGCCGGAAGAGGAGGAGGCAAGCTAGAGTTGTCGCAGCCGACAAGGAGCGGAGCGGAGAAGCAGCACAACAGCGCAGAGGAGCAACACGACAGCGCAGAGGAGCAACACGACAGAAGTAGAGGAGTAGCGCAGAGGAGCAGCGCAGAGAATCATCCGGGTCGGAGAAGAAGCCGGCCTAGACCCTTTCACCATCGATGAGAACGAGGGGGGAAAACACTTCTCCTGGCAGCAAAAGAGAGGGGAGGAGAAGAGGAGGACCTCCATGCTGATATTAGAGGAGAAGCAAAGGACGGAGCAACACCACCTACCGACTTGAGGAGAGGAAAGAGCCGACAGGATCAGCAGGATCTGGCACTGACAAGAGCTGCGCCAGGTGTAGCAAGAGAAGAAGAAGAAGAGAAGAAGAGAGCCGACGGGAGAAGCTGAAAGCAGACGAGCAGTGCAGAGAAGCAGGGCAGCAGCAGCGGCGGCGGCGGAAGCAGCACAAGGCGATGACGCACGACAACGGCGGAGGAATCAGAGCCGCTCATGTCGACGAGATCAGCTATCGACTTCGTCGACAGGAGCGGCGGGCGTGAGCCCTAGCAGGGCGCGGAAATGGAAGCCCGGGTCGGGGGGAGGGGGAACAGTGGCGGAAGCGGAATCAGGAAAATTATTTTTAGGCTTCAGATCGATCCTCTGATACCATGTAGAAAGAAATGAAAGGTGCAATTTTATTCTTCCACAAAGGGGCATAATATAGGAGATACAACAAGACACCCAATACCGATAGGCGGTGTGAGACTAAACTCAATAATATAAATACTACTAACTCTAACAGTTATCATTTTAGTCGTATTTTTATCTGCTCATCTACATGAGCCTATGAACAATATGCTTGATCACTGTGGGCATTTATACACTCATCCACATATGTCTTGTCAACAACTATACACAAATTTACCGATGTCAAGTGAATACGTTCTTCCACTATATCTTGAGAATAGCTATATGTTCATTCACCTATGTACTATAGACAACTATAAACTGATCTACATATGACATGTGGAAGCTTATACGCTCATTCACTATATCATGTGAATAGTTATACATTCATCCACCTATGTCCTATAGATTGTTTGAGACAATAGATGAACTTCTTCAGATGACACACTCCGACTCCCCGGGGTCACAAACCCGGGAGGTTGTTGCATGTAGACTGTTTCCTGGATATCACCGTTCAGAAACGCATTTTTGATGTCCAGTTGATGCAAGAGCCATCAGCGATGCACAACAACGCAGAGAAGGACCCGAACGGTGTTGAGCTTGGCTACGGGAGAGAATGTCTCATCATAATCGAGACCGTGTTGTTGGGTGAATCCACGATCAACCAGGAGGGCCTTCAGACGGTCAATTGTCCCACCAGGAGCATGTTTGATGACAAAGACTCATTTACACCCAACAGGTGTCTGCCCGGGAGGTAAAGGGACTAGGTGTCAGGTCTGGTAAGCCCAGAGAGCAGTCATTTCTTCTTCCATGGTCGCCCGCCAGTCAGGATGTTGGAGAGCCTCCTACACAGAGTTAGGTACAGAAATCGAGGATAATGAAGTGGGAAAAGTTTGAAGTCGTGGGGATAGGCGATGTAGGGATACATGATTTGTCATGGGATGAGCGATTGATTCTGGTGCCGGATCAGCACGACACGGAGCGTCAGAGGTCGAAGCTGACTGCATTGGGAAAACGGAGCTAGGTTGGCGGCGAGTGTAAATACGTATAAGAGGGGGCTTGGAAATAGTGGGAGGTTGGGAAGGAATGTGTGGTGGGGGAGGAGTGGTAATGGGAATGAGAGGACGTAGGACGGGTGTTGGTAGAGGTGTGGGGTATGGAGCAGAGAAGAAGGGAAGATCCTCCCGAAAGGTAACATCAGCAGAAACAGTTACCTTGCGGGTAGTAGGAGAATAGCAGACGTAGCCTTTCTGATTTCGTGAGTAGCCAACAAAGATTTGTTTGGCCGCTCGGGGATCCAACTTACCCGTGGATGGACCAAGAATGTGAACATAACAAGTGCACCCAAAGATGTGGGGTATGAGAGTGAATGTCAGAGTAGAGGGGAACAGGAGGCTGAACGGAGTGGCATTGTGGAGTGTGGAGGACGGAAGACGATTAATCAGATAACATGCCGTCGAAAGGGCAAAGTTCCAATAAAGTTTGGAAACCTGCATTTGAAGCACGAGAGAGCGAGCGACATCGAGAAGATGACGGTTCTTATGTTCGACTACGCCATTTTGTTGAGGGGTATAAGCACACGATGTTTAATGAATGACTCCAAATTCCGAGCAAAGGTTTGCAAACTCGTGGCTAGTGTATTCCCGAGCATTATCAGTGCAAATAGTTTTGATGTTCGTGGAGAATTACTTGCGGGTCTCAAGAAGGAAAGACTGAAAGACACATGGAAGCTCGGAGCAATCCTGAAGTAAATATAGCCATGTCATTCGAGAATAATCAGCAATAAAAGTTAGAAAATAGCGATAGCTAGAAATGTCAGTGATTTTGTACGGTCCCCAAATATTGGAGTGTACTAAAATAAAAGGAGCAGAGCTCCGAGTACAATGAGATACAAAAGATGAACGAGACTGCTTGCCGAAAATACAAGATTCGCACTGAAAAGGAGGAAGAGATACATCTGGTAGAGCCTTCTGGAGGACTGACAAAGGGGCATGCCCAAGACGCCGATGTCAATCGACGGAGGAGACAGAAGAGAGGATAGTAGAGGAGTCATCAAGAAGGTAGATCCCGTTCTGTAGTCGTCCCTTACCAATAATATTCCGCGTCTGTCGATCTTGTATCAAAAAAGAAGAAGATGTAAAGGTTATAAAACAATTTAAATCAGTAGTGAGGCGACTAATAGAAAGTAAATTAAATGGGGAGCCTGAAACATGAAGAGCGGAGCGTAGAGATAGAGAAGAAGTGAGAGGGATATCCGCAGAGCCGGAGACCGGAACAGTGTTCCCATTGGCCACTGTGATACACATAGGATGAGGAGAATCCAGGTACTGATGTGGCCGCATGAAAGTGATGTGATAAGTGGCACCTGAATCCATTATCCACCACGGACTAGTGGAGAGAGAAGCGATACCTTCATGTGAGATGGAGGCAGCCGAGGTAACGAAGGCAGGTGGGCGACTGAGCAGACAATGAAGTTGTTGGAGCTGAATTTGGGCAGGAACAACAGGGATGTTGCCATATGTTATCTGTTCAAGATCAAGAGATCATCTGATCACATTTGTAGTTCATACAACATTTTCAGTGTTCGTCTTTATCACTTCCTTCTCCCTCTTTTTGACTTATTCAGAGACATCTTTAGTCAGGGAGGTGCAGGCCTTTGTTAACAGACCATCCAGATAGTTAACACCAAGGGTGACATGATCCTTGACCTTGAGCAAGTGATCATCTAGAACTTGGGTGCATGCATTCATTCTTCTTTCAAGAATAGTCTTGTGTATCTCCATCAATTCTTTTTGTGCATTGTGGGCTGCTAGCATGTTGCTGGCAGTACGGAATTTCCACGATCCCAATCTGGATATTACTGATTTCAGCCAGTTTGATTTTGTAAAGGTAACTGCAGGTGCTGCTCTCATGAAAAATGCCACGGTTTTGGCTTTCAACAAGTTTACCTCAAATCTTATAGATTTGATCTCTGTTGTCAAATCTTTCCTTAGCTCCTTGATAGAGTCATCCACAAAGTTATCTAGTTGTCATCTTTGATCATCCAGCAATCCTTTCAGTTGGGCTAGAAAGAATGGTGACATCTGATAAGTCTAATGAGATGTCCCTTCATCACAGATGTTTGGTTGCACTAGCCTTTCTTCTTCTCTGACACCTGAATTAGCCATTTCATACTCTGACGAATGTGCATCATCAGGTACATCAGCAGCTGCATTGTCCTTGTTAGACTCAGAGGAGTCTATCTCAACCACAGTACTTGGAGCAGGGAGCTCAGGGTGAATCTCCCTCCCCCAATCTCTGCAATGTCCACGGAGCATTCAGATCTTCAGCAGCGTTGATTTGATGTTCTTCTTCCATTGTTACAGCAGGTTGATCATCAGGAATCTGATTACCCTCCTGCATGAAACAGATTTGCTCCTCCTCAGCAAGAGTTTCTTCCATAATTTTCTCAAGAATTTGTTCCCCCTCAGCTTAAGGACAAAAAAGAACAACTTCAGGACCCTCTGAAGTTTCAACAATTCTCTTCTCCAGATTGTCAATGAAGGTGTCTAATTCCTCTTGAACAGACAGGATAGTCTTCCCCTTAGTTTGAGCAGGTATCTGGTAAATCTCCCCCTCAACTGCAACACCTATTTGAGATGTCTCTCTCAGAACATCAGCAGTGATATTTTCAACTTGTTGACCTTCCCAATCTGGATATTACTGATTTCAGCCAGTTTGATTTTGTAAAGGTAACTGCAGGTGCTGCTCTCATGAAAAATGCCACGGTTTTGGCTTTCAACAAGTTTACCTCAAATCTTATAGATTTGATCTATGTTGTCAAATCTTTCCTTAGCTCCTTGATAGAGTCATCCACAAAGTTATCTAGTTGTCATCTTTGATCATCCAGCAATCCTTTCAGTTGGGCTAGAAAGAATGGTGACATCTGATAAGTCTAATGAGATGTCCCTTCATCACAGATGTTTGGTTGCACTAGCCTTTCTTCTTCCCTGACACCTGAATTAGCCATTTCATACTCTGACGAATGTGCATCATCAGGTACATCAGCAGCTGCATTGTCCTTGTTAGACTCAGAGGAGTCTATCTCAACCACAGTACTTGGAGCAGGGAGCTCAGGGTGAATCTCCCCCCCCCCCAATCTCTGCAATGTCCACAGAGCATTCAGATCTTCAACAGCGTTGATTTGATGTTCTTCTTCCATTGTTACAGCAGGTTGATCATCAGAAATCTGATTACCCTCCTGCATGAAACAGATTTGCTCCTCCTCAGCAAGAGTTTCTTCCATAATTTTCTCAAGAAGTTGTTCCCCCTCAGCTTAAGGACAAAAAAGAACAACTTCAGGACCCTCTGAAGTTTCAACAATTCTCTTCTCCAGATTGTCAATGAAGGTGTCTAATTCCTCTTGAACAGATAGGATAGTCTTCCCCTCAGTTTGAGCAGGTATCTGGTAAATCTCCCCCTCAACTGCAACACCTATTTGAGATGTCTCTCTCAGAACATCAGCAGTGATATTTTCAACTTGTTGACCTTCCAGTGAGACCATGGCTCCTGCTTGGTTTTCTTATTGTGTTCTGGCCAACTAGACCCTTGCAGCAAGTTCAGAAGATATGGAGACCTGAGCACCTATGTCTCTTCTTGTTTCTTCAGTAGACTCAATCAGATTTGGGTCATGTGGCTTTTCATCACTATTCTCAGATGAACTGCTCTCTATGCTGACATCTAGAACTGCCTTCTTTTTCTTCTCAGCCGACTAAAGGTGTGGTTGTAGAACTCTCTCCCATCTGTCAAACATTCTGGAGTCCATCCTTCTCATGTGATGGATCTTAGTTTATAGCCTCATGTTGAGGATTCCTGGGACTGTACTGTGTAGATACAGAGACAAGATTCTGCCCAGGTTCGGTTCTGGAATGCATTCTACTATTCTATCAAACAGCACTTTTCCCCAGTCTGTTGCTTTGATAGAATAATCCTGGTCATAAGTTAAAATATTTTCATAGATATCTTGTCATGTGATCCTGTTTTGCAGAGCAAAACTTTTCCCACTATGTCTGCTAGGAACTTTCCTCTATTGTTCATCTTTTTTATCAACACAGAACCAGTGAAATGCTTGGAGAGTCCACACCACTTCAGTGCTGTCTTGACATCATTCTGAAATAAGTCTGTATCTTCATCAGACTCCTTTACCTTGGGTAGATGGAAAGCTTTGCATAACCTCTTGGGAGTGATCTTAATCTTCTTCCCACCGATTGAGGATTTGATTTTGGTCGAAGATGAGTCCACTTTGGCATTTGAATAGAGTTCCAGAACATCTCTTTTCCAAATCAGAACTGGCTCGGACAGGACAAAGCTTAGGTCAGCGACCTCTAGCAAGTGCAGAACCTGCATTACCTCCTCAGGACCATCCTTGAAACCATTTTGAACCAGCTCGAACCCCTCAAAAAAGAAATCCATTTCTTTTGGAGCCATTGATTTGCTGAGTTTCTGAAGAATTGACGAGCTTTCGTCGCAGGGAGATAGTAGTTCGCAAAGGGCCAGGAATAGTGTTCTTTATTCTAAGCACACTTAGGTCTATTTATACTTGCCTCTAAGTAGAGAATGTGGAGAGGCGCGTACCTTTTGTTATGATCACGAAGTGATCAACGGCTGTGATTAATCCTGATAGTTAGCCGCAAATAGACGATCCTGGGAGTATGGGTTGAGTGGAATCGACGCACTTAACACTCTCGACGCTTTCAGTTATCTCGTCGCACTCGACGCCTGAGTGCTTAGATTCAGCGCACTAGATGCCTGACTTGTCTCAGCGCACTCGACGCCTGGACACTTGTTCCATTTCTTCTTTATTATCCTGCAAGGATTAACACTACCTACAATAGGAATATATATGAATTATTACTGAAGCTAGACTAAGTTCAACTACCCAGTTTAAATTTGAAGGTGTTGAACTTGGTTTCATCTAGTGGCTTAGTGAAGATATCAGCTACTTGCTTATCTATAGGGACAAATTCAAGACTCATGTCTTCACACTTCACATGCTCTCTAATTAATTGATACCTAATCTCTATGTGCTTAGTCCTGCTGTAAGACACATGATTCCTAGTAATAGAGATTGCACTAGTAGAATCACAGAACATAGGACTTCTACTTAACTTAAGATTATAGTCTTGGAGCTTATGCTGGATCCACAGCAACTGTGCATAACAACTTCCAGCAGATATGTATTCTGACTCTGCAGTTGAGATTGCAACACTTGTTTGCTTATTGCTTCTCCAAGATACAAGCTTTCTTCCTAGAAATTGACAAGATCCAGAGGTGTTTTTTCTGTCTTCTCTGCAGCCTGCAATATTTGCATTTGAATACCTTGTTAGTTCAAAATCACTATTCCTAAGATACCATAGGCCAAGATCAGGTGTGTCCTTCAGATATCTTAGAATTCTCTTAGCTGCATAATAGTGAGACTCATTAGGGCAAGTCTGGTATCTAGCACAGACACATGTAGCATACAAGATGTCTGACCTACTAGCAGTAAGATAGCGGGGGGAGCCAATTATGCCTCTATACAGGGTTTCATCAACAGGTTTTCCTGTCTCATCCTTGTTTATTGACACACTTGACCTCATAGAAGTTTTCATTATGGAGGCACTCTCCATTCCATATTTTCTTATTAACTCCTTAGTGAACTTAGATTGAGAAATAGATAATCCATCCTCAAACAGCCTTACTTGCAGTCCCAAGAAGTACTTGAGCTCACTCATACTGCTCATTTCAAATTCTCTTGCAAAGTTTAGCAAACTTCTTGCAGAGGTTATCATCAGTAGACCCAAAGATTATGTCATCTACATAAATCTGAACTACGATGATCTTGTCATTGACTTCCCTTAGGAATAATGTCTTGTCAATCTTTCCCCTTGAGAATTTGTTCTCAATGAGAAAGCTAGACAGGGTCTCATACCATGCCCTAGGGGCTTGCTTCAATCCATATAATGCTTTCTTAAGCTTATAAACATAATCAGGTGAGTTAGAATTGACAAACCCTGAGGGTTGCTCAACATAGACCTCTTCTCTTAGGTCACCATTAAAGAAAACTGACTTGACATCCATTTGATAGATCTTAAATCTCTTGTGTGCAGCATATGTAGGGAATAATCTAATGACTTCCAATCTAGCTACTGGAGCAAGGGTTTGATCAAAATCAATACCTTCTTATTGTCTATATCCTTTGGCTACCAGTCTAGTTTTATTCTTTACTATAACACCATTTTCATCAAGCTTATTCCTGAAGATCCACTTGGTTCCAATGATGTTATGCCTTTATGGTCTGAGAACCAGCTTCTAGACCTTGCATCTCTTGAACTGGTTCAGTTTCTCTTGCATAGCCACAATCCAAAATGGATCAATGTTGGCATCTTCAAACCTTCTAGGTTCCACCTGAGACAGGAAGCTGGACTACATTGCAATGTTCAGGCTTCTGCTCATTGCTATAACCTCTTGGCTAGCATCTCCAATTATCAGATTTCTGGGATGATCCATCAAGTGTCTGGCTGCTGGAGGAATCCTTACGTCAGCATCATGACCTTCATTGGCTGGATCTTGCTGATCTTCATCCATATCAAGTGTACTTTGATCTCCTTCTGGAATGCATGCTCCATCAACTTCTTCTAGGATAATTGGAGAACTGTCCATGATGGTTAGTTTGTCCATCTTCATCTCTACACCTGCAGATCTAGAGAAGTTGGGCAGCTCACTGTTAATCATTGATGACTCATCAAAGACTACATTAACAGACTCTTCTACAACATGATTTTTCAAGTTATAGATATTATAAGCTTTGATATGATTGTTGTACCCAACAAATATCCCTTCATAGGATTTGACAGCAAACTTAGTCAAATGTAACTTTTCATTATTGAGCACAAAACATTTACTACCAAACATACTGAGATAGACAAGATTTGGTTTCCTGCCTTTCATAATCTCATAGGGAGTCTTCTTGCGGTACTTGTTGATAGAGACTCTATTTAGGACATGACATGCAATGTTCACTACCTCAGTCCAGAAATATTCTAGGAGAGAAGTGTCACTGAGAAGGGTCCTACCAGCCTCTATGAGAGTTTTATTTTTCCCCTCAGCTATCTCATTTTGCTGGGGAGTTTTAGGTGAAGAAAATTCTTGGTGAATCCCTTGATCTTCACAGAACTTTGTCATGCCTTCAGACTAAAATTTAGTACCATGGTCACTTCTGATTTTGACCACAGAACTGTCTTTTTCATTCTGAACCTGACTAATAAAGGTCACAAAAGTGTCAAGGGTTTCTGACTTTTTCTTCAAGAAGAACACCGAAACAAACCTGGAGAAGTCATCAACTATCAAAAGTGTGTAGACTTTCCTACCTAGACTGTGAACTGACATAGGACCAAACAAGTTCATATACATGAGGTATAAGCACCTCACAGAATTCATGGCACCAATGCTCTTAAAGGATGCTTTGATCTGCTTGTCATTTCGACATGCAGAGCAAATGCCCTCCTTGGTGCATCTTATGATGGGACCATTTCTGACAAGCTCTTCACTAAAGAGGTTACTTATTGACTTGTAGTTCAAGTGAGTAAGTCTCTTATGTCATTGCACACAGTAAGAGATATTCTCATTTGCTACCAGATATACAGGAGTGTCTGAACTTAAACACGGGAAGTTTAAACAGTAAATATTTCATACTGTAAAAGTAAGGAAAATAACAACTCAAAAAATAAATTGCAAAATTACACAAAAAATGTCAAGTGACAAAAAAAATTGCAAGACTCGGGACCGATAGAGGTCCGGTCAGGAGCGACGTCAGGCATTTTTTTGTCGACCTGATCGGGCCTGGTCTCCAACACAATCTCCACACTCAAACCCTCATACATAGCATATTTTACATTTTTTTCACCAAAAGGCCTGATTTCATATAACTTTTATAATTAATATAAAATTTTTCATACAAAATGACTAAACATTATGCAATTCTCTAATTTTAACATTTAAGATAATCATTATAAACAAGAATAAAGAAATTCATGTACTCTTTTGGCAAGCAGGAATAGTGATTTATGACTTCCTCGAGAGTTACACGGCACCCCACACGGTCAATAACACAGCCAGACAACCCGTATTCAGACAATACAGAAACAGCAGCCCAAGACAGAGAACTACACGGCTAAGGACACGACTGTGTCACTACCCGTGTCCTTCATCGGAAAATGGCGTAGCCATCCCGCGTGGATGAACTGTTCACAAAAAGTAGGAACATGACCGTGTCGAGACCCGTGCTGATTAACACGGCCTATGTAGCAACACATCGTTTGGGTGAAAACCGTGAACGCGCCAACTAACATGGCCGTGTAAGAAGCCATGTTCGTGCTATTTTTGACCAGAGGTATAAAAACCTGTAAGAAAGAGAAGAGGACTTTTGGATGAAAATAAGACTGGAGAAACGAGAAGAGAAAGGAGGATTTCATTGGAGAGAAGGTTGAAGAACTAAAATTTGTAATGTCTATCTTTTCTATTTTTCTTCATCCCTTGAATTTGAGATGATGTTTATGGAGTAATTTCTTTTTTGCAAGAGATGTATGGGAACAATATTTTGGTTTCATTACAATTTCTTACCTTTTCTTGAGTTCTTCTATGATTTATCTATATGGTTCTAAATCTACGGGAATGAGTATAATCTGGAATTTTCTCTTATTTGATTTCATAACTTGTGATTGAGAAATCATGAGTTTGGTAAGATCATTTATAGATAAAGAGGTTTGCATGAAATTTTATAGATAGGAAAGCATAAATCTCCCACATTAGTGTTAAAACTAAGAGTGAGTAATATAGAAGAATAGAGCAAGATTTAAGGGTAATGATATGGACGAGATTTAGTTCATTCAACTTAAACATAGTCATTGATTTGCTCAAGAGAGAAATCAATGAGTCTTGAAAAATCTGCGGTAGGAAGAATTCTATGAAACGGTAAGCGTACCGGTGCTTCCTAGCCGACAAGGTATCTACGGCGGTGGTTAGCCTAGACAGCTCGGCACTCCACTAGGCTCGGTGGCTTCGCCAATCCAATTTGTGCCTCTCCTGGCCCGAGCTCAAGCAGGAGATGATTCGGCGGTATGACACTCGCTACTCTGTCTCCTCCGATATCGAGCGTCTTTGCGACGTCCTCCAGACAGATGGACCGGACGACTATGTTAATGAGTTCGCACCTTAGTATCCCACGTCCCCGGGCTACCGCCCGATCATTACCCGGGTTTCTTCATGCAGGATCTACTACCACATATCCTCTCTCATCTCTGCATGCACAACCCTCACACAGTCTCTGACTCCATAGACTTGGCGCTCCTGGTGGAGGGCGACCTCTCCCCCTGGCCACTTGTTCCTACAGTCAACCACCACCAGCCTCGGCCGGCGGCCGCCTTAGCGACCACCAGCCACAGCTCCTCCACCGCGGCATCCGTCTTGGGGTAACCGGCCAGGCCGCCCACCGACCCCTCAGTGCATCTCGAATAGTGATTACAATGAGTTTCACAGCAAGGGTCTCTGTTTTCGGTGCCGCCGACCCTAATCCCCTAACCATGAATGTGTCGTGAAGGAGTTCCACATCATCATCGGTGACGTCGACCTTGAGGTGACCCTAACCAATTTTGAGGCCCTAGATCTCTTAACGAGGGATACACCTCTGAACCCCACCACGCCTACGTCCCACCACCTGGATTTATCCCGTGCCTCAACGGGCGAAATCTGCGACTAGCAAACAATGCAGCTCTTGGGCACACTGCGGATCACCTGAACATCATCATGGTGGATAGCAGTGCAAGCCACAACCCCATCTCTGAGCACCTGGTGCAGCAGCTCTGTCTTCCCACGGTTTCCTCCCCGGATGTTGTGGTCCGTATGGGCGATGGGCGGCACAGATCGAACTCAGGGCCATTGCACTGTCGTCTCTCTTTGCGTGGAGTCCTGTTCCGTGACCGCGGACTTCTACTCATTTGGCTTAGGTGGTTTCGACACCATCCTGTGGGTGGCTTGGCTCCACACGCTCGATGATGTATGCGTCAATTGGGAGAATATGTCCATGCAGTTCCTACACGAGGGTCAGCCATGTCGCCCCAACGGTAACTCGGCTCTCCTACGCTCTCCGATCTCCCTCTGCACGATCCAGCGAACCATGCACATCGGCCTCTCTGTGGGGCTGTGGGCCCTCTCGAGACCGTTCGTTGTGCCACTTCCTTTTCTGAGAAACCACCAAGAGCTTTCTACTGTGCTCTCTAAAGTCATCCAGCCTCTGCCAAGATTGCCACCAGCCCAACCTTCAATGATCAGGAAAAAAGATGGCAATTGGCGGCGTACTACTCAGCCAAGCTACTTGATCTCCGCTACCAACTTCAGGGGGACTCTGGCTCGCAGGAGGTCCTGTTGTTGGGTCTTACCGTCTGTAGTCCGAAGTTACGTGGCTACCCCAGGAGCATTGTTGCCGCCACCCCTCTGACCAATGCCTTGGGGAGAAGACATATTTTCCAGACGGTGACATTGTTACGGTTGTGCATGTCGACGGGACACACACACTAACGAAGTACCGTGGCAAGTCCGCATGCAAAGGGAGATGATGACGGGTTCGTCTGGAGGAGAGACCAAAGACGCGCCACCAATATGATTACTTTATTTGCATTTGTAATGTTATTTTAATTTATGTGTACGCTTTATTTTCACGCTGCTCTTCGTTATCCGCACCCAGCACCTATAAAGGTTGCGTTGTACTCTTTTTCATTATGTTTGGATGTATGGAAATTAGGGTTGCTCCCTAGCTCTTCGTCTTGTTCCCTCCTACCTCTTCCTCACCCCCGTCAGCCCTTCCTCTTGTCGGATTCCTCTTCAGGATCGTATCACATTATGACTTGTTGAACATGAGATATGATGTGCGATGGATGTGACAAAAATGTAAGTCGTTCATATGAATGTCTACATGAATTTGACAATTTTCCTAGAAGGGTGGCATGGGCCTATATATATATATATATTTTATTTATAATAAAGAGAAACTACAAGGCAATGTCATGCTGAACAAAGCAAAAAAGATTTTGGGATTGAGACATACCTCTTTCCAAATCGAACTCATTATTTCAAGCAAGCTTGGCGACAAAATCAGCGGCAGTGTTGGCATCTCGGTCAATGAGAGAGATAACCACCCTTGGAGATCCGTAAGAAGCTTTGCAAAGTGAGATTCAGTGTTGCCAGAGTAGGCCCCCGAAAGGATGCGATGAACCTTGTCACATGCGTTCGAAGAGTACCGCTCAAGGATAATCCCTGCAGCCTCGCTGAAAAAAAATTTGCAAGAGCAAGCCCCGCGATAGCGCTTCTAAATTCGATCATGTCGACTGAACGACTGTGGCATTTGATCCCCTTTGCGGCAAGCAGAGCCCCGAGATGATTGCGGACAACGCAACCAAGCCCGGCCATGAAATTCTCCTGTACCGATCCATCAAAGTTTACCTTGATCAATCCTGCGGGTGGGGAAGTCCATAAGGATTGGTAATTACGCTGGACATTCCAGTTCCCGAGTGAGGCATCGTGTAAGACATGAATGATGATGGAGACGGGCTGCATATATGGCTCACTGTGAATCATGCAATTTCTTGCCTTCCAAGCGTAGTACATGATGGCAATAACGAATTTGGTTATGGCAGATTTATTGTTGGCGCTGCTGGTCTCCCTGTGCAGGACACTCAAAAAACTGGTGTTGTTATCTATTGCGGTGATGTCAAGGCGGGAGGCATCCTTCCAGATTTTTGAGATGAACCTGCATTCGCCCAGCATGTGGCTGACGGTCTCATCTTGCCCGCACCCCCAAGGACAGTCGGCATCAATTCTCAAGTTATGGCGGAAAAGCCAATGATTTGTGGGGAGGAGATTGTTTGCGACTCGCCAAGCATGTAACTTGAAAATTTTCCGACAACTAACTTGCAACAACAACGTTATAAATAATACGACACAATGATTACAATCTGGGTAAAGTTTCATGAAATGTAACAAATAATGTAATACACATGCAAGAGTCCAAACAAAAAACTGGAAGAACAATACCCGGCAAGTAACGGGATAATATTGGCACAAAGATTACATATTAACATTTTCCAAAACAATGAATTCACACAATGAAATACACTTACAATGCTCTACGGATGTCTGATGAGGTGTCAGTAGTTGGAGAGGGAATGGAATTGCAGAATTTGTACAGTCGACGGAGGTTTGGAGAGCTGGCTCGGGCTGTTGGCTGGCTGATTTGTGTTTTCTGTGGGCTGGATGACTGAGAACAGCAGCTGGGATAGATTGCAGGGGCAGATCGAGGAGATGAGGGGATGGCTGGAGGTGCTGGGGGACTGAAGGAGGCTGCCAGCAGTGTGGAGACCCCAGAATGGGTGCTGGACAGTGGTTGGCTGCAGGGGAAAAGCTGGAATTTCAGGTGCAGGCTGGCTGTTGAAATGCAGGCAGGGGCTGTAAGGAGAACTTAAATTGGGACTAGGCTTAAGCAGAAGTGTGGCTGAACTGGAATATTTGGCCTTCAAAGTAGAGCAGGATTAGGCGTGAGGGTCAGGGAAAAGGAAAAAAGAGTGTGGGGTTCGAAGGGGATGGCTGACTAGGCATTGAGAGTGGGGGAAATTTAGTGGAAACATGGGATTGGTTTGGGAAGAGTGGAGGAGAGGGAAATGTGGGGGAAATGGAAGTGGGGGAATGAGAGTGATTTTAGGATTAGTTGCCACTTGTTTTAGGAGGTGGTTAGTGGTGGGGGAGTGGGGAGATGGCTTGGGAGTTGGGATGGTCGTGGGAGGGTGATGGACGGCCAACAATGGCTAGAGGGGATCGCTGTAGGTGGTGCCGGCGATCGCCGGAAAACTGAAACGAAATGGAAATTAATTGGTGGTGGTGGTGGTACTGGTGGAGGTGGTGATGGTGGAGTTTTGTGGAAATAGTGGTTGCTTGAGGGAGGTGGCCGGAGGTGATTTCCGGCGATTGCCGGTAAAACTGTAAATGGATGGATATTAAGTGGCAGTGGTGGTGGAGTTTTGTAGAGGGAAAATGAAGATGGACGGTGGTGGAGGTTGGGAGAGGGAGGAGTGGCCAGCTCTTAGGTGGTGGAGGGAGAGGAGGGAGGTCGGCCAGCTCTTAGGTGGTGGAGGGAGAGGAGGGCGGTCGGCCAAGGAAGGTGGAGGAGAGGAGAGTAATTTCTAACCTTTGCACTTGGAATTTGATTTGGGCACCGGCGATCCAAAAAAATCTTCTTGCACATCACTTTCAATACCCTCTAAATGAATATTTTATCCCTATTAATAGACTAAGGGGTCATCATAAACCGTGATGATTCTCCGATCACGATGAGACTCAAAATATCAGAAAAATACAAAAAATAACTAAAAATCAAGGATCATTGATTTGCGCAAAATGGACTGAAAGGGGGAAAAGTTATACCCTTGAGTTTTCTCTAAAGGAGGGTGAATAGAGATTTAAAAATATTTACTCAAAATATAAACATATTCAAATATTTCTCAAATTAACATTCACAACCACACAGCCACAATCAAGTTTGCACAGCAGAATATAAAACAGGAAATAAAAATAGAAACAAAGCACACAAAAATGCACAACACAAAAGATACAAGATATATAATAGTTCCATAAAATCTGGGTGCGTTCACTCTTCTATCACTTTAATAGGAATCCATCATCACAGCGTCTGATTCTTTTGATAAGTGGACTCTCAGAAACATGATTAAGTCTTTTGTTAAGAACAATATTAGAACCAATACATTAGATCTTTTGATAAGAAAATCTTGAACCAGACAACCGGATCTTTTGATAAGAAGATCTTCAACCAAACTGAATCTTCTGAAGAGGGATTTTAAATACTCTTTACTCAATGACAAAAAATGAAAGTGTAGGAGAAGAGAAGAAGAAGCAAGTCTTTTGAATTGAATCCTCTTCGGCGAATTTCTCTAAGGAATCTTGGTACTCTAGTGAACTGGATTTTGTATATGATTAATCTTTTTTAGAGAAGATGAAAGGGTTGCTAAGCTATTGATAAAATGTTTTTCAGACTGTTTTCAGATTGTTTATTGTAGAGAGAAGAGAGGAAGAAGAAGCAGTTGAGAGATCTGTCTCTTTTGATTTCTATATTCAATTGTGTATTCATTTATTTCCTCTACTTCAAATCTGTGTATATCAATCCCTAGAGAATTTCAAATTCTTTCCATTAGGCGATTGTCTTTATAAGGAATGAGATAATATCTTTTTATATTTTGTCTTCAGAAATCTCATCAACCTTTTCAAAATTCTTCCTTATATTCTTTGGAAATTTTGTAAAGAATTGTTTTTCCTTCAATCTCAACTCTTTAATTTTGAATAACTTCCATAGTTATAGTCTTTAAAGAATTTTGAGTGGAATCCTCTGAAATTTACTTTCTAGATAGATGGCAAAAGCTACTTCGAGTTCTAGCAGAGGGAACGCGGAATTCTGCTTCAAAATAGGAGTCTAACGACTTGACTAAATACTTGACGTTGCGTCGATAACTTGTCGACGTATGCGTCAACTTCTGCCTTGGAGAAGCGTCGGCTTCACTTCAGAAGAAGCATCGACAATCAGTCAAAAATGCGTCGACTTCTAGTTGACGTTGCGGTGATGTCTACTTGACGCAACTGTGTCTTGGTTGTTTTTCACCTTGTTTTCAGCTTACCCTTCTCATGACCTTGACTTGACCGACTTCCTAAGACATCTACGACCAAATTACCCTCTCTAGACAGCATGAAAAATTATCCTAGGAAGTAAAATCACTTATAAATAATTTTTAAAGTTAAATCATAGGGTTTCCCCAACATGGACAACTCTGATTGTCTTCTAGACCTATTGATGCAGGACGGCGCATACGGTTTGCGCGACTATCAACTTTTCTTAGGAAATCCTAATGCATGCAATGTTTAATGAAATTTGCACAGATTTTTTGAGTGGGTGTTGCACACACTTAAAGAAATTAAACAATTTCTAATTTTTGTAGAGCAAAAAATAACTATTTTGTTTCAAAAGAATTTTCTTGAAAAAATGGTTCAATTCAAAATCTGAGAAGAGCAGATTAGCAGCTTTCGTTTCCCTAGTCATAGCAAAACGAATATCGTGAACTCCAAGTTACGTTTCCGATTGGAGTTTTTGACATAGCATTCGCTGAAAAAATCCAGACAAAAATCCAGCAAATGAATCTAAAATCCTAAATAGAAAATTTAGACACACACAAATGAGGGGGAAGAAACAATATACTCACGGAAAGTGGGTCTTTCCGCAATCGAAGTCGACGGCGATCCTGTGAGGAATTCCTCGTCACCTTCGATCTCCCTCTCTGAGTTGGCCGCTTTCGCTCACGGGCACCAAGGAGAAATAATTCGCTCACTCACACACACAGTGGCTCACACAAAATCACAAAGAAAGAGAGTACTCAATCTCATCCCAAAACAACACTTAATCACACAGCACTTCAATTCAACAAAAAAAACATTCAGTAATTTCATTCTTCAACAACTATCGAAACAACAACATTTTAATCTCAACATTCAACTGTTCATCCTCTCTCAAAACGAAAACAGTAACAAACGAAAATTTTCCATCAACAACATCTCTCAATCAAAACAAAAGAAGTAAACACAGGTCTCTTTCACTCAACATAAAAAATAAACATTCAAAATTCACAAAATCATCATCTCTTCAAAAAAAATGCAAAAACAGAAGCAATCCCCTTTTATAAGCTTCACTGAAACAAACTCCTAACCGTGGAAAGGTGCGGTCATGGAAGAAGCATGAGTAAGAGCTGAAACTGCCGGGAGAGTCGCGCTCTACAATCGAACCTGATGCCAAAACCGTCGGGAGTCGTCGTGCTCTTCGATCGTGCATGGGTATGGCGGGATCGTGGGCGGACGATGTGTGATCTGGGAGCTGTACCGCGTGCAGCCGCTGAAACCGGAAGAAACCTGGGGGCCTGGTAGATCGGGGAAGAATCCTACGGCGGGGAGCCCTAATGCGAGCAACAGAAGAACCGGGAAAATGAAATAGTGTGGCTTTTTTTGCTGAAGAGGAAATTTGGAACGGTTCTTTAATGTTTTCATGGGCTGGGCCAGTTCTTCTTGGATGGGTTCACTTGGAAGAAATAAATTAAAAACCAATTGAATGACATAAACAAAAAAAACTACGCGCGCAGACGTGCAATTAACAAAGTCCCAACATAATACTGCAAATAAAATAAAATACAAAATAATATAAAATAAAATGTAATAACTCAGGTCCGGTAAAAGTCCGGTGGGGTGCGACGTCGGGCACTTCGCGTTGACCTATTCTAGGATGGTCTCCACCAACTCTCCCCCTCTCAAAATCACTTATCTCAGGTGAGCGATCCGATCGGTAGTGTTGTAGAAGATCAGCATTCAAGCGTTGTAACTTAACTACTTAGCCAAGAACCAACTGGTCTCGGACTCTGGTCTGCCATGCCAACGAACCAAGTACCTTTGAAAACCATCATCAGTAGTTTATCACTATCTCATCATCTAGGATCTGCTCGGGAACCAAAATATGCTACGGAGGTCTGTCAGCAGCTCTTGTAACAGGTATGGTAGAATCACCTAGGGTCACATGCTCGGCCTGAAAACTGTCAGTAGGAAAGGAAGAACTGCAGGCGGCGCGTCAGTAACTGAATGAGTGTCGGTGTGTCCTGAATATCGCTCCTCACTATCACTCACCAACCCAGAAGAATCAAATGGAGGAGAATGTAATGGAAAATCTAAAGACTCATGTGGATAGACGTAGAATAAAGTCAAATCGGCTACGTTAAAAACCTGATTTGCTCCCCAAACAGAAGGGATCTCAAGTTCATACGCATTTCTCCTAATCCGCATTACCATTGTAAAGGGTCCAATTCCGGATTTAGTCGAACCATCACCAAGTCATCCACTATGAAACTAGTTGTTCTTTTATGCTTATTAACTTGAGTTGCATATAAATCATAAGTAATATGCAATTTCCGCTCAATTTCTTTATGCAAATGCAATGCATAGCCATGTGCAAACTGGCTAGTCCTAAAAGTGAGTGGAAGTGGTGCTAAATCTAGAGGCATTCGTGCAGTGTGACCATGAACAACCTCATTGGGATAAACTCGTAGATCTATTTTTCGAATTATTATTGGTCAATTGAGCATGTGGAAGAATTAGATATCAATTCCCCTGGTGATCTCCTACCAAACAATGCAGTAAATTTCCTAAACACATATTTACATCCTTAGTTTGACCGTCAGTCTGTGGATGATAGGCGGTTGAAAATAGAAGTTTAGTACCTAACAGTCTCTAGAGTAACTTCCAAAAGTAGCTGGTGAACCTTACATCTCGATCAGTAATGATAGTCTTAGGTATTTCTCGGTGCGCGACCTCTTTATAATAAATACGGCCAATATGAGAGGTGTCATCGGTTTTGTTGCCGTGGATGAATACGTCATTTTAGAAAACCGATCGACCATTATAAGAATGGAATCGTGCTTCCTAAAAGTGTGAGGCAACCCAGGCACAAAATCCATGCTACCATCATCCCAAGGAATATTAGGCGCCGGTAAAGGTGCGTATAATCCGGCGGGTTGTTTATTGCCCTTCGCTACCTGACAAGTGCGGCAGCTACTGACAATTTGTGCCCGTTTCATCCCGGGCTAATAGAATCGTTCCTCTACTAAGGCTATTATTTTATCTCGTCCAAAGTGTTCACCTAAACCTCCACCATGTAATTCTCATATGATAAAATTTCACAACGAAGTGCGAGGAATACATAGACGGACCCCACGAAAAAAATATCCATCTGTAATCTGGTAATCAGTCTTATTGTGAAGGGAGTCTGAACGTATCGCAACATAAATACCATTAAAATTGAGACAATTGGAATAGTTACCTTTGATACGCTCAAATCCTATCACCTGAGTACATCGGTGACTCAACTAAGGGCTTAAGAACGAAGGTTTACTCTTGGAGATATGATACCTATTTAGCCTGTCAAAGGTTCAATTTTTGTTGTGAAATGATGTAACGTAATGCCTGATGGTCGGAGTGGAGGACAAACTCCTTGGGCAACAAATAGTGCCTCTAGTGACGCAACATCTGCACAATCAGATAGAATTCGCGCTCATCATTAGAATAATTCAGCTTCGAACCTGAAAGCTTTTCACTAAAAAATCTAGCGAGGTGACCTTCTTAACAAAGCACATCTCCTATACCTACCCCAGAGGCATCACAAGATACCACGAACATTAGACTAAAGTCAGGGAGTCTCAGAACTAGTGCAATGGACATCTTATCCTTGATAATCTCAAAAGCTCTAGCGGCTGAAGACGTGCACTGGAAATTTCTCTTCTTCGTACACTCGTTGACTGTTGTCATACTAGTACTAAAGTTCATAATGAATAGACGATAAAAGGTGTCTAGTCCATGAAAACTATAGACATCATAAATGTTGTGAGGTGTAAGCCACTCACGAATCGCTCGAACTTTCTCAGGATCCATAGTGATACTAGTGGAGCTCACTATATATTCAAGAAAAATCACAAAATCTGTCATAAAAACACATTTCTTTAAATTGGTGTATAGTTGCTCGGCTCGCAAGAGCTCAAAGATAGTACGTAGGTGAGTCAGGTGCTCACTATCAATTTGACTATATATCAAGATGTCGTCGAAATAGACTACAACAAACTTCCTAATATACAACCTACAGACCTGGGTCATCATCCAAGCGATAGTATTAGGGGCATTGAATAAACCAAAGGGCAGCACAAGCCACTCATAAAGTCCGTCCTTCGATTTGAAGGCAGACTTCCACTCGTCTTGTTCGCGGATCTGGATCTGGTGGTATCCAATACGAATGTCGATCTTTGAAAAGATCAACGCACTATCTTGTTGGGGTATCGGGAAATGATATTTCAATGTAATCTTGTTAATTGCGCGACTGTCAACGCACATTCACAATGTACCATCCATTTTCGGGGCAAGGAGGGCAGGCACCGCACATAGACTAAGGCTATGATGAATAAAGCCTCGGTCTAATAGCTCCCTGATCTGCTTCTGCAGCTCCTCGTGGGCGGCAGGATTCAACCGATAATACTGAAGATGAGGGAGGGAAGCTCCAGGAACAAGATCTATCTCGTGTTGAATAGACCTCATGGAAGGTAACTCAATTGGAAGCTCATCAGGGTGAATATCCTGAAACTCCTCTAAGAGTCGCTTAGCAGGTAGAGGAATAGACTCATACTTCTATAATAGGTCAAATGCCTATAAGACAACTAATGCATATAAAAATCCACCGTCAAAACTCTCTCAATGAAACTCAATGTCTCATATAATACTAAGAGTCTTCTTTCTTTTGGTAGGAGGAAGACTCTTTCGCACTATTGCTCGCGCATGATGTTTGTGCTTTGGGTCATATCGGCGTCAACACTACTATCTTTTCATCCAGTAGAAAGAGGCAAGTGTTAGACCTTCCATGTATGGTGACATTTCGATCATATAACTAAGGTCGCCAAAGTAAAACGTGGCACACATCCATAGGCATAACATCGCATTGTATCATGTCCGAGTTGGTACCAATACTGATGGACACTAGACATCTTCTAGTCATCGATAAAGTGGTCTTGCTGACCCAAGCTACCAGAAATGGGGATGGGTGTGGCTCAGCATTGAGTCCCATGCGAGATAATGCTGTCTCAGCTATCACATTCGTACAACTCCCACTATCCACCACTAAACGATATACTTTCTCACCATCCTTAAAGTAGGCCTGGAAGGTGTTCGTTCGTCAATAGTCCGTTGATTCTTGTGGCGTAGATAATATGCATCTCACCACTAGAACGATGAGATTTATCTCCTCATCGCTAGGGGTACCATACATTTCGTCATTAAAGACGCGAGAGTCCTTCTCGACTATAGTCTTTTCTACAAGATCATCCTCTTCAGTCATCTTGTGGATAACTAGTGTACCCTTCTTTTTGGGACAATCCCTAAATATATTGTTCATTTGCTGGCACTCATAACATCAGATTTGTGAAGGGTCACAGATCCCATAAGGGATTTCCCTTTCTGATCTCTCGTGAAAGTCGTTGTAGGCTTTGATCCACTCTCCTTACTCTTAGGTTCTTCTTTCTTATAATGAATAATTATTTTGGTCTAATATTTGAACCGGGAGGTTCTCTTTTAATGCTCCTAGATATCGATGACGATAGATATGGTCTCTGATAGGGAATAGTGGTCATATCGAATCAACTTATCTCGAATCTCATGTCGTAGCCCGCATCTAAATTTAGATATAATATCACGTGGGTGTTCTACTACGTTACACCGAATCAGTAGATCCTTCATTTCAGCAAGGTAATCAGATACTGAATTGGATCCTTGACATAGAGATGTCAGCTCATCTCGTAGACGGGTCTAATAGTGTTGCGGAATATACTGCTCCTCCAAAATGTCTTTCATGTGAGGCCAATAGGAAATGGGAGGGAGTTCATTCCTCTCAAGACTTCACTCTTCTCGGATCCAAAAGATTTTTGCTCGCCCGGTCAATCTCATTTTGGCGAACTGAACCTTTTGGTCATCTATCATACGATGCCGCTCAAAATAGGTCTCTATATCTATAACTCAGTCAAAAAAGATCTGGGATCCATAGAACCATCGTAAAGAGGCGGATCTAGTTTCACTACTCGTGTGAGATCAGGTCGTCTATCCTTGGGAGTATAGTCATAATTGTCATCGTAAAGATCACAATTTTCTTGACGTCGTGGGGGTGGCGGTTGATGTCAATCTCTATGACGATCTTCAAGAAGCAAGGCAGGATTAGGCCGGCGATGGTCTCGAGGACGCTCATCTCTAGCCAAGTCATGATAAGGTCTTTCCTGATAATTATCTCACGTACCTAGGAAAGGTTCTCGTTGGGGCTCAGGAATATACCTAGGGGAATTTCTACCCCAGTGATGTTCAAATTCGAGCCTATCTAAGGGATTTCTAACTTCTTCCTCAAAAAAATGATTCCTCCTAAGGGTAGATCTTTTGACGTAGTGATGTGGGACTTCATGATGGGGTCGAACAGAATGATTATCCCGAAATTGAGGTGACATTGAAGCTCGAGGGGGAACTTTGAGACTATTCACCCTAACACTAAGGTTTTTGAACTCATCATGCACTTGGTGTATACTCTCGGTTAACGCCGACATTTGGTGGACGAAAGGTAAAAAAAACACGGGGGTGGTTCATTCCTTCGTTCACACGACTCGTTTGACCACGTTTAACTCAACGCGTCTCCGAATTGACCTCTTGAGGATGTTCAGAGGGCAGATTGTGATGGGATGAACTCATACTTGCTAATCTAGCACTATGTAGATGCATGCAAAACAAACAACAAGAATTAATGGATGATTATGCTGTTAAATAAAATTCTTTTTTTTAAATAAAAAAAATAAAATGCTATGCGGGTTCCTATTCTGCACAGGACGGATTCCGAAACTTAGAAATTTTGGAACCTAGCTCTAATACCAAATTTATGCAGGAAGGCGCTTAGGGTTTGCGCGCATGTCGACTTTTCATAGGAAACTCTAATGCAAGCAATGTTTAATGATATTTGCACAGATTTTTTGAGCGGGCGTTGCACATACTTTAAGACATTAAACAACTTTTAATTTTTATAAAGCACAAAAAAACTATTTGTTTCAAATGAATTTTCTTGAAAAAATAGTTCAATTAAAAATCAGGGGAAAGAAGATTGGCAACTTTCATTATGTTTCCCTTGTCGTAGCAAAATGAATATCGTGAACTCCAAGTTACGTTTTTGATTGAAGTTTTCGACGTAGCGTTCGCTGATAAAATCCAGAAGAAAATCCAGCAAACGAATCTAAAATTCTAAAGAGAAAATTTAGGCACACACAAAGGAGGGAGAAGAAACAATTTACCCACGAAAAATGGCGTCTTCCCGCAACTGAAATCGACGGAGATCCTGCGAGAAATTCCTCATCACCTTCGATCTCCCGCTCCGAGGTCGGCCGCTTTCACTCACGGGCACCAAGGAGAAATAATTTGCTCACTCACACACGTATTGGCTCCAACAAAATCTCAAAGCAAGAGAGCACTCAATCTCATCCCACAGCAACACTTAATCACACGGCACTTCAATTCAACAGGGAAAAAAACATTCAGCAATTTCATCCTTCAACAGCTATTGAAACAACAACCTTTTAATCTCAACATTCAACTGTTCATCATCTCTCAAAACAAAAACAGTAGCAAACAAAAATTTTCCAAAAACAGCATCTCTCAATCAGAACAAATGCAGCAAACACAGGTCTCCTTCACTCAACATCAACAATCAACATTCAACGTTCACGGAATAATCATCTCCCAAAAAAATGCATAAACAGAAACAATCCCCTTTTATAAGCTTCACGGAAACTAACTCCTAACAGTGGAAAGGTGCGGCCTTGACAGAAGCGTGGGTAAGAGCTGAAACCGCCGGGAGAGCCACGCTCTACGATCGAACCTAATGCTGAAACTGTCGGGAGTCGTCGTGATCTTCAATCGCGCATTGGTATGGCAGGATCATGGGTGGATGATGCGCGATGTGGGAGTTCTACCGCGTGAAGCCTCTAAAACCAGAAGAAAACTGCGGCTCTGGTAGATCGGGGAAGAATCCTACGGCTGGGAGCCCTAATGCGAGTAGCAGACGAACCCGGAAAAAGAAATAGTGCAGCTTTTTTTGCTAAACAAGAAATTTGGACAAGTTCTTTAATGTTTTCATGGACCAAGTCGGTTCATCTTGGATGGGTTCACTTGAGAGAAATAAATTAAAAACCAAATTGAACGACATAAACAAAAAAAACAGCTACGCGTGCAGGCGTGCAATTAACAAAGTCCTAACATAATACTACAAATAAAATAAAATACAAAATAATATTGTTGAGTTGGTGTTATATTTCTATTTTCTCTGTGTAACAATTTGCGATACTAATGTTGTACGGGTTGGCTATATATACCCAAACCTTATGTATGGAAATAAATCTTTTCTCCCATTCTCACATTTCAACATGGTATCAGAGCCTTAGGGCTTCCCGATACCGCGCGCCTGCCTCGCGAGTTCCGCCGCCGCTCGTTCCGCCTCGCCTCGCTCGATCCGCCCCGCTCCTCCCTCCACCGGATCGTGTCGTGCATCGCGCGCTCCGCCTGCCTGCGGGGATCTTCTTGCGCGTCACTGCGTCCCGTCTCGCGCATCGCGCGTTCCGCGCGCCGCCCCCCGCTCGATCCGCTCGGCCGCTCGGCCGCCCGCTCTCCCGCCTCTTCCGGTTTCTTTCCTTCTTCCCCTCCGTTCTTGGTCTCGATTCCTTGGCACCGGCGATGCGATGAACATGTCATTTCCGGTGTCTCTCTTTCTCTTCCCCTCCTTCCTCTTTCTATGAGGCAGCCCTAGTTTCTATCTAGGCTTTCTTTTCTTATTTCCTGGTTCCCATGGCCGACCCTGATGGATCTCCTACCGTGTCTTCCGCCACCGGTGTGCCCCCGGCCTCTGTGATATCAAGTGCTTTCTCCCGCCCTGGGCATGATCACAATACTCCTCAGATTACGACAATCCGTCTGGATGGTACTAATTATCTACCATGGGCTCGGGCTATTACCCTTGCTTTGAAGAGCCGCCGATTGTTTGGGTATGTCATGGGCACCACACCTACCCCTACCTCGGATTCCCCTGATTGGGTGCAATGGGAATCGGAGAATTCTCTCGTCATGTCTTGGTTGACGAACTCCATGGTTGACTCCATCGCCCGCAACTATTTGTTCCTGGACACTGCTGCTGCTATTTGGCGAAGAGCCGAGACTACTTATTCGTGTCGGGGCAATGCTGCCCAGATATTTCAGCTGCGCCGAAAGATATACCTGGTTTCCAGAGGCTTATTGGCAAATTGATTTACTTATCGCACACCCGGCCTGACATTTCTTATGCAGTGGGGGTCCTCAGTCAGTTCATGCACTCTCCAAAGGCCCGCCATGTTGACGCTGCGCATCGTGTCCTCCGGTACCTCAAGGCCTCACCGGGGAAGGGCATCCTTTTTTCCCCAAATACGGAGTTGAACATCGATGTTTATACTGATGCAGACTGGGCCGGATCGTCATCTGATAGACGATCTACATCAGGATATTGTTCTATGGTTGGAGGCAATTTGGTTAGCTGGAGAAGTAAAAAGCAACATGTAGTTGCTAGGTCGAGTGCTGAGGCCGAGTTTAGAGCAATGGCTCATGGCATCTGTGAAGGACTATGGATATCAACCATCCTGGGGGAACTCGGTTTGAAGAAAAATGAGTCGATCAGGTTGTACTGCGATAATAAAGCGGCAATTTCTATCGCTCACAATCCAGTGCAACACGATCGCACAAAGCACATTGAGATTGACAGACACTTCATTAAGGAGAATATCGATAGGGGAACAGTGGTCATCCCGTTAGTTCCATCGGATCAACAGTTGGCAGATGTTCTTACGAAGGGTTTGAGCTTCAACAAGTTCACTAATCTAATCGGCAAGTTCGGCATGGCTGATATCACACGCCCAACTTGAGGGGGGGTGTTGAGTTGGTGTTATATTTCTATTTTCTCTGTGTAACAATTTGCGATACTAATGTTGTACGGGTTGGCTATATATACCCAAACCTTATGAATGGAAATAAATCTTTTCTCCCATTCTCACATTTCAACAAATATAAAATAAAATGTAATAACTCAGGGTCGGTAGAGGTCCGGTCAGGTGCGGCGTCGGGCACTTTTGCGTCGACCTGATGTAGACTGGTCTCCACAACCTATGTTTGTCGTGATCCCGTCAATATGAATTAGTCATAATGAGTTGTCAAATCATAGGTTTTCCTTGAATTTTGAAAGTTGCAACAGAATCGCACACGGCTAATGTGGGGGTATTAACTCAAATACTGCATGTTGTGTTGATTAATTGGGAGGGAACAACCCTTGGTTGATTAGAGGGCTGGGTGGGCTAGGGTTATCCATGTATACATACACATAAACCAACACTAATCTTCAAATAAGTGGCAGACAAAGGAATAAAGAAAGGAAAGGATTAACCTACGTTTCTATGTTTGTCATTGCGCTCTAGCTACTCTATCTCGTATTCTTAGTCTCCTCTGTGTATGTCATTACACACTAGCTACTTTCTCTCTCATTCTTTTCCTTCTCACACATAGAGCACACACAATTCAGCATCTACTCCTGAGTGGCATGGATCCAACACTTTATTAGGACAGAAACATCATTCAATTTGTGGAAATTCAAAATCAATCAGTGCTACAGAGATCTTTGATAGCTCGTCAAGAATTTGGGGAATATTGTTGATGCATTAAGGAGGTACTATTGTCACATCCAAGTTAGCAGAAAGTTTCGATATGGCAAAGATAACTCGGGAGAAGTTATTCAAGATGTTAACTACCCAAAAGGATGAGATCTGGTTGAGGATGGAGATAATTCTAGAGAATTTTGTCGCCAAGGCATGTTCTTAGTAAAAGTTCTACAATCTCATTGTGAAGGATTGATTGTGAAGAAGAAATGGAGGATAAAATGTAGCATGCTTAAGCACACATAGAGCATGTTAGCTGTACCCACCACCATGAAGGAAAGCTCGCAGAGACGTGTACCTTGTGGGGAGATAAGAAGATAAAGAATAAGATGTGAAGGGAAATTCCAGCTGGGCAGCATCAACACACGTTATGTTGGAGGCCTACTTGCATGTTGTTGTTTTTTTGTTGTTTTTTTTGGCTACCTAAGAAGTCCGCTAGGCAAGGACAATGAGGTAACTTAGATCGTATGGCTTAATGGGTAACTGAGTTATTTAGGCGTCACTCCCACCTTTTATTCCTTGTTGATGTAATAATAGTTGAATATTCGTGTTTTTATTTTATGTATTCCGCGTGATATGTCACGTGCTAGTGTTCCTATATATATGAGTGTGTAGCCCGGTTTAGGGCATTACAAGGTTAATTCCCGATTTCTACTTGGTATCAGAGGATTAGGTCTTCCGCCGCTCCCGACCGATCGACGATCCCGCTAGCCCGCTCGTCTCCCGACCGATCATCGATCCCGCTCGTCTCCCAACCGATCGTCGATCCCGCTCGCCCGCTCCAGCCGATCGTCATTAGTCGACCGCTCGCCCGCTCCAGCCGATCTTCGCTCGCCTCCGTCGCCGTCGCCAGTCCGCCGCTCTCGCTCGACCGCTCGCCTCTTTCTTGAGACCGTTCCTCTTCCGCGGTGCTCTTCCTCCGGGGGCCTTCTCCGCCCGGACTTCCGGGCGGCCCCCCGCGTCTCCGGCCGTTTTGTCCTCCATGGGGCAGCCGGAGACATCTTGCTCACCTCCTCCGGTGTTCCTTCCGGCGTAATGATCTACGGGGGACCCGTTGGAGGTCGTCTTCTCTGATTTGGAGCTCTTCAGTCTCTTCTCCATGGATGATCAATCCACTATCTCCACGGCTCCTCACTCCGGTGTTCCAATCGGTTTGTCTGCCGACCCTCCTCAGAGCCATGGCCAGTCGGGCTCGTTGAAGATCACTACTGTTGCCTTGGATGACACGAATTATCTGGAGTGGTCTCGGGCGGCTCACCATGCTATTCGAAGCCACCAGTTGTATGGACTTATTGATGGTACCACCGTTGAGCCACCACGTACCGAACCCACATAGAAGAAATGGGATGCGGAAAATTCTTTGGTTGTCTCGTGGTTACTTCACTCGATGTCCCCTCAGGTGTATCGCAGCTATATGTTGTTGGACTCCGCATATGATATTTGGACTAGGGCCCGTGATACCTACTCTCAGGCAGGCAGCTCGATGCAAGTGTATGAGCTCACTCGCTGTGTTCTGGAGTTGAAGCAGGGCACTATGTCCATTTTTGCCTACTATTCTGAGTTTGAGCGCCTCTATCAGGAACTGGACTTCTTCAATACTTTTGTGGCTGCTTGCACTGCTGATGCGTTGGCCCTTCAGAAAGACAAAGATCGTTTCCGTGTCCACGTCTTCCTTATGGGGCTCAATATGGAGTTTGATGCTGTTCGCTTGCATATTCTCCATCATGAGCCACTTTCCTCTCTTCGGAAGGCCTTCAGCACGCTCCTCAATGATGAGAATCGGTGTCGTGCTCTTGGTCTCACCCCTGCTACTGATCATTCAGCGCTTGTCGGGACTTCACGCGGACCACCTCTTTGTAGCCACTGTGGGAAGAAGGGTCATACCAGGGACTCATGTTTTTGTTTACATCCTCATCTTGCCCCTGCTGGTCGGGGTTCTAGCACTCGGGGTCGCGGTGGGCACCGTGGTGGTGGCCGTCAGTCTGAAGATTGTCCTCAGTTTTCTGCGCACTCTACTGAGGTTCAGGAGGACACCTCTGGAGGCATGTCTGTTGTCGAGTTAGATGCTCTCCGTCGCATGCTGCGCTCCCACATTGACTCTCCTACTGCTGGTTCTCATGCTGTTGTTGCTACTTCGGTTCTCTCCAGTGCTCATGTTGTGTCCTCCCCTTCCGGGCGGATTATTGACTAGGGTGCGACCGATCACATGGCTGGTTCTGCCTCAGGTTTTACCTCCTATAATCCTCTTTCTGGTCGTGATAAGGTTATTGTTGCTAATGGCTCTCTCTCTGCCATCGCTGGTAAAGGGACTGTCTCCTGCTCTCCCGATTTATCACTGTCCTCTGTGTTGCATGTCCCGTCTTTTCCTCGCAATTTGCTTTCCATTAGTCACTTAACTGCTTCCTTAAACTGTTCTGTGACATTCTTTCCTGATGTTTGTGTGTTTCAGGATTTGGATACGAGGCGGACGCTTAGCAGTGGTAGGAACGTTAGTGGACTGTACTTGCTGGACCAGTCTTCTTCCAGTGCTTTTTCCTCCACCATATCTCTGAATCTACATGATATTCAACGCTGGCACCAGTATCTTGGCCACCCTTTGCCTCTTTATCTTACTAAGTTGTTTCTTGTTTTTCACTCCTTAATTCAGTCTTTTTCTTGTGATGCATGTGAACGCTCTAAACATGTCCGTCAGAGTACTAGTCATGTGTCAGTCCCTAATCTTTGTCCATTTGATGTTATTCACTCTGATGTTTGGGGCCCGTCTCCAGTGTTATCTTTATCTGGTTATAAATGGTTTGTTACTTTTATTGACTGTCATTCCCGCGTTACGTGGGTTTATCTGCTTAAAAAGAAAAGTGATGTCCTTTCCTGCTTTCAGACGTTTCATAAGATGGTGAACCAACAATTTGGTGGCACAATTCGGGTGTTGCGTAGTGATAATGGTGGAGAATATGATGACCGGGGTGTTTTTGGGGCCTATCTATCTAATCATGGCATCATACATCAAACCACGCGCGTCCATACTTCCACCCAAAATGGGGTGGCCGAACAGAAGAATAGACACTTGTTGGAGGTCGCTCGGTGCTTACTCCTTGCTATGCACCTTCCCAAATCCTACTGGGGTGATGCAGTTCTCACAGCTGCTCATCTCATTAACCGTCTTCCGTCTCGTACCCTTTCATTTGATACGCCCCTATCGCGTCTTGCCAAACAACACATCATCCACACCTCTAATCTTGCTCCTCATATCTTTGGCTCTGTCTGCTTTGTCCATGTTCATATCCCGCATCGTGATAAACTTGATGCGCGTTCCCTGCGGTGTATTTTCATTGGGTAATCCCCTACCACCAAAGGGTATCGTTGTTATCACCCTCCGACTCGGCGCTACTATTGCACTATGGATGTTACATTTCGTGAGGGGGATTCGTACTTTCGTCCTCGTCAGGGGGTTACGAGAAGTGACGGTGACGAGAACATCGAATCTCCTCTTCCAATTATTAACATTGAATCTACTCTTCCAATTGTTGCCACTCCTCTTCCTTCCACTTCCGCTCCACCTATATTATACACGTACTCACGTCGTCCCGGGACTGTTGTGCAAGTGCAGACTATGAATGTTCTGTCAGTGCCAATGACTGTCTCAGCTCTAGATTCAGATGATGATCTCCATGTTCCTCTTGCACGTCTTATAGGTAAAAGGGGTGGCATCAAACACCGCATTGCCAACTACATTTGTCATACTCATCTATCTCAGGCTCATAAAGCCTTTATCTCCTCTCTGTCATCTATTGTGATTCCTAAGACATGGCAGGAGGCTGTTCAGATACCTGAATGAAAACAGGCTATGGAGGAGGAACTGAGTGTCTTGGATAAAAATAAAACATGGCGGCTCACTAGTATTCCCCCTGGGAAGAGAACGGTCGGATCTCGTTGGGTCTTCACCGTCAAACAGAACCAAGATGGGGTGGTGGAGCGATACAAAACACGTTTAGTGGCTCGAGGATATACCCAAGCTCAAGACATTGACTATCAGGAGACCTTTGCTCCTGTTGCCAAGATGAACTCAATCCGTGTGCTTCTTTTTTATGTTGTGATTCGGGGATGGGAGCTACTGCAGCTCGATGTCAAGAATGCATTCTTGCATGGTGATCTGAAAGAGGTCTATATGGATATTCCTTCGGACCTTGATGTCAAAAATTCCAACCGGAGGGTCTGTCGGCTGCTAAAATCCCTGTATGGCCTAAAACAGTCTCCGAGAGCGTGGTTTGGGCATTTTAACAAGACCATGCTACGTCTTGGATATACTCAAAGTCAAGCTGATCACACCCTCTTCAGCAAGAGGAATGGTACTCTGGTTTCTATCCTTATTGTGTACGTGGATGACATCATCATTACCGGAGATGACTTGGATGAGATCAAGTACTTGAAAAAACAACTGGGCGAAAAATTTGAAGTCAAGGATCTGAGAAAGTTGAAATATTTTTTGGGAATTGAAGTTGCAAGGTCCTGGCAGGGGATCTTCATCTCCCAAAGGAAGTATACTCTTGATCTTCGGGAGGAGACTGGGATGCTTGGGTATGCTCCTGATGACACTTCAATTGAGGTAAATCATAAGATTGATGCAGATATTAGTGGGGAGAAAGCGGATGCCTCAAAATACCAACGACTGGTTGGGAGGCTCATTTATCTGTTCCATACTCGCCCAGATATCACGTATGCGGTGGGTGTCCTAAGCCGGTATATGCACCCCCCTACGTTACGTAATCAGCAAGAAGCCTTTAGGGTGTTGCGATATCTCAACAAGACACCCGGGCGAGGGATTCTGTTCAAAGAAAATCAGTTGTTGGAGGTTGAGGTATTTACTGATGTTGATTGGGCTGGTAGTCAAGATGACAAAAAGTCAACCACGGGATGCTGCACATTTGTGGGAGGCAACCTGGTTTCATAGAAGAGCAAGAAGCAGAACGTGGTTGCTCGCTCAAGTGCTGAAGCAGAATACAGAGCTATGGCTCAAGGCGTTTGTGAGGGACTGTGGTTGAGAACCATTCTCCAAGATTTGGGCCTTCAGGTGAACAAACCTATTACTATCTACTGTGATAACAAGGCATCCATCAGCATTGCACACAATCCAGTTCAACATGACAGGACCAAACATGTGAAAGTTGATAGACACTTCATCAAAGACCACCTCGATAAGGGGAATATCTGCACTCCGTTTGTGAGTTCATTTGATCAGCTTGCCGACGTTTTCACCAAGGGGCTAAGCAGCGACAACTTCAAGAACAATACTGCCAAGTTGGGAATGATCAATATATATTCCCAACTTGAGGGGGAGAGTTGAATATTCGTGTTTTTATTTTATGTATTCCACGTGATATGTCACGTGCTAGTGTTCCTATATATATGAGTGTGTAGCCCGGTTTAGGGCATTACAAGGTTAATTCCCAATTTCTACTATAATAGGCGTCAATGCTTATTGCGCACAATCCTATGTTTCAAGAGAGGAGAAAGCACATAGAAATTGATATTCAGGTACTACTAAGTTGCAAATATTTTTACAAAATTCTTACAATGTCAATCACTACAATCCTTTTGAAATTGGTTATACATATAGGGTAAATTACCAGGACCTCCGCTGGGAGTTTGCATAATTACAGGTTGCACTCCTCTATCTTTTGAAATTACATTTACCTCCCCTCTATGTTTCCTTGGTTTACAAAAATGCCCACTTGTTAAAAATTTGATGGAAAATGATAAAATCAGCAAAATTGTTTTATGATATTTCAATTTTATCCATTTATAATGATTCTAGATTCATTACAGAGGGTAAAATGTAAAGGGCCCTTTTCAATGTAGAGTTGCTATAAAGGGTAAAATTGGAATATCGTAAAATGATTTGGCATATTTGATCACTTTCCATTCATATTTCTAAAGGAAAAGGACACGCCTTTCAATGTACAATCATTACAAAGGGTAAAATTGAATATGATAAAATAATTTGGCTGATTTACTATTTTCCATTCATATTTCTAACGGAAGAGGTATTTGTGTAAACTGGGGAAACTTAGAGGTAAGGTAAATGTAATTTCAAAAGACAGAGGGATGCAACCTGTAATTATGCAAACTTTCAGGGGAGGTCCCGGTAAGTAACCATATATATATATATATATATATAGGGCCCTGTTCAGGTGAGAAGAAGTTCCTGTGCGAAGATGCGAAGAGCAGATCGTGGCCGTTGAACAGGGACACATCGAGCGGCGGTGCCGATTTCGAGCGACGCGACAACAAATGGTCAGAGGCTTCTTCCCTTGTTCTTCCTGACCTCAGTCGTCTGTGTGTCGGCGAATTTCAGGGCGGCGGCCGGCGGCAAAAAGGAGATCGAAGACGGTGCCAAGAAGAGGGCTGTCGGCGGCCTCGGGCCCGCCGGCCACCCGGGGTCGCCGACGAACCCGGGCGGCCGGGGGCCCGAGGCCGCCGGCAGCCCTCTTCTTCGCACCGTCTTCGCATATGAATGCGAGCCTATATATATATATATATATATATATATATATATATATATATATATATATATATATATATATTGTGTGTGTGTGTACTCCGGCTTGCAAGACAAGGCATTGTAAGCACATATAAAGTGTGCTTGTGCGTGTGTGTGTGCGCACGCCAGCATGCAATATTTATAAAGTGTGTATGTGTATAAATAATTTACAAGGATGTCTTCATCACCTGAAAATAATAGCTGAACAATAATTTGCTTGACAATAAAATCATCCAGAATATGGTGTACCTGAAAGAAATAGATGGTGAGGCAGGTTAATGTCTACAGATACTAGAAATATTCTGAGTTGAAAATCAATAGAATTACTTTAGAAGGGATGCTTGGCATTCCTGCATACCTCGACCTACATATAAATGAGCCTGTACAGTGCAAATAAAAAAGTATCAAAACGCCATTATGATCATTAACATTATCCCAACTATTTGGGTCATATTTACGGGTGCGTACATGCCAACAGGGAAAAAACTTTATTAGATACATTCGAAAATATTTGAACAAAGAAATTTTTCCATAATGTGATGGCTATACAAGATTATAGACACCTTGTTTGTCAACATCAAAGTTTAAACTATCTGTCTACAAGAAGAATTAGGTGTGAAGTGTCAAAGGAGTGTGAAATTGTGTCAACATATGTATTTCTAAACCCTAAACTTGATCGTGATTCTTATTAATCACTTTATATGTGATTAGTAATGCTTTGTGCACCAGGCTTCCCTTTACTGACTAAATTTGGTAAAATTAAATGGATTGCCAGTAAACTTGTATGAAAATTTTAGCAACTGGAGCCTCACAATGAATCTTTGATTTACACATGCTTTAAAGCAGAAAAAAATTCATGTAATCCACTTCTAATATTACAATTAATTTCCCATCATACATGCAGTGGATTTTATCCAATGTTTTATCTCGATCATTTTGGTTTGGAAGTATTACTTTTGTCTGGTCTTCCTCACGGAAATAGACCCAATATTAATGCTTGCCAAACTTATGGCATGCTACGATCTGTGAGAAAGTTTGCATATAAATGCCAAGCACTGGATGCATAGGTCATCCTCCTTTTGAATCAGGAGGGCTTTTTTCAGGTTGAAAGGAGGCTCCTGAAAAAACCCTAGTTAGATGTTTTGCCAATGAAAACACTTTACTAAGAAATTCTCAATGTTCAACATGATTGGATCGCCAATAGGACATGAAATTTTAAAATTACCAATAACGGCAATGTTTACAATCATACATTTATTTAAAAAAGAAATTGAATCTCAAAGCAGGATTCAGTCATTTTGACTTCTTCCATGCCCTCGGCACGTTTGCATATGAATAGCAGATTTGGTTGATGTGTTGCAAACAAAGCTGTCTACAACAGGATCGTTTCAAACTCAAAAATAAATGTCCTATAAGAATTAAATAAAAAGTCATCGCATATGCTTCCACACAAAAAAAACATTTAGAATCCATTTGATTGGATGGAATTCAGGCTTTAGGATTGAAATTGCAGGTTCAATTCCAATGAAATGACCTTCAATTCTAATTACAGGGACCCAATTACATACTAATGAATGTACCCTCAGAGAAACTTCTATAAAGAAATATAGCTTCACTTAATATATGTAGTTGTATGAAAACAAGTATGTCATGCGAATCAAAAATCAAGAGAAATGTGCACCAAGTGGCACCAATCCACCTGGATAAAATAGATCAACACTTATACAACATGGCCAGCAAAAGAAGCAGAACATGTACGATCAGACTTTTTTTATCCTTTGTATGAATCCCTATGCATTCACGGCTTCCTACAGCTTTGTATCACCGTATGGTCTCTAAAACTTTCCAAACATCAAAGCATGTACCCTACTTGTCTCCCAAAGATTATTCAAAATACTTCAATGAATTATGATTACTAAGTATTCCTCTTCGCCCTATTGAATGCTCATAAAACATCACCAATCTCAAATAACTTTTTCCTCAACTGATAGTACTAACTGCACTTCTCGCATAAAAAATAGAAATGAAATGAAGAATACTACAGCTATCTTTTAAAGCCACTAACTTCAAAAAGAACCTTACCAACCAAAAATAATAGCAACTATCCTGTCATTTCAGCATTATACCTATAGGTGCGTGAAAAATGTTAAATAGACAGCCTTCCAGACATGGTGTTCCGGTCTCAGTTTATCAACTATTCATGATATACAGGTTCATGAATGATAATTCCATTATGCATGTTTATTGCTAAGAATGCTCTATAAAATTCGGTAAATCATGGAGCCACATGCACTTAATATACAGTGTGAGCCCTTTCGCCTACAACCAATTGATGTTGAGGACATAGTTTACGATAGAAACGAGAAGAGATTTGGGAGAGAAAAAGAACGTTATGGTTTGAATGAGGGAGAAAGAAATACCTGAGAATACATGATTGTCCTCCGCCAGGAAACGCTAGGGGTATTTATACCCCTCGGGATTAAGGAGCCCCCCCCCCATAGGGGATGAACCCATCTGGTTCAGCCCCCACCTGTTTTCTTGTTTTAATTAGGGAGAACTGAACCAGATGGTTCAGCCCTTCTTGATGCCACCTCCTTTCGCCATCTCTGCTATGTCTGCCTCGTGAACTGGGGCGTTATGAGAATTCATAACATTCCCTTCCCCTTCAAAATCCAGCTTGCCCCCAGGGTGGAATTATGGATATAGTTCCTGGAACTAGAGCAGGTTGACCCAAGTGTTGTGTGTTGTAGATAAATTCTTCCATTTGACAAGAATCTCCTGACGATATTTCGTCCCACGTTTCTTCAACTTGATGAGCAGCACCTCCTCAAAGAGTGGTCGTAATCCCCCCCCCCCCTCATTGGTTTCTTCCGGGAGGGTAGAGCACACATGAGTTGTTTCCCCGATTTTCTTGTTTAGCAAGGAGACATAGAATGTGGGATGAATACGCGAGCCTCCGGGAAGGTCCAAGGTGTAAGCAACCGGTCCCACCCGCTGAATGATTTCGAAAAAACAATAATAGCGAGGTGCGAGTTTTGATTTGTCCTCTGGGACACTGAGATTTGTCTGTAGGTGTTACGGGATTTGGGAGGAAAAACTGAGTACCTCATATTGAGGTCTCACACTTTATTTATACCAAAATAGAGTAATATAACCGTAGCGGTACATAATGTGGGACTAATGTAAATGTGTCTAATAACACTCCCCCTCAAGTTGGATCGTGGGAACTTCCTATACCCAACTTGTTACATATATAGTTCATTCTAATCCCCGTAACCCCTTTCGTAAGAATGTCTGCAACTTGGTCACCCGTCTTCACATGCTTTAGAGAAATAAGGTCTTCTTCATACTTCTCTAACAAAGTGGCAGTCGGCCTCTATGTGCTTCGTGCACTCATGAAATACGGGATTGGTGGCTATCTGGATTGCAGCTTGATTGTCACACCATAGAGGAGTGGGATCTTGAACGGGATACCATATTTCACAAAGAATCTGCCTCACCCACATGATCTCAGCAACAGTATGGGACATAGCACGATATTCTGCCTCTGCACAAGATCTGGCAACGGTAGTTTGTTTCTTTCTCTTCCAGGAGATGAGATTACTACCCATAAAGATAGTGAATCCCGTGGTTGACTTTCGAGTGGCTAAGCATCCTGCCAAGTCAGAATCACTGTATGCCTCTAGATTGGAATGACCACGACTCTTGTATGCAATTCCCAAACCAGGATCCTTCTTCACATATCTGACAATCCGAAGAACAGAATCCCACTGAGACATAGTTGGGGCCTCCATGAACTGACTGACCTTACTTACCGCGCAAGAAATGTCTGAACGAGTCATGGTAAGGTAGTTTAATTTTCCAACTATTCGACGGTACTTCTCAGGTGAATCAAACAGTTTGTTTTCGGCATGAAGACTCTTTTCTCCTGGTTCCAATGGAGAATCCATATGACCACAGTTAGTCATCCCAAGGTCAGATAGAAGATTGAGAGCATATTTGCGTTGGCAAATAAAGAGAGAGTGGTCATCTTGAGTCACCTCAATCCCAAGGAAATACCGCAATGTGCCCAGATCTTTTGTTTGAAAATTAGAGTGTAAGAATGCTTTGAGATTTGATATTCCTTCAGAGTTGCTGTCTGTGATAATAATATCATCAACATATACCAGTAGCAGAATAGTACCAGTTGAGGAGTTCTGATAGAAGAGAGACATGTCTTTAGTACTCTTGGTAAGCCCGAACTGGGTAACAATGGCTCGGAACCGAGCAAACCAAGACTGAGGGGATTGCTTCAACCCATATAGGGAGGCGAGGAGACGACACACCTTGGTACGCTCCCCCTCAGCAACGAACCTAGGTGGTTGCTCCATATACACTTCTTCATCCAGGAGCCCATGAAGAAAAGCATTCTTGATATCCAACGGGTGTAATGTCCACTGATGGAAGGCGGCGAGAGAAAGTACGATGCGAAGAGAGGACATCTTCGCAACAGGAGCGAATGTTTAATCATAATCCACGCCATAAGTCTGAGCATAACCTTTGGCAACCAATCGGGCTTTCAGGCGGTCCAGAGAACCGTCCGCATGCACCTTGACAGAGTAGATCCATTTGCATCCAATCGTCTTCTTGCCGGAAGGTAAGGGAACCAGATCCCATGTATGATTCTGTTGGAGAGCGTTCAATTCATCATGCATGGTTGCCACCCAACTAGGATGAGCATTAGCCTCTGCCACGGTAGAGGGTAGACGATATCGATCGAGAGTCGAGTGCAGCGCTATATGAGATGCAGACAAGCCCTGGTACGAGCAAACATAGAGTGGCTGCTCCCGACACGCCCGAACTCCTTTTCGGAGTGCAATAGGAACCTCTGGGCTGGCTGGCGTGATAGTAGTAGGGACAGTAGTGGGGTCTTCCGGAGGAAAAGTCGTCGTATCATCGATAACCGAGGTAGGCTGAGGTGGTGGCACCACTCTATTATCAGAAGAGCGACAGGAGTAAACCTGCCTCCACAGAAGGAGAACAGATCAGTCGGTGAAATGATAGCAGGGTCGTGCCTAGGGACCAAGAGAGTATCAAGAGAGGGATTAAGATTGGAGGATCAAAGAAAGGGATACGGGTCGGTCTCCCGGAAGACGACATCAGAGGAAAGAATGTATCGGCGAAGATTAGGAGAGTAACACCGATATCCTTAGTGATCCGAGAGTAGCCGAGGAAGATGCATTTCAGGGCACGAGAATCAAGTTTGGAGACAAAGGGACGAGCGTCCCGAACATAGCAAACACACTCAAAGACCTTCAAGGGAAGGGGGTGACCGTGATGGTTAAGAAAAAGAGTGTGGTAGGGTGTCTCCCCCTGAAGGATGTGGGTGGGAAGATGATTAATAAGATAGGCAGAAGTGAGTACGGCATCACCCCAAGAAGTTGTTGGGTACGTTTCTGTGGTGAAGGATTGCCCGGGTGACTTCAAGGAGATGCTGATTCTTGCGTTCGGCAACACCATTCTATTGAGGGGTAGCCGGGCAACTAGTTTGGTGGATGATGCCTTTGTCAGAAAGAAAGAGAGACATGGACCGAGACAGACCATTATCAGTACGGAGACACTTAATACGGACAGAAAATTGAGTAAATATTTCATTCCATAAATGCTGAAAAATAGAAGGTAGCTCAGAACAATTTTTCATTAGATACACCCAAGTTGCACGAGAAAAATCATCAATGAAAGTGACATAATACTTGTGGCCTAACAACGTAGGAACATGGCACGGTCCCCAAATATCTGAATGAAGTAAATCAAAAGGTGCAGAAGCACGAACATCAAGATGAGGACTATAGCTAACTCTGTGGAGTTTAGCAAACAAACAAGACTCACAATTGAGATGGGAAACTTTCCCAAGCTCAGGATAGGGACGACGCATGACTGCATAGACGGATGACCATGCCGATAATGAAAATCCAGAAATTCGGTGGAGACCACGGAGCATGCAAGATGAGAGACTTCATCCAGGACATAGACACCACCACGCAACTTCCCTCTACCAATAATACGGCTTGTCGACTGTTCCTGAAAAATGCAACCAGAAGAGATGAATATAGCAATACAATTCAAATCAGTTGTAAGCTTACTCATAGACAAGAGATTGTAGACAGATTGAGAGACAAGCGCCACTGAGGAGAGTGGCATGTCAGGTGTCACATTGCAGCTACCAAACCCAACAATAGATACAGTGGATCCATCTGCAACAGTAATCGAGGGTCCACTATGAGGTTTGTATGAGTGTAAGATACCTGAGGAACTAGTCAGGTGATCAGAAGCGGCAGAATCAGCTAACCACTGGACCGGCCGTTGTGAGGTACAAACAGGCTGAATGGTTTGAGCCACAGCCGCACTAAGAGTCGGTGAGTCAACGTGTAGAGCCTGCAGGCGCCGAAACTCATCTTCGGATATTTCAACAGTGCGCGATCCCAGAGGTATAGCAGTAGAGTCAGCCAGGTGCACCGACCGAGGTGGAGGAGGTTTGGAGGCCCATTCTGGCTTCCCATGAATCAGCCAACGTGTATCCTTTGTATGTCCCCGACGCCCGCAATGGGCACAATGTCTCGTGCCCGAGTCACGACCACAGCCAGAGCGCCCCCCCCCCCCCCCGACTAGCTCCCCAACCTCCTCCTCGTGAGGCAAGAGCCATCGACTCGCCGGAGAACGTATGTAGAGCAGATGACGAGGTACCTATAGAGCCAGCCTTAGTAAGTCGATGGTACACACTAGCGGTCTTAAGTGTAGTAGGACTGGCGAGTATTTTAGTCTTCGTTGTGGAGAAGTGAGGATCCAATCCATTCAATAGCCATAGGAGCACAAGGTGTTCACGTTGAGCCTGATGCCCTTCCCTGGTAGAGGGAATCTCCCAAAAATCCAAGATCTCATCGGCGAGAACCTTCCATTCGGCAAAGTACTCGGTAACAGGACGCGCGCCTTGGCGTAGTTCAGCGATCTTGGGGAAGAGTTCACCAAGACGAGAGAGGTTGTTCGCCTGAGAGAACATCATGTGAAGAGTGTCTCATAGTTCTTTGGTGCTGTCGCAGTTCTTGCACATTTGTTGGACGGAGGGATCCATAGAACTCAGGAGAAGAGCAAAGATGCGACAATCATCACTATACCAGTCGTCCTGTTCGGTACTCCCCACTGCATGGGTTGGGAGACGAGTAAGATGGTGTCTACGGCGGATGTCTGCAAGAGACATAGTAACCCCCTTCTTCCATAACTGAAAATTGGAGGAGGTAAGGATCGTAGTTGCAATCCTCGCGTTTGGAGGAAAGGAGTTAGGGGAATCCCCGGAGGGAACCGGCGGTGGGGCGGTACTTGTTACGGAGGAATCCATGGCGAAGAACAAAGGAGTAGGAGCAGCCGGAAGAGACGGAGATCAAGCAAAAACTGGCATCGAAGACGCCGGATCCCAATCTGGAAGACGCCAGCAGGGCAGAGGGAACGCCGGAGGCAGGAACAGTAGAAACCGCAGAGGCAGGATGCGGCAGCGACAGTAGAAGCCGCAGGAGGCGGCGCTGGTAGGAGCTACGGGAGGCAGCAGCGGCGGCAGGTAGTTTCGGCGCATCCAGGGTAGACGGCTGACATCACCTCGCTGGAGGCATGCCGCCGTCGTGTCCGTGAGACGAGCCGTAGAGGTCGATCGCTCGGGAGCGGCGTGCGATCTCGAGCGGGAGCGATCGGAGCGGCGTGCGGGATCGAGCGACAGAGAAAAAGGAAAACCTAGTTTCTATCGCTCTGATACCATGTTACGGGATTTGGGAGGAAAAACTGAGTACCTAATATTGAGGTCTCACCCTTTATTTATACCAAAATGGAGTAACATAACCGTAGCGGTACATAATGTGGGACTAATGTAAATGCGTCTAATAACAGTAGGGATGGAGTTTTAAGAAGACGTCATCACTGATTGCCAATTGACGTTCGGACTGATGTTTATCAACTAGTATTTTCATCCTGCTTTTAGTAGTAAGGAGGTTTTCTCGTAATATGGCGAGGGTACGGTCGTAGTTGGTAACATCGTTCCCCTGGCTCATATGTACCCAGACTCGGGGCAGAGCGCCCATAGACAATTTAAAAAGGAGTAAACTTGTTGGTCGTGTGGTAGGAGGTATTATAATAGTACTCTACCCGGTGCAACCATCGTGTCAATGTGCAGGACTCATCCATAACGAAGCACCGTAAGTATGTCTCAACTCCTTGATTGAGTACCTCAGTCTGATTGTCTGTTTTTGTGGTGCTCATACATAGGCGTGTACCCTATTGTTTGAATAGTTCCTTCCAAAAGTTGCTCACAAATACTAGATCCCGATTAGAGATGATGGACCGTGGGATTCCGTGAAGTCTGACTATCTCCCGCACAAACAAGTCTGTTACTGATTCACCTATGTATTGTGTAAGGATGGCTCGGGGTCAAGAAATGCTCGTATTTGGATAACTTATCCACCACTATCAAGATGATTGACTTCCCTTGGGACTTCAGCAGCCTATTAATGAGGTCCAAAGAAACTGTGTCCAAAATCTGCTGCGGCATCCCCAGAGGAGTAAGAAGGTCCGCTGGTGAGGTGGTTTCGTATTTCTGACGTTGACAAATGTCGCATTGCTGCACAAATCTCTGGGCATCCCTTCGTTGGTCTTTCCATAAAACATTAGCTCTGACTCGCTATTAGGTACGTAGAACTCCTGCATGCCCCCACTGGTGAGGAGTGGAACTCTTGTAGCATAATGTCCTTCCATGGCGACGGCGAGGGTATGACCACCCGATCGTGAAAGTATAAGTGTTTGTTTTGTAGTCGAAACCAGGGAGGAGCGTCTTGTCCCTACCGAAGTGCCTCCACGATGGGACGTAGCTCAGGCCCATGTAGGACTTCGTTCTGTATATCATCCAAAGCGCCGATTAGGGGCCCTGAGATGTGTTGGAGTGCCCCCTCTGGTATGCAGGATAGTGCGTCAGCCATAACACTCTCCTTTCCCTGCTTGTAGATTATCACATAGTCGTAGCCAAGCAATCTCATCACCCATTTTAATTATAGAGGTGAGGACACCTATTGCTCTAAAAAAATGTTTCAAACTCTGGTGATTGGTTCAGACCTTAAAGTGTCGGCAGAGAAGGTAGGGAAGCCACAAGGCTACGACATGTATGATAACCAACATTTCCTTCTTGTAAGTCGACAAGCACAGCGTCCGTGGAGCAAACGCCTTGCTGAAAAACACGATGGGTTGACCATCTTGCATGAGCACGACTCCACTCCCTACGCTTGAAGCATTAGTCTCCAGTATGAATTCCTTGGTGAAGTCGGGAAGACCCAGCACTGGGGTCGTTGTCATGGCCGTCTTGAGAGCTTGGAATGCAGCTTCCGCCTCCTCCTGCCAGCAGAAGGCATTATTGTGTAGCAGATGGTTCAACGATCAAGCTATCTTCCCATACTCTTTCACGAATCGCCGATAGTAGCCCGTCAACCTGAGAAAACCCCGGAGTGCACGAACCGTGCGGGGCTTAGGCCACGTTTGCATGGTCTCCACCTTTTGGGGGTTGGCCTTGACTCCTTGTGTCGAGACAATATGACGCAGATATTCCACCTCTTCTTGACCAAATGATCATTTAGAGCACTTGGAATAGAGCTTGTGCTATCGGAGTATCACGAGCACTTGTTCCACATGTTGGAGATGATCTTCCCAGTTGGCATTGTAGATTAGAATGTCATCAAAAAGTTAATATAGTCCTGCAAAGGAGGGGTCGGAAGATCTCGTTCCTCACTGCCTGACATGTCGAAGGCGCGTTGGAGTGTCCAAACGACATCACGACAAACTCATAATGTCCATCATGTGTCCATAAAGTTGTTTTAAAGATATCGTCAACCTTCATCATGATTTGGCGGTACCCCGAACGCAGATCCAACTTAGTAAATAGGTGTGCTCCATGCAGTTCGTCCAGGAGTTCCTCAATCATGTGAATAAGGAACTTGTCTTTGATGGTAGAGCTATTCGGAGCGTGATAGTCAACACAAAATATCCACGACCCGTCGTTTTTCTTCACCAGGATGATGGGTGAGGAAAATGAACTGGGGTTGGGTCCTTCACGCTTCGTTCTATCTCAGTCTTCTGTATATACGAGTAACGGTAAGGTCGAATGTTGGTCTTCTTCTTCTTCTCATAACAGGTCCTTTTCTTCTTCTGCTCACGGGTCTTCTTCTTCTTCTTTGCTCACAGGTCTTCTTCTTCTGCTAACAGGTCTTCTTCTTCTACTCATAGTTCTTCTTCTTCTGCTCACAGGTCTTCTTCTTTTGCTCACGGGTCTGTTGAAATATTGGATAAAGAATTATTTTTTCTAGCAGGAAGAGGTAAGTTGTAAGCTCGATTTCTTAATGAAGTGTTCTTTTTTTTTAACTCGCACACTGCCACAGAGTACAGAAGTCTTCAGGCATAAACAGCTAAAACCAAAATTAATTTTATCAATCTACTCTATTTTTGTACGAACATTTCATAACCAGAGGAAAGTGTGTGCATTCATGCACTTTGTTACCGTGTCTTATATTTCGTTAATTTTGCATAGAAAACTGAAAAATTTAGATATGATTATATGAATGTTTGACACAAGGAATTGAATTTATTTGGATGCTTAGGAACGGGTCTCTATTTCATATGAGAAAGATTGATAGTTGATGTTAGGTTGACAGCCACCAAAGAAATTATTGTCATTATCACTGTTATGGATTCATTTTTGAATTTTACTAGTGCTAGGGCATTCTCCAGGAATGATGTGCTACTAGCTATCCTAATTATGATGAAATGTAAACAGCAGTCACTTAGGTTCAATACTAAAATTAGATTTACTACTTGGTATTTGAGGAATTTAACTGCAAAGATAATTAGTGGGCATGTTGGACTTGGATGTAAATGTTATATGGAGTGGTGGTTGTGGAGGTAAATTGGGGCTGTTTAGTGGAGCCAAATTGGATGTGGGATAAAATGAATATTCCCTAAGAAAATTTTTGTAAATGTTATATGAGAGTCTCGAAATAGATCATTTGTTGTAAATTTGTTGGTGGCTTTTGTGTATTATTTTACCAATTGGCAACCGTGTGTTTTATGTTTCACTTTTTTTTTTGAATGCTTACTTGGCTTTGTAGATGTCTGCATCCGGGTCGGGTTCAAAGGCCGTTGGAAAAAAGTCCAGAAAGAATGCATCAGGTTCTAGAAGTGATCCGGGTTGGGAGCATGAGATTGAAATTGATAGTACAATCAAAAAAGTGCAATGTAATTATTGTTCAGTGATTATATCTGGTGGGATATACAGATTGAAACATCACCTAGCCGGAACTAAATTTAATGTAGAAGTTTACACTAAAGTACCTGAAAATGTGAGAATTCAATTTTTGAATATTCTTCAAGCTCATGGGGAGGAGGTTGTTAAAAGGAGAAGAAATATTGAGGAGACTGTTAATTATGATGTAGAAGTATAAGTGAGTATAGAAAAAAAACAAAAAGGAAAAGAGACAATGAATCTTTTTGTTAGAAAATCGATTCAATCCATTATTAGTCATATTTTCAAGAAAGATGCACGTGTAAAACCATGTCAACAAAATGCTTGTTTTTTTATACAAGCTCAATTCCATTCAATTGTGTTAAGAACCCGAAACTCGTAAGCATAGTTGAAGCAATTGGCCAATATGGCCCCAAAATGAAACCACCATCTTATAATGATATTGGAGTAAAATACTCAAAATAAGAGGTGGGCAGAATTCATGAGTTGCTAGAGGAGTACAAGATGGAATGGAAGAAAGTTGATTGTACTATTATGTCAGACGAATGGTCAGACAGGAAAGGAGATCCATATGCAACTTCTTGGTAAACAGCCCAAAAGGTACCGTATTCTTGTCATCGATAGATACTTCTGATTTCTCCAAAACTGCAGAAAAGGTTTTTCAAATGTTAGATGAAGTTGTGGAGAAGATTGGAGAAGAAAATGTTGTGCAAGTGGTAATGGATAATGCCTCAAACTAAAAGGCGGTCGGACAAATGTTAATGGAGAAGAGAAAACATTTATATTGGACGTCTTGTGTTGCACATTCATTGACATGATTTTAGAAGATTTTGAAAAAATATTGAGTTGCATAAATTAACAATAGCAAAAGGTAGAAAGATAACATCATATATCTATTATAGAACTTTGCTTCATACTTGGCTGCTTGATTTTACAAAGGGGAGAGAGTTGATCCATCCTGCAGTTACCCGATTTGTCACAGCTTACTTGATATTGGGATGTCTTTCTGAGAATAAGAGTGGTTTGATAACGATGTTTACTTCTGCCAAATGAAAGTCTAGTAGATTTGTCGGTTCAAAGGAGGGGAAATGAATTCAAAAAATTATTTAAAATACAACTAGGTTTTGATCTCATGTTACTGTATGTTTAAAAACAACATTTTCACTCATCAAGGTGCTTAGAATGGTTGATTCAGAGGCCCCTATGATGGGATTTATATATGAGCAGATGGATCGAGCAAATGAGAAGATTCAAAATAATTTTAATAACATCAAGAGAAAATAAGTAACATACTTGTTTTAAATTCAGGTTTCATTGTGTTTGGATTTATGTCATAACATACAATTATTATTTTATGTGTTATGTTGTAGATATGAAACAATATGGGTCATCATTGATGAGAGAGATGGGCAAGTCAACTTCATAGGCCATTACATGTTGCAGTTTATTATTTGAATCTCCATTATCACTTTAGCTCATCATTTAGGGAAGATGCTGAAGTAAAACTGAGATTCTACAGTTGTCTCCAACGAATGATTCCAAATGAAGATGAGAGAACAAAAATAGATATTCAAATGGATGATTTCAAACATTCAAAAGGGTTATTTGGGTTATAGTCTGCGAAGGCAACTTGGAACAAAAGATCTTCAGGTGAGACAAATTATGTTTATGTTATTTTAAATTATTAATCAATAAGCATGTAATGAAATTTTATATTTAAGCATTTGCAAAATTTTAAATTTATAGCTAATTGGTGGGATTCATACAGTGATAATTGTCCCGAATTGCAAAGATTTGCAATTCAAGTTCTAATTCTGACATACAGCTCTACCGGGTGTGAACGTAAATGAAGTACATTTGAGATTGTGAGCTCAATTATTGTTGTATGTTTAAAAACCTGATCTTATAATTTTTTATTGTCATTATAATTCATATTTCATAGGTGGATTCAAAAAACAAAATTGGTTACATCAAAAGAAGATGAATGATCTAGTGTTTGTGATGTATAACAAAAAGTTGATGGAAAGACAAGATAAAAGGGATATACAGTTAAAGGATAAGTTTTCTAATTTTGAGAATATCGGTTCTGATGATAAATGGATCACAGAGATGGAAGATCCAGTTCTTCCCCGCAAGGGCAACTGGTTGAGGATTCTTCAAAATAAAGATACTCAAGAAACATATAGTGATGATAGCACTGAAAGAAATGTTGAACAAACCACTACGGAATTAAATGAAGAATGTAAGTTTCATATTAAATTTAAATTATTTGTTAATCCATAGTTTTTCAATTAGATTATGTATCATCCTCTCTTTACTTAATTAATTTCTTCTATTTTAGGTGGAGTTGAAGATCTCATCATAAGGGGCAGTGATTGCGATGCAATCGAGTATATTAGTGAGGGTGAATGGGATGATGATGAGAATGCTAGTGAGGATGATGAGAAAAATGTGACACTTGATTATGAAGATATACTCGACATACCGGTTAAGGATTTGTACTGATTCTTGATGGTTTTCATTGACCATTAGATGAATCATGAACCTACTCTTGGATTTGTTATTTTGTTTTAGACATTATTTTTGTATTTCCTATTTGATGTGTTGGAGGTCTGTTATTTGATGTGCATGTTAATGATTTGTTATTTTGTTAGATTTTATTCTTCAAATTTAACGATCTGATAACATTGTTATCGTTATAACTTACAACCAAATTCAGACTATGTCATGCAAGCATGCAACATTCCATGATTTCATCCTAGTCAAGCAGCTCCCGATGATTTATCATTTGCTTCTGAGGTTAGAGTGTTAGACAATGTGATAATTTATCTTTATGATTGTCTCTGGGATTTATGTTTTCTCATTTGTAGGTTCATCTTCATAATTTGGTTAAAGAAGATAGTTTGAAGAAGATGGGACAGCTAAAACAAAAATCTTTACTCATCCTGGCTTTAGAGTTGCTAACGTAGAGTCATAAGTTATACTACCCGGGTACGTTTATAATTATAACTTTTTCTTTATGCATGTTCATATTTTTCCGTAGGCTTAGGATCTATTCTAGTAATAATAGTCTTATAGCACACAAATGAAAATGATTAATTATATAGTTTTTGGTATAGATTTTTTATGTAATTGTAAGATATTAAACTCAATTTCATCATTTAAGTCTTGCTTTATGAATGTAGTAGGATCTTATGATCCTCGATCCGATCCTACGATCTAATCTGATCCAACCCATGAAACAATCCCACCAAGGATCTCGATCCTGACAACCTTGCTCCCATGTCCAATCGTCAAGGAGGTGTACGTCTCTGCCGCAGGGGGAAATCAATGCCTGGATGATTGAATCCCACGATCTGCGACGCGTCACTCCAGGAGGGTTATTGTTGTGAGCCTTAAGCTCTTCCGTCGTCGTTGTCGAGTCCCCCGACAGACGTCTCTTGTCTGACCGTGGCTGTTGCTCCCCGCGAACGGACCGTTCGGGTCTTCGTATCCCATCGCAGGAGATAGGGTCGGGTTCGAGATTCTGCCGACTTTTTCGGATGTAATCGCTTTGCCCTTGATGTTTGGAGCAACAAACTATTGATCTCCTCCATGTGCGCATCCAGTCGCTCTTCCAATCGCTTCTCCGATGCCCTCAACTTTTCTTCGATGTTCGTCACCATGTTGGATAGCCCGGTGTAGTTCTCTTCTACGGTTGCTAGTCGATTGGATTCGTCCTGGGAACGAGTCACCATGGTAGAGAATCGAAATCCTCTGATACTAAATGATAGGAATGAGAACAGATTTGGGAGAGAAAAGAGAAAGCTAGGGTTTGAGGCAGGGAGAAAGAAAAACTTGAGAGTACTTGCCTGTCCTCCGACAGGAAACCCTAGGGGTATTTATACCCCTTGGGTAAGGAGCCCCCCCCCCCCCATAGAGGCCGAACCCATCTAGTTCATACCCCAACCGCCTTCTTGTTTTAAGAAGGGAGGGCTGATTCGGATGGTTCAGCCCCGCTTGATGTCGCCTCCTCTTGCCATCTCAGGTGTGTCTGTCCTGCGAACTGGTCGTGAGGATTCATAACAGTTTCACTCATCTAGTCTTATGCACTTAAATTACACCCGCTCAATTTATTTTGAATTTTTGTTTTTTTTGAGTTTACATGAATAGTTACTATCCTTTTGAATGCCAAGGAATCAAAAGATTTTGGGTGGACGCATAGGTCTTAACATCTTTCACCCTTAAAAAAATAAATATCTTATAGTCAAGCAAATTTAGGACTAACAACAGATATGACCATATTACCATGAAGGCACAACGATCTAAAGTAAAAAAACAAAACAAATACCTGAGTCCACCATGATATAATATTGCAAACCTTCCAACTGGATGTTTCAACATAGTTGGTGAGAGCGGGCACAAAGAATAAAGCCATCCCAGCAAAATTGCTCATAAGGTATATCAAAACAAAAATTAGATATATTGACAAGCAAAAGTTGCCATCATTGCTCTTGAATTGATTGGTGGAACAGATAGAACTTCCTTGAGAGGAAGCATAAGAAGCAGGAAGGGCAATAGCCCATATTAATGCAACAAACAACTTTACTTGATATCTTAATCTTTTGCTGAATTCCATGTTATGCCTTGCGTTCCACATCAAGGAAATGTCAATAATAACTGCAATAAACAAGGCTCATTAATTTTTCCAGTATAAATCATCAATAAAGAGTACTATGTTGTGCAAACATTAGTTAAAATTGTTCAAAATAAGAAACACAGTTGTGCATTCAGCTATTTGTGCAGAAAGGATCAGAGCTAGGAGGCTAGCTATTTGATTTTTTGTAAGAATGAACTGTTTTTACAACATTGAATCAGTATCAAATTCTTTAAATAAACTGGACACAAGGAAAATTCATTTAAAAGAATTTGAATGATATTAATAAACCTAGGATAAACCATAATAAACTGGATGCTTTCTTCCTACATGAGCATTATGGCTCTGGTACTCTTGCTCCTTATTTTGTTCCTTTCGAGCAACAGCTTGCAGATTTGAGGACGAAGCCACAGAAGCAGACCCAACATGCAGATCTTTTGTCCACACTCTCAGTGTATGTGAGTTTAAGGGGGGTGTTAGAAATATTGTGCATACACTATCGTGTATCCTATATGATTGTTATAGCTTAGACTCATCATGGGTGTTGTGGTCACTCTCTTTTGTATATATATAGTTTCTATTGATAATGATAGGCATACATTCATATTTTCTCATTTCCTATCAAAACTACGTGTTGTTTATTTATCAAGATGATTCTAATACTTACCAAGATTCTATAAACGGACAACACTCTAAGAAAGAACTCAAGTCCATTAAATCTAAAATGGATTCTATATATACAAGCTAGGAATGAATTTTAGATGAACCACCTCAATGGATAAAAAGTAGAATATCATAATATTATTATTGAAGGCAAAACAAGACCTTATAAGGCTGATATAGAAGCCGGAAAATAACATGGGTCAGAACTATGACTAAGACAATAAATACGAGATTATTTGAATCAGAAATACAAAATATAAAATAAGACTAAGTTCAACTCTCCTCCTCAAGTCAGACGGAAGATGTCGGTCATCCTAAGTTTTTGAATATCATCAGAAAACACGTCACTTCTGAAGCTTTTAGTGAATAGATCCGTCAGTTGATCTTTGAAGTGGACAAACGGTGTTACCAGCGTCTCCTTATCCAAGTGGTCTTTGATAAAGTGTCGATCAACCTCCACATGCTTTGTCCTATCATGCTGGACTGGATTACGAGTTATACTAATAGCTACTTTATTATCACAGAATAAGAAAAACGGACAACTCTCGGAGAAACTCAGATCCTGTAATACAGTATGTAACCATAGTCCCTCACAAAGACCTTGCACGATACTCTATCTAAACACTAGATCTGGTCATCATATTTTGCTTCTTACTACGGAAAATCACCAGGTTTCCCCCTACAAAGGAACGAAATCTGATAGTGGACTTGTGGTCATCCCAACATCCAGCCCAGTCAACATCTGTGAATACTTCGATCTTCAATTGATTATTTTTAGGAACAAGAGGCCACGACTCGAGTTTTTTTTCAAATAACGTAGCACATGATATTCTACCTCTTGATGTTTGATCCTAGGAGCGTGCATATATCTACTCAATATACCAACTGCACAGGTGATATCTAGACGTGTGTGGGATAGGAATATAAGTTTCCCAATCAATCTCTGATAGTGCGAAACATCAGTTTCATCACTGATGTGTCCGATATTTATAGGGTTTTTCGGACTCATCTGGACTAATTTTCACGCACATGCACTTCACTTTCAGGTCATTATTGCTTATATTTCACTTGTTCACGATTCTCACATAAAGTGCACATTTTGGCCTGTTGGGATGTGCAATCGTGAATCTCATTGTTGGGGGTAAGCACATGATGCTCCCCATGCCTTTTTCTTGCTCATATTGTCATAGTTCTGCTTGTGTTGGAGGTGTGCTCCATGTTGTGGTGTTTGTTTGTAGGTAGGTTGTTCCCTCAAGGCATAAATTGATGCCTGTAGACATCGCACGATCGTGCATTTTCCTTGATGCACGACCGTTTCAGTCATGCGATTGCTACAGGTCCCTTTTAGTGAGTAGTCATCGTGCGTTTTTCTTAACGCACGATTGGATTCAATCATGCGCAAAGGAAAACGCACGATATTCATGTGATGCCTAAAATCGAGTTCTGTCCAGCCCCGTGAGATTTGTCACGCACAAGCAGTTTGCTCGTGCAAGTTCAAAAACGCACAAGCTATCTGTCTTCCCAGGCTGGCCCCCTGTGCTATTATAATCGCACGATCAAACGCACGATCGTGCATTTGGTCGTGCGTCTCTTAAATTCTGATTATTAACTATTTAAGTCGCAGGTATTCTCCCTAATCGAAAACCCATCTTCTTCCCCGTGTCCGCACAGACCTAATTCGCCCCTTCTGCCGTTCCATCGCCGCCCACCATTGGGAGGAGCTCCGACCACGTTCTTCGTGCAAATCTTAAGCTGGAGCACCATCTTGGCATCCTCCATCATCCGCAAGCTTCCAAGCTCCACATCGAAGGATTTCTCGCTACAATCGAAAAGTTCTCCTGTGGAGAACGTGCCCGGAGACTATTGATGAAGAAGACGGGTAACGTGGAAGAAGGTGACAGCTCTTCTAGACCCCGGACGGCAGTCGAAGCCTGAGCTCGGACGAGGATTGACAACCGTCGATTCCGACCGTGAAACTTTGATGAGTCTTCGTGCATCGGTTGTATTCTTCCCTCCTCTTTGATTGTTGTAGATTTCTTATTGATTTCTTGTTTGTTTGGATGATGATTGTGTAAAACCTAGCTTTGTTTAAATGTTATCGTTCATGTCTATGTGAATGTCCTTTGGTTTACACAAATGAGGAGCGCCTCCGCCTCATCTCATCCATCCCGCCATTGTGAGCATTGTCGCACTAGCAATTGCTAGTGGCGTGCGTTGCGGCTTGGTAGCCCAGCGGACATGTTGCCTAATCTCATCCATCCGCTTGCCTACTCGTCCATCAGCCCTGCGAAGCAGTGCATAGCGGCATGCGTAGTCTCCATCCCGCCAAGCGAAGCAGAGCATAGCGACCTGCACAGTAGTCGTTAGTTTAGTCTTATTTTATTTTTCGCAATCCAAATCAAATACCCCTTCATAACCCCGACGTAAGGATTTCAATCTCAATTCCTCCTCGATAGTTACATCATCTTACTGCGTTCCTTGTGAGATCGATCCTTCGGAAAATTCGCTTATTTTATATTACTTGTGCGACCGATGCACTTGATGTATCTCCGCATCAAGTTTTTGAGCGTCATTGCCGGGAAACACAATCGTGTGAGTTTTCTTGAGAGAAAGTCGAGAGATATAAGTTCTTCCAGTGTATATACCCTTGTTATTTTTGTTTGCTTTTCTTTTGTAACCTTTTAATTATATTTCTTCTCATCTTATTTTAAATTCTAAAACAAGTTTACTAAGTTTAGATAATTGTTTATGTAGTTCTGCTTTGCAAAGAATTTCAATTTTTTTATATCTGCTTCCTGTGATGATCACAAGTGTTGAACTTAGTATGTTTGATTTTGTGCGTCATCAGCTCGACACTTGGAGTCGTATGAATGTCGAGCAGCGTAGGTTTTTAGCGAAAAATGATGTCAGGAAATGTTTGTATTGTGAAAGTATGGATCATGTCGTGAAGAATTATTCGTCTTTTCAAGCAGGAAAGGTGGGATAACGATAATCTGGACATTTGGATCGTGTTTACCCCATATTCCTCCTGCAATCCTTCTCCCTTTGATGACATGTATGCAGCACCACCTTATCTACGGGGAACTGCCGCAAATATGTCCATCAGAGTTCAGGTTGATCCATATGATGACATAATTCCTATCGCTCATTCTTTACCCGTCGAGGCTATTGGGCACTCACCCTCTGATCTTAATTTTCGCATCGGTTCTTTTCTCCCTGTGTATGGCTTTACTCCTAGTGATGATGATCACTCATTTGATGGAGAACAGGGACAGGATTGGGAACTCATGGATGCACCAGAGTGGGATGAGAAGAGTGTTCTCTCTAGTGGGGAGGTGTCTGTGGATCTTATTATGAAGGAGACTGATCTTTTATTTCCTGATATTGAAATTAGTTGCACTCCTCCAGTTTCTTTGCAAGATTTTTCTACATATATTTTTGATGATCCTGTCGAAGATTATTTGCAGGGTAATGTTCTGAACCTCCAAGCTGCAGTGACGATCCAAAAATGCGCCAGATAATTTTAATTTTTCCATGATGATGAACAAGAGGTAAATCGAATTTTTACGAACAATTTTCGCGTTTTCTTTTTAAGTTTCATTTCATTTTATTAGTTACATTTCTATTATTTTGGATATTGAGAGTGTCAATAGCTAGTAAATAAGGGCTCAATTTTGTCATGTTGGGTTACTAATATCAATTGAGGGTTGCTATTAGCAATTATGGGTTGTATCGAATCAATATCATTTGTGTATATGGGCTGCCATTAGTAAATCAGGCTAGTATTAATTGGGGGTTATGTTGACTTATATTTTTGACATTTTGATTAAGTGTTGTTGGCTGGTTTATGCCTTGGGGATTTATTTGGTGACACCTTGGAGTTATTTTGACACTTGGAAGGCTTGGAGTTGGTTGGTGGTGTAGCTTGGTTTGTTTGGTGACACCTTTAAGAGGTGCAATAACTCTCTTCATTGGATTTTTATTTTGTGACCATCTTATCTCTTGTTATAAATAGAGTTGAACCTCTCTCATTCCTTCACTCCCTTCTCTTTCCTGTGTTATTCCGTTCTTCCTCTCTTGCCCCTTTGTGTGGTTGCTCTAATATCATTTGTGTATATGGGCTGCCATTAGTAAATTAGGCTAGTATTAATTGGGGGTTATGTTGACTTATATTTTTGACATTTGGATTAAGTGTTGTTGGCTGGTTTATGCCTTGGGGATTTATTTGGTGACACCTTGGAGTTATTTTGACACTTGGAAGGCTTGGTGTTGGTTGGTGATGTAGCTTGGTTTGTTTGGTGACACCTTTAAGAGGTGCAATAACTCTCTTCATTGGATTTGTCTTGTGACCTCTTATTTCTTGTTATAAATGGAGTTGAACCTCTCTCATTCCTTCACTCCATTCTCTTTCCTGTGTTATTCCGCTCTTCCTCTCTTGCCCCTTTGTGTGGTTGCTCTGTCGCTGCTTTGTGCTTCCGACCCTGCTACAAGCTACTCCTGAGCTGCTGCTGCTCCCAAGCTACTGCTGCTCCCGAGCTGCTGCTGCTCCCGAGCAGTTGCTTCTCCCTGTTGCTGCTCCCGAGCTGCTGTTGTTCCCTGACGCTGCTCCCTATTGCTGCTCCCGAACTGCTGCTAGTTCCCCTGCTATGCTGCCACTTGTGTAGTTGTTGGGCTGTTGTGAGCTTTCCCTTCTCCTCCCTTTACTAGTTTGGTCATTACTCTTCTACTATTACTATATTCAGGACTATTTTGAGGCAGCTTTGTGACCATTTTATGGCTATCTTAGTGGGTTGTTTTGGACTGATTTTGGTATTAAAACCTTGTAGTTTTTAAAGGGATGATATGCATACTTTTGGGGACTGTTTTGAGACTATTTTTAATCTATTTTGAAACTTTGTTTTGGTCGTTGTTGTGTTGTTTAAACGACTGATTTTGGATTTACAGTCTCGGTGGAGGACTGTTTTTGGTTAGACATCAAGTATAAACATTATTTATTTTGTCGTTTATGTTGGCTTTCGTATTTTGACGGATTTTAAATGCTCATTAGTTAATCCTTTAAAACATTAACGCTACGAATATCAAGTAACGCAACCCAAATAAAAGTGCGTACTATTTTAGTGGTTTCTGAGGCCAAGGAATAAGAGGATGGCGTCGTAAGATAATCGTGGCAATAATGCGAACAAAAGTACTGATAAAGGCAAAGTCTTGGTGAGTTTCTTATTTCATGGATTAAGTTTTATTCACATTTTCATATTCCTGTTTTACCTTTTAAATAAACATTGTCTGTTCATATGAGTTTAAATCAATGATATATTGCTATGAAATAAATGTGGGCGAGGGAAAAACATGAAAGCGATAAATATTTCTGAGGGGAAAACTTTTATTTTAAAAACTCCTGTTTTCACAAAAATTACGATAAATATAAGAATCAATTTAAAACTTTGCATAAGAAAATATGAAGGATTCGAATCCTATGATTTAGAGGCATTTACTGATGGATTTACCAGTTGGGGTGAGCCTACATTTTTTGCCCTAAAAGGGTGTGGCCAATTCGAGTTGCATGCATAAATATTTCCTATTTGATGTAATTAAAGGGGGCGGTTAGGAAATAATTTTGAGAATAAACATTTAAGTAATTAGTTTTTAATGTGATGTATGCATATTGATATCACTCATTGTTTGCATGTATAACTATTCACGAAATGTTTTTCTCGCATAGTCATAATTTTTAAGACTAACCCATTGTAGACTCATTTTTTTAGGCAACAGGAGTCACTCTCAGTGCTCGGAAAGGGATTCTGCCGGAAGAGTTGGCATATGTATGGTTGAAGATATTTATAGAAATCGAAGAAGCCCAGGAAAGGCATAAAGCCTCGCGAGGTAGGATTATGATTGTGATTTTTGTATTGAGTATGGTTAAGTACTTAAAATTTTCTATAACAACAATTGTAAATAAATAAATTAATGAATAAAAATTCTGGCGTTTATAATATTTGTACTGTGGTTTTTATGCTGCGACCTTTTAATTGAAATTACGTTCGATCCTTGAAATCTTTTGGGAAGACCGAAATAAAGGGTCTTCACAGCACCGAGGTGGGATGAGGAGGATGACCTTTTCGATGAGGAGTTGTGCACCTCTTCATTGGTGAAGGAGATATGTCGTACCACCGACGCCTTTGAGTTTTCAGATGTGTCTCACTATGATTCCTATGACACTGACAGTGATCAAGCTAGGGAACCTGCCGGGAGTGAAACCGGGGCCACTCCCCCTCTGTTTGAATCTTTTAGTTCTTCGTCCATTTTATTTCCTAATCATAATTATTTTAATGATAATATTGATAAGTTTATTATTCCTTCTTGCCCTCCTTCTAATGATTCTGATATTTTATTTACTCCTCTACAGGTGCTTGATTTTGTGGACCCATTTTTGGGCGATTCTGAGTGGCAATCTTGGCAGGGAATGCAGTTGGCAATGATGAAAATCATCTCCTATTCCACTTTATCATCATTGCCTGTGTTTTCCTGGAAGAACTGGGTGCAGGGTGGTAAACGGTACTTCACGAATGACCGTCGATTGGAGGAAATGAAGAGGATGAAGAAAGATGAAAATTGGAGATGGAAAGCTTTTGATCCTCTTGGCTGTTGTCGTTGCTGGGTCTTCGGATCCATTGCGTTCATTTCGAACTACTACAAATCAACATATAGTTGATTTCTCTTTTGGATGTGTAATAATGATAAGTAGACTTTCTTATTTTTTTCTTTATGCTTCAGACAATTTGATAAACTGTTAATACAGCTATTTGGTCCACCTTAAGAACGGTAAAGAAAAGGGCTCGTGAGAGACAACCTAATTTTGCTATTTTGTTTTATCTAATCCGCAAACATTTATATATATTATATCTTCTTTTGCTTTGTGCTTCCTTTTTGTAGGGTGGTGATCCTTTTGGCGGCGGATTTGGATTTTTCCTTCACGGTATTAACGTCAATATTCTGGTATGCTCATATCTGAGCATGGGTAACTTCTCTCCTCCCTAGCTCCTTTTATTCTTAATGCTTATCTTGTAGTGGATTGTTTAGATTAAGTCTAAGGGAGAGAGAGCTATTACATTATTACCCATGCATGTGCACATTTCCTTTGCATACAAGAAATACGTATGTTTTAGTTTTATAAAAGTATGTTCATATTCATTGTACACAACAACACTCATATGAGCGCGTGAGTATCCGTTAGCGTGTCTCGAGTTTAATTTATGTCTTCTATGTGATTTGGGAAAATAGCTGTGTTGTCTTAGGATTGTGAGACAGAGTAAAATATTGACTCATGTAGTGCTCCTAGTCGATTGCTCGCGTCTCGTATAGAAATTCGAGTAGAATTAATTTTTCTTTATGTTTATAGTTTTATACTTTTTCTTTTAGCGTAAATATTGTTTATTCTACTTAAAAATTGATGAATCTGGTGTGAATCTGACAGTAGCGTAGGCATGTGTGTAGACGGTTGTTAGCCTCGTATTTCTCGACTCGGGAAGAAGGATAGTCTTTCTCGGTGTCTAAGAACTTGCCCCAAGCTATTCTTGAAGCATGGGTATAGGTTAATTCAAGTGCGCGAGTGTGGTGTAGGCCATCATTTTGGCCCGGTTGAGCTTTTGTGCCCATCCTATCATCATATCCTTGTTAACCCCGTTGTGACTACTCATCCGTTGATTCAGCTCCACTATTTTCTCACCAAAGTCAAAATGTCGATCCTAGTCGCACACCCAAGTTTGAGCTTTAGTTTATTTTTCATATCTATGTTTGGGGTGTTGATGTGTTCTTATTATGTGGATGTGGATGTGTTCTATTGATAATATATGCTGAATATATTGTAAAAGAGAAGAAAAAAAGGTGAAATAAAGAAAAGAGAAGAAAAGAAAAAAAATTGTGAAAATTTTTGTGAAAAAAAAGAGAAGAAGAAAAGGTCAGTTGAAAATCTTTATGTGTGGAATTTTTATTGGGAGTAGGCGGTGCACACACCCATATTGTCAAGTCCAAGTCTAGGGGTATGGTGCACTCACATTTTATTGTGCTCGGATAGTTGATTTGGTGCTAGCTCATTTAGGTTAGGTGCGTAGCCTTCATGTTGATCCTTATATACCCCACCTAAACTCAAGCCTTATCTCAAACCTAAAGTCCTACTGATTCGCGCGTTGAACCAAACCGATGCCTTTGAGAGAGTATGGAAGGGCGAGCTTATAGTCACCGTCATTGATGGATTTCTTTGGAGGTTGTCCCGAGCCCCGATCTTTGGCAATGCTCAACTCAGCGATCATTTTACTTTCTCCTTACGCGTAACCGGACGATTCACCATGATTTTATTTTTGAGTAGTAATAATATATAGATACGCTCTGAGAAAATTATAAACAATTTTGCATAATTAAAAAGTTCTTCTATTGTATTTCTTTGAGCGTGAGCATGCGACTTCGCATGGTACTCCGCTCTTGCAATTTCAATGGCATCTATTTATTTTTCTCGTCCACATGAGGGATGATTTGCTCGGGACGAGCAAACGGTTAAGTTTGGGGGGGGGGGGTGATGAGTCTAATATTTATATGGTTTTTCTGACTCATATGTGCTAGTTTTCACGCGCATGCACTTCACTTTCAGGCCATTATTGCTTATATTTCACTTGTTCACGATTCTCACATAAAGTGCACATTTTGGCCCGTTGGGGTGTGCAATCGTGCATCATTGCTGGGGGTAAGCACATGGTGCATCTCATTAGATGGGCAAAGGAGTCTGCGATGAGTGTCATTCGGATCCCGGATAAAACAGGGTCGGACTCGGCCTCGTGTTGGATGGTCACCGCGTCTTCCCACACTGGCTGAGAGATAGTCGTGTGCTCTAGCGACTGGCTCTAGCGAGAGAGGGCATTGACCGTTCGGTTTTCCCTCCCCAAGTGGAACTCGATGGTGAAGTCAAAGCCCAGAGTTTGTCCACCCACACATCCTGGGCGGGCATTGCGATCTTCTGTTGGAGGAGGTAGCGGAGGATGTGGTGGTCGGTGCGAACCACAAAGGGGCATCCCGGCAGATATGGGCGCCAATGTTGAACGGTGATAACAAGGCCCATGAGCTCGTTCTCATATGCAGGAGCCGGAGCGGCTGCGGACAGTGTTGGAGAAAGCGCGGCTGAAGTAGGTTATCGGTCGTCTGGCCTACATGAGTACGGCTCCCACCCCGGAGCCCGATGCGTCACACTCTACCAGGAATGGCAGAGAGAAATCTGGCATGGCCAGCACCGGTCGGCAGACTAGGATCTGCGGAAGGGAGGCAAAGGCGATGGCGGCCACGACCGTCCACTGAAACGGGCCATCCTCTGACTTCTTTAAGAGTTGTGTGAGTGGCCGAGCTAGAGCCATGTACCCTTGAATGAAGCGGCAATAGTATCATGTCAACCCGAGGAACCCCAGGACGTCCCGCAAGGATATAGGAGAAGGCCAATGAAGGACCGCCGCAATCTTCTCCTCATCAATGGCGGCCCCCCGGGCCGAGATGGTGTGGCCGAGGTAGCTCACATCTGATGCCCCAAAGGAGAACTTCTTCAGGTGGAGTTTGAGGTGATGGCGTCGGATGGTAGTCAGAGTGAGGTGGACGTGTTGAAGGTGATCCTGCCAGAAAGAACTATATACAAAAATGTAATCAAAAAAATGAGAACGTGTCGACGAAGTACTGCCCGAAAAATGTTGTTCATCGTCGCTTAAAAGGTGTTTGGTGTGTTGGTCAGGCTGAAGGCGGTCTTGGCAATGTCCTTGGGCCATGCCCGGATCAGTTGATAGCCCACTCGAAGGTCCAGCTTGGTGAAGAATATGGCATCGTGGAGCTCGTCTAGAAGCTCCCGAATAACTAGAATCAGGTACCTTACCGGAATGGTGACCTTGTTGAGCTCCTGGCACACAGAACCGCCAGCTACCGTCCTTCTGGACCAGGAGGACCGGGCTAGAGAAAGGGCTCGCACTAGGGCGGATAAGGCCCCCCATCAACATCTCACGGACCAGCCGCTCGATCTCGTCCTTCTGCACATGGCCGTAGCGGTAAGGGCGGACCGACACCGCCGCAGCATCGAGCTAGAGTGGAATGGCGCACACATTTGTTAGGAGAGTAGGGTTGACGGCACCGGAAACATAGGCCCTTGCTGCGACATTCATTGTAGATATTATCGGAGATGTGTCGGGGATCCACCGGTCTACCGAGTGGGTCTCCCCCAGGGGTCAGCCGTTGTGGGGCTGTCGAAGGAGGTGGCTGTCAGGGCGGCCGAGGTGGGTAATTACTGGTTGCAGGTGCATGCGCCCTAGGGGCGAGGTCGGACTCCACCATAGCCCCATGTCAAGGGCGTCTGAGACTATGCAGAGATGGTGTGTGCGGAGCCAGGAGCGGATATGGGGCAGTAGCCCCTGCATGAAGAAGCCCGAGTAATGGTCGGGTGGCAAGCCGGGGACATGAGTGACCAAGGATACAAACTCGCCAATGTAGTCATCCAAGCCAGTTGTTTAGCGGACGCCGCATAGCCGCTCGATCGCGGAAGAGCCAGAGTAGTGGGTATCGTACCGCTGAATCATCTCCTGTTTGAGCTCGGGCCAAGAGAGGCTCGGGTTGGATTGGCGGAGCCACCAAGCCAAGTGGAGGGTCAAGCCGTCCAGGCCAACCACAGTCATGGACACCTTATCGTTCTCCGGTGTGTTATTGATGCTGAAATATTGCCCGGCCATTGCGATCCACCCCATCGGGTCTATGCCAGCAAAAGAAAGAATATCAAGGCAGAGGGCGGACCAACCCTGAATGGCCAGAGGAGGGTGTCCAAAGGAAGCGGACGGCGGCCAAGTGCCGAGGAGAGAGCCGCCGTCCGCGGGAGAGCCATAGTCGGACGCGGCATACACGACGGTGGAGGATGCCTGAAGGGAGTCAATCTTGGAGTGGAGGACGAGGAGGGAGGCATGCATGGAGGCGACAAGTTGTTCCTGGGCCTCGACAAAACGGCTAAGAGCTTCGAAGGCGAAATCTTGAGCAGGGTCGCCGGAAGAGCGAGTGGTAGGAGCCATATGGCTAGAGACGCCGGACGGCGATCGGTAGGGGCGGACCTTGCTGGGATCGGCGGAACCCGAAAGTTGGCGGCCTTCCTAGTGTCAAAATAGGGTCGACGTGCAGATCGGAGGGAACCCTAGCGCTAGAAGTGGCGGGAATGGCTAGGCACCGACGATAGGTCAGAGCATCGGGATTAGCGGGTCAGAAAACGCCAAATCGGCGACGTATCGGGCGGAGACGATCGATCGACTCAGTATCGGGCGTTGCGGCTTGGTAGCCCAGCGGACATGGTGCAACAGCCAAAAATGCATGGGATCAGCGCGGGATTGGGAGTGAAGAGGCGTTGGCGGACGATCCAGAGCACCGGCGGCGGAATAGCTGGCGGTGAGGCAGGTCGGACCAAATTGATACGATCCCGGAGAAGAACCCGGCAAGGAGGGATGGCGAAGGTGAGGTGGAAGAGGAGGATTAGGGTAGAAAGTAAAACCTTAGGGAGCAGCCCTAATTTCACCCATCAAAGCATAATCCTAAAGGAGTACAACTCCACCCCTTATAAGCGCGAGGTGTAAATAGCAAGTGTGTCGCGTCTTCGGTCTCTCCTCCTCCAGACAGACAAGTCGTCTTCCTCCGCGTGTAGACCCTCCAAGGCATCTCATCCACATCTGTAACAGTCAATGTGAGTAATATAGCTGAAATTTATCCCTCAAGTATAACATGAATGTCATTCATGGGCCCCTTGATAGAGTAAGACTATGAATTGTATAACGGTGTTAAATTCACTCAATATGTGATATTTAGCTCATGTATTTGAAATAATCTACTCGGAAATCAAATAAACATGGATTGAATAATTAAGAGAGTGATCCATTTCACGCCTACAGATTAGTTTGGATGTCAAGAAAGAAGAGATTATACTACACTGGAACATTGGGTACTAAAAATTGTCGACGAGTTATTGATTTTTTGTATTACCTCGGCAACAATGATGTATTATTAGATGTCGTTCATTGTTTGTGACATTATTTTTAATTCGCTCTAGTTCAAATGGGAGCCCATTGGAGTATGTGACCTATGAGATCAAGGAATTAATCTCGCTATTGATGTAATATAAACATATAGGATTGCACATTAAGAATGTACTGAAAAAGTAAAATGATCGGATTTGGTTTAATATAAGTCGAACTTTAATTTAACCGAAAACCCTGAATGTATTAATGGATTATAATTAATTTAGAATTAATTAATGTTTGAAGTATTAATTTGGTTCCTCAACCGAAGATGTGTTGTTTAATTTTGGAACTGAATAGCTGAATTTTGCATGTTCATTACTCTTCATTTAGTGTTTTCAAAATACTCTCAACATATAATAACTTTGTAGTTGTTGAAATGGCTTGATACTCTTTACTTGAGCTTCTCTGAGAGAGAGACTATGAGAGTTGAGAGGAGAATATTTAGGCAATCTCTGCAGAGACAAGGCTAGAACTTTGTGTCAGAGATTTGGACAGACTAAATTGGACTTCCACACGTTTGTATTGATGTTGATAGAGATGTAAATAGTTTTCTATATTCGGTCTTCCACAAACTGCTCCGGAATGAAATTGAATTTCATTGTTTTGTTGCAGGCAGAACTTAGATTTCTTGATTATTTAGTTTTGAATGGATCACGATGGAATTTTGTGTATTTCTGCCAAAACTACATGGAAGGCCAATGTCACCGCTGAAGAGTGGTCTGGGCCCAGAGGGTATGGCAAGGAGATAGGAAGTGTAGTGGGGACGGAGCGCGGACTGTATGCGATCGACCCGAGCAGGCGATGTGTTAGAATGGTGTCGGCTAGAAAATATACAACCTGTCCTTATGAAGCAACTGGATTGCCGGTCTAATTTGTCGGCATGATGAGGCGAGGTAGGCGTATGTGGGAAATACGTGTGGAGCGTTGAGGGCACGGGTGAGGGTGACAGGAGTGGGAAGGAAATAATAACATGTGTGCATCAAAGAGGGTCCCTTACTCATACATATACTTGAGTAAGGGAAAACCTAAACAGGGAAAAAGACTAAACAACCCCAACCGGGGGTGCATACAAAAAATGGACCATAATGCGACTTGATAATAACATATTACAACTCTCCACCTCAAGTCGGACAAAAGATGTCAGTCATCCCAAGCTTTGAATATCATCGGCAAACACGTCACACCCCAAGCTCTTGGTAAACACATCGGTCAGCTGATCCCTGGAATGAACAAACGGAGTGACAACTGTTTTTTTATCCAAGTGATCTTTGATAAAGTGTTGATCCACTTCAACATGCTTTGTCCTGTCATGTTGAACTGGGTTATGAACAATATTAATGGTTGTCTTATTGTCACAGAACAAGGAGAAAGGGGTTGTCACAGAGAACCCCAAATCTTGTAACACAGCACGCAGCCATAATCCATCACATAAGCCTTGGGACATGGCACAAAATTCTGCCTCTGCACTTGACCTAGCCACCACATTCTGATTCTTGCTACGCCACGTTACAAGGTTTCCACCAACAAAGGAGCAGTATCCTGTAGTGGATTTCTGTCATCACGGCAACCAGCCCAATCAGCATCAGTAAAAACCTCAATCTTCAAGTTATTGTTTCTAGAGAATAAGACACCACGACCAGGAGCTTCCTTTAAATACCACAGCAGATAATACGCCGCTTCTTGATGTCTGATTCTAGGGGAATACATATGTACAACCCCATATCCGGCGAGCGGGATCGACAGGAGCCGTCCCCGTCATTTGGCGCAGTTCAAATCTCAGGAATAGACCCAAGGGGGTGCGAGTGCATTGGGGAAGCTCGGCTCGCCCAGATTGGGGTAAGGCGGGTACGGAGCGAGTAGAGCAGGTGGGCTCGCACTCGCCCCTGGCTCCCTGAAGGAATGGGCGAGTGGGGCAGGCGAGGCCTGCACTCGCCCCAGGTTATCTAGAGGCGGCAAGTGCTAGCCCCAATGAGCACTCGCTGCCCCAGGCGAGTGAAAACTTCAAGGACCACTCGCCCAGTAACATGTTTTACCATTCCACCCTTGCTGGTCTGTCAGTATCTCTCTCAAACAGTGGAGTTGCGTTGTTGGCAGACCGATTTGTGCTGCATTTATCTGTTCAGAACAACGGAGTTGCGCTATTTGCAGGCCATGTTTCAAAAAATATAAATAGACCCAAAAGGGTACCTCAGAAGGCAAGCTTTCCAATTCTCCAATTTCCAGATCTTCTTGCGTGTTCTGAGGTGCCCTTAGCTTAACACTGGCTAAGCAGGGGAAGCGCTCTAAAATCTTCCGGGTGTGTGGTGGGACCTCCGTGCTGGAGCCCTATGTTAGTTTTGAGTCATAAGTCTTCAGTCAGCCAAGCTTACTAGGCGAATTAAGTGTGCAGTCACCCCTTTCCCAAGGGTTCGGACTCCACAGAAGCCGGTTCCCGGTTTCAACATTTTGGTGCGGTGAGCGTGGAGAGTGATCAGCACCGAAAACCTTAGCGAGCTCAATGACTGGAGACGAATGGCAGGGATCTAACAAGGCCGACTCACCACCTCCCCCCCTCTCGCCACTCTCGGCATGTTTGAGGATTTTCGGCAAGAGATGCGGAACCTCATAACCTTCGCACTCACTGCTCGCGGCGAGTGCTCGACATCCTCGGTCCCAGTGGTCGCAGCCCTAGCCCTGGGAGAGAACGCCCCTGTTAGGCGACCTGGGAAAGAAGCAGCGGCGGAAGGTAGTGGGTGAGATCTCCCCGGGCGAGATCTACCAGGACGAGCCCTATTCCCTGGCTCGGTAAGTGCGGGACGATTCGGCGAGGTGGAGGTGTGAGATCGCCCGGCTCGCCTGGCAAGGGAACGAAGTCCCTTCAGCGAGCTGGTCTCATCCGCCCCAGTTCCAGAGGGGTTCCACGAGCCAGAAATGTCCTACTACACCAGAAGGGATGATCCGGTCCAGCACATCCAATGGTTCGAGGATGCGGTTTCGATCCGACAGATGTCAGATGCTTTCAAGTGCTGGCTCTTCGTCATAACCCTCAAGGAGAAGGCGAGGGATTGGTTCCACCAGCTTCCTGCCAGCTCCATCTACTGCTTCGAGGACCTGCGTCAGGGGTTTTTGCTGAGGTTTACAACCTCCAAGAAGAGAAAGAGGGAGTCGGAGTCCCTGTTTCACATCAAACAGGGAGTGAATGAGACTCTGGGGAGCTACGTGGATATGTTCCAGGAGGAGGTCCTCCAGGTTCAGGAGATGTTAGGGCACGCCCTCATGGTGGCCTTTACCCTGGGGCTGCAGCAGGAGTTCTTCAGGATGGAGCTGAAAAGGGTGCTTTCGCTGTCGTTCGAGGAGTTGATGGAGAGGGCTGCCCGAGAAGTCGAGGGGGGAGGCGTCGAACCCGGCGTCTGCCAGGAAGTTAGCCAGGTGGGTTGTGGAGGAGGATGAGGAGCCAGGAGGAGGTAAGGGGCAGAAGGCCAGGAGGGCAGAGCTCAGGCAGCGGGAGCAGTAGCAGCAGCAGCATCAGCCAAGGTGGGGTCGCCAGGAGACGAATAATCGGCTACTTGTATAACACAAAATGTTTATATTAGTTTAATAAATTTAGAAGTTCAATAAATATCAAATTATTAATATATATAAATGAAAAAATGATTAAATTTATAAATAATTACACATATAAATAATTAAATATTAAAACCCGATATATGAAATATCCCCGATATATCCCCCGACATAGTAAAACCGATATGAAAAACCTAAACCGACGTGTCCCCGATATCCGATATCTACAACATCGACCGAGACACTGAAGAATTAGGGTCCGGATGTGTAGATCGCCGATCAGAGGTGGAACCGGCGAAGTGAAAATAAGGTGGTGGCTGTCCTCGGGGTTAAATGATGAGATCGGGTGAGAAAAGGGTAGATCCAGCCACATACGAGTAGATCCGGGTCGGGGAGGGGTGGATCCTCTATTTAGGGTTAGATCCGGGCAAAAATGGAAGTACGAGTGGTGGAAATAACAGATGGGGGATGAAATTCTCAGATCTGAATGGATCTAAAGAATTAAGGTGATTTGAAGGTGGTTCCACGAAGAGGAGGGGATTGGGTGGCGAGGGCGGATCCGGACACATCTGTGGAGTCCGGTCGTTGATCCGGGCATGCCATATATGATAAGTCGCCAAATCTGCCCCGAACGGGCCCAAAGCTCGTGCTCGTCTCTGCTCTGCATCACTAAGCACTATGAAACCTTCCATCTTAGTTTTGTGGCTTATTGTGAAGCAACGTCATTGCACGGTTTTCATGAAGCATGGGTATTGACTTACTAGTTACAAAAATGACCTGTATGTGCAAATAAGTGATCAAAGAGACAATAAATTAAATTAAAGAATTATACCTTGCAGAAGTCCAAGCATAGCATTAGTTACAAAGATGCTCACAATGTCATTGAAGACCTCTTGATCAAATAATTCCAGGGGTGTCTCCAAATCATGCCATGCCATGATAATCATTACCTATAAAGCAGACATTATAAGTAAACCCTCATGAAAGAGACAGGTGCTTGAGGGTTATTTATTCTACTTATGATTAAACCTGTAGAGCTAATATAAGAAATGTCCACATCCGATCAAAACTTCTAAACAGGTGCAAGAAGGAATGGACTTCTACAAAGTTTGTCTTTCCCAACCACTTCCGCTCACAAGTTTGTCTCGGAGTTTCCTGTATGTCACATTAGCAATACTGAGAATGAAGAATATGTGACAGTGTTCGATCATTAAAATTAACCTTGACACAACCATTAATGATGCAAACAATCAAGAAGAATGCATAATATAAGAAGTTTAGATATAGCAAGGAGATACATCACTAGAGAAGAGATTAGCTTTGGGAATTGAGAAGACATTTATACCTGCAAAATGTAAAGATCATAGGAGCACGATGTTAGGGCCCTCTTGACGGGTTTTGAACCTCGGGATCATCCTAACATGGGCTGCGTCCCACGCACCTCAACCAGCTCTCCGCACTTGATTTAACCTAAGCTCTCGGTAATGAGGTAGATTGTTGAGGTTGGGGCTCGATACTCAGACCTCCTTGATAAGGGACCTTCGTTCTATCCCTCGTTACCAACTGAGCCACGGCTCAGTTGGTGAGGTGAGACAAGATGAGGTCTCTCTTCAAGAAGGTTCGGGAATCAAGCCCTCGCCTCAACAACTTGTCGTATATCTGATTGTATCCGGGGCGGAGAGCTGGTTGGAATGTGTGGCCTGCGGGCCTGTGTTTTTCTGGCTCAACTGGCGTAAAGGGAACTTGACCCAGTGTGAATGAGCGGCCCACAACATATAAAAGTGCACTTTTAATGATAGGGCCCTCTTGACGGTTTTTGAACCCCGGGATCATCCTAACATAGGTCGAGGCCAATACACCCCAACCAGCTCTCTGCACTAGATTTAGCCTAAGTTCTCAGCAAAGTGGTAGGTTGTTGAGATTGGGGCTCGATACTTAGACCTCATTGATAAGGACCTCAGTTGGTGATGAGCGATAGAACGGAGGACCCTTATCAATGAGCTCTGAGTATCGAGCCTCGGCCTCAACAACCTACAACCTACCACATTGCTGAGAGCTTAGGCTAAATCCAGTGTGGAGAGCAGGTTGGGTGTGGGCCGCGGCCCATGTTAGGATGATCCCGGGGTTCAAAACCTGTCAAGAGGGCCCTAACACAAGACTAACTTACTGTTGAATATGCATATTAAATATTTAAATTTGTAGAGAAATAAAGAAATGTGTATTTCCTCTAAAATGGATTACAGAAAAAGATATAACACATCATGTATTTATACATATATATATAGGATGGAGGAGTGAAAGGATAACTTCATCTTATGGTGTAAGACTAATCTCCTAAGAATGAAAGAAGTAATGGGCTAGTGAATGGGCCTTCACATGGGTCTTCTATTTATATATTTCTACACTCCTCCACAAGCTCGAGCATACAAATCATAGGAACCAAACTTGGACAAGAATCGGATATATAGTGGTCGAGATAAGCCTTTGGTGAGGATATTAGCAACTTGTCCAGCAAAAGGAATATGCCCCAAATCCAATATTTGGAGTTGAACCTTTTCCCGGATGAAGTAACAATCGACCTCGGTGTACTTGGTATGTTCATGGAACACTGGATTCTCAGCAATATGAGTAGCTGCTTGACTGTCACAAAAGAGAGTAGCCGACAATGTCTCCCAAAGGACTTTCCAACCACATAAGTTAAAAAACAGCAGAGACCATTGATCAATACTCAACTTCCACAGAAGAATGCCCAACCACAGTTTTCTTTTTGCTCCGTCAGGTGTCCACTAAAGTAAGCGCAAAACTCAATTGTGGAACGACGATCATCTAGAGAGTTAGCATAGTCAGCATCAAAGTAGGAGATAAGAGCTAAAGAGGAGAAGGGCTTGTAGACAAGCCCTTATCCCGGAGTATTCTTCAAGTACCGAAGGATGCACTCTATAGCCTGAGGATGAGATACCCGAGGAGTATGCATAAAATGGTTGACCACCCCAACGGAAAAATATATATCGGGTCTCGTAACAGTGAGGAAGATGAGCTGGCTCACAAGCCATCAACAGTATTCTAGGTTAGAAAGGAGCATATCAGAGTCAAAAAAATCGGCACAAAGCATGTGGTTGGCATCCATAAAAGTGTTTGTAAGCTTGCATCCAGAGTAGTTAATATCACGAAGAAGATCAAGACGGTACTTACATTGAGACATAACGAATCCATCAGGACGACGAATAAACTCGATCCCTAGAAAGTATCGGAGATTTCTCAAATCTTTAGTTCGGAATTTAGAAGTCAGATGCTTCTTGATCATGTGGATGCTAGTAAGATCATCTCTCGTGATGAGGATATCATTCGCATATATAAGTAATACAACTGTGCTCATCGCGCGATGACGAGTGAATAGAGAAAATTAGCTGAGCTCTGAGTGAAGCCAACATGGCGAACCACCCGACTGAATTTCTCGAACCGAGCCCAAGGAGAGTGTTTGAGACCATAGAAAGACTTTTTGAAGTGACACACCAGGGACTCCCCTGTGGTCTCATAACCAGGAGGTCGGTGCATGAAGATAGTCTCAAGTAGATCATCATTCAAAAGACATTCTTGATGTTGAGTTGGTGTAACGGCCAATGGATATGAACATCCTAAAAGATGAGGAACCAGACAATATTCAACTTGGCCATGGTTGAGAAAGTCTCCTCATAGTCAGGGTCCCGTTGTTGAGTAAAGCCACGAGCAATAAGACGAGCTTTGAGGCGTTCGACCGTCCCATCAGGACGATGCATGATAGTGAAAACCTATTTGCAACCCACACATGTCTGTCCAGGGGGAAGAGGGACAAGAAGCCATGTTTAATTGATCCAGAGGGAAGCCATCTCCTCATCCATGGTGGCCCTCCATCTGGGATGCTGACCTATTTGCAAATCTTGTGAGCTCTGGGGATAAACAATGGAAAGAGACATAATTCATCATAGGTGAGCAGTGGAAGCCGAAAGAGGATCTTCGGACGTCGGAGGATCTGTTGGAAACTTATGATCTAGAAGTACTCAAAGATTTAGTCTTACTACCAATGTAATACGAGCCTGAAGGGTCGAACATAAAAACGTGCGGAAATTGGAGTGTTTAATAGTGTTGATTTGTGAAACCAAGTTTTGAATAGGCATATATAATATGTTGCATGGTATTCGAGGCACGCAACTTAAGGCACAAGGCCCGAGGCAAACGCCCATGTGTCAAGAGAATGTGTGCTCAAAATGACAGGATAACGGTTGGCATCAGTTATGGACCAAAAGGCGTGACTTTAGAAGGCACGCGCCTGTGGCACACGCCTGCGGCACACGCCCGTGTGCCAAGAGCACGTGTGCGGTTTTTCGTTCCAATGTCTCGAGGAGTCGTGTCTGCATGAATCGATGTGACTTTTAGGACGCACGCCCATGTGACAAGGGCATGTACACCCCCAAATTTCATGTACGGGTGTGTGCCTATAAATTCGCTAACTTATCATAAAGAACTATGATTTTATTTGGAGCTCTTTATACCATACAACCACCAAGAACACATCTCTTCCAAATTAGAATTAGAATTTTGAAGGAGAGAAAAGAGATCATCTTCCAGTGGCATTAAAGCATACTGTGAAACCTGTTTTCAAAAATCATTTCCCCTATTTTAATAATAACCATATATCTCTGTATAGATCTGTTGATTGTGATATAAATAGGCGAGCATGTCTACTATTTATGGGTAGATGGATATCGTGTAAATCTGATTATTTAGACTGTTTTGAAGTATCAGGTTTAGTTCTGAATGTTGTGTCCCTAATACACCGCCAGGAGCAAAGCCCCTTGGAACCCTGCTAGGAGCGCATTACGTTTCAATGTGATTTTTTGTGTATCTGCAATGTGAATACTGTAAATTCTTATTGTCTTATTTAAATGGTTTAAATGAACACTTGATTAAGGCTCCGTTTGGCACAATGGTGGCAGTCATGAACATGGGGGTTAAATTGTCATTCTTTAACGCCCACCTAAGGAACGTCATCCACTTTTATATTCAAACGGATGATGTTTGTTAGGTGATTCTTAACGAATGATGGTTTTACCCATGCGTTTACGACCACTACTACCATGCCAAACGGAGCCTAAGCGTTAATCATATACATTATATTTAAACGATTTAAATAAAAGTACGATTTAATGTTAATCATCTATTTTGTTTAAAAATGTTTAAACATATGCACAATTAAAAGTTAATCTTTTTTATAAAAATATTTTAAAAAAATATTATGTGTTTGAATGCCTTCTGATGGATGACACTATTTTTTCTTTGATCGATGAAGTGTGGGTTTGCCAAAGTAAGGTGCATCAATCTATCTTGGTGGAGTGCGAGTAGATAATTGTGATATCTCATTGTCGACAACGAGTCTAACTTAACTAGGTGAACTCAACGGTTGAATGTCTAGAGGCATAGGGTTGGCATGCACCATACAATGAATGTGAATAATGGTTATTCATCAGATACAAGGGTTGTAATGCCCCATTCTACTACGGGTGAGGTCTGCAGACCAGTGATCCCAACCCATCTCCATGGATCAAATTGGCCACTGCCGCTAATTCCAATAGCGGGTCGTTAAGGCTAGGGATTGAACCTCAGACCTCCTAGATAAGGGATCATTAAACTGGTCCTCGTCACCAACTGAGCTCAAGAGTTGGTGATGAAGACCAGTTTAGAGATCCCTTATTTAGGAGATCTTAGTTCAAGCTCCGGCCTGAACAACCCGCCACTGGAATTAACGGTTAAGGCCAATTAGATACGTGGAGATGGGTTGGGGTCACTAGTCTGCAGACCTGTAGCGCACCCATAGTAGAAAGGGGCGTTACATAAAAAATGTACTTTTTATGTAACGCCACGATCTACTGTGGGTGCGTTACATGTTTGCAGACCAGTGACCCCAACCCATCTACACAGCTTAGTTGGTGATAAGGACCTGTTTAGAGATCCCTTATCTAGAAGGTATGGGGTGCAAGCCCTGGCCTCAACAACCTGCCACTGGAATTAGCAGTTGCAGACAATCAGATCTGTGGAGATGGGTTGGGATCACTGGTCTGCAGCCCTGTAGCGTACCCACGGTAGAATTTTTATGAAGAATTTGGGTGAAGCAACTTATATACTTGGTATTAAGATCTATAGAGATAGATCGAAGAAGTTGTTCGGTTTGACCAAAAGTACAAACTTTGGCAATGTGTTAAAGCGGTTCAACATGTTTGAGTCTAAGAAAGGGTACTTACTCATGTCTCATGGTGTGAGTCTTTGTAAGACGCAATGTCCTAAATCTAAGGTAGAGAAGGACTGCATGAGTTTGATTTCATATGCCTTAGTAGTTAGATCAATCAAGAAGGAAATTTTATGCACTCGTCATGATGTCTCATTTGCATTGAGCATGACAAGAAGATATCAGTCAAATCCAGGTTAATGTCACTGGACGGTAGTCAAGAATATTCTAAAATACTTGAGAAGGACTAAGGATGTATTCTTGGTATATGGTGTTGAGGAAAAGCTTATTATAAAGGGTTACACTCATGCTAGCTTCCAAACTGATAGGAATGACTCAAATTTCAATCAGGTTTTGTATTTTGCCTTAAAGGAGGTGTTGTCTGCCGAAAGAGTTCGAAGAAAGAGACAGTTGTTGATTATACAATAGAGGTTGAGTATATTGATGCTTCTGAAGTGGAAAAAGAGGTTATATGGATTAGGTAATTCATCATCGAGTTAGATGTAGTTCCTCGCATTGTTGATCTCGTAGATCTTTATTGTGACAACAATGGTGCAATTAACCAAGATAAGGAACTTGGATCTCATCAGCGCTCCAATCACGTAATACGGAGGTTCAATCTAATTTGAGAGATAGTCGATAGAGGAGCTGATGTGAACATATGCAAAGTACCAACTGATGACAGCATAGTAGATCCACTGACAATGGGACTTCATCAGAGAAAGTAAGATGGTCATACAAGATCATTGGTATTAGAGACATAAATGATCGTTTCTAGTGGGAGACTTGTGGGTTTGTCTTTGTCATGTTTGAGTTCATGTGATACTTATACTACGTTTTCATTTATATATTAAAAGTCATATCTTTTGTTGTGTTATTCATTTTTATAGAGATAGATAATATGAACATAATAAATGCCCATAAAATGCATGTTTTGTAGAAATTCAAATGTGCGACTTAAATGGGAGATTCTACAAATAAATGAAACATCATTCTTAAATGCTCCCTGGTCGAAGTATCATTGCAGAAATTGGACAATAATGATAAATTTGAGATTAGTGTGTCGGATGGACTAATGATCGAGTCTCATAGGTCATGATATTGGATATCAAGTCCTAGCATTGTTACTTGCTACAGAACAAGTTGTGCTGGACATACCCACTTTTGAGTTTACATTGTGGATTGTTATATATATGTCATAAGTAATTTTCATAGTGACAATGATGTATGTTATCTTTTAACTTGATGTCATTGTATTCATTGCATGAGGAGCATACATAAATGTCATCAAACGTCTTCTTTTGAGAAAGGTTGATCAAAGGTGGTTATTAGGTGTGTTTCAAGATATGTGGATGGTTGTGAGTGATGTAGATAGGATTCATCCTCCTATATGATAGGAGTAACATCCATAGGCCCTAAATAAAGTAGGACAATGAAATGCATTGTCATGCTAAGTTGAGTCAATTTATTGAGCTCACTTATTTCAAAGTCTATTAGAAGATCAGGAAAGATGGATTTAAAGATTAAGAGAGGACCTTGAATTCAATCTGTACATTAGGGACAAAAGGATACTATAGACTACACATTGGGCAGAAAAGGTTCTTCATTGAGTTACCAACTCTTGTCTTACGTAGATAGCAATGATGTACTGCTAGATGTGACTCATTGTTTGTGAGACTATAATTGATACATTCTAGATCAAGTGGGAGATTGTTCGAAACTTGTGATCTACAAATAGCCAAGAATTATGTCTTGCTGCAAACGTAATATGAGTCTAAAGGATCTAATATAAGAACATACGAAAATTGGAGTGTTTGATCATGTTGGTTTGTGAAATCAAATTCTAAATGGGCATATATGATATCTTCCACGGTATTCGAGGCACACAATCTGAGGCATAAGCATGTGTATCAAGGGCATGTGTGTTCAAAATGGAGGCATAACAGTTAGCATCAGTTATGGACCAAAAGACACGACTTTTGAAGGCACACGCTCGTGAAACAAGCCTGTGTGCCAAGGGTGTGCGTGTGGTTTTTCGTTCCAAAGTCACGAAGAGTCGATTCTGCATGAACCGACGTGATATTTGGGACACACGCCCATGTTCCAAAGGCGTGCACACCCCAAATTTCATGTACACATTTGTGCCTATAAATAGGCCAACTTATCTTAAAGAACTATGACTTGATTCGGAGTTCTTCATAACGTAAAATCACCAAGAACACGTCTCTACTATATCGGAACTAACATTTAGAAGGAGAGAAAAGCAATCATCTTCCAGCCCGAGTTCATTGGATGGACTGCGTGGTGTTTCCAGCATTCGTATGAATACCTCAAGAGACGCGGATGTTATTCTGCTTTTGGGCTCAAACGCCAATTATTCTTCTCGAAATTTCATTTTGACGCAAGTATAAACTTCTTTCTTGATTTAGTGTGTTTTGAATCGATCTTATCGAGGATTTACTGTCTTTTTTTGTATATTTGATGCCCTTGAAACCTAACAGCATCAGTAGGCAGGGAGACTCCCGTGGTGGATAGTCTGAGTGGAACGTCGGGAATAAATGTAACGACTCAAATCGCCATACAATTTTAAAATTAATACAAATTAAAAAGATTAAATAAAAACCCCAATGATGAGAACACAAAAGAATCTGTCGCATATTGATTTTTATGATTAAATTTTTGAAATTTAAAGGCGAAATTTAATATCGTGATAATTTTGATTACCATGCTACTTTAAGTGGGTTAATTTGATTTGAAAATGTTTTATATAATAAGTAAAATATGTGTATATAAAGGTTATAAGGCAAGAATTTAATATTCGAACTCATATTTTCTAAATGAAATTATGTGTCATGTGTATGTGGGAGTTGACCGGCTGTTAAAAGGAGAATGGCTTGTATTTGAACATTTGGATTCATTACAAGGTGATGTGTTTGTTGTACATTGAGTTGGGATAGCCAGCTAACCCCGGGATTGTAATAGGCTTTAGGCAATGTCGTAGGTGTTAGAGATATTTTATACAGTAGATATAGCTTAGATTCATCTCGGGTGTTTGATCACCCTCTCATGTATATATATGTGTATACCCTATTGTTGAGAAATAACATTTGACTTGTTTCATTCTATCATGGTATCAGAGCCAGTTTCCAAATCTAACCTTCCCGCTTCCGTCACTCGATTCTGCCACTGATTAGCGGCTCTTAATCTCGTCGATCCCGATCCAAAGGAGCATCCTATTCTCGCGGATCCCAATCCAGACGCACTGATCCTGATCCCGCTTCCGCCGGAGCATCTCGATCGCGATCTTCTTCCCGCTTCCGCATCGTCGATCCTGTCTTTCCACTTCTGCATCGCCGATCCCGATCCAGACGCCTCGATCCCGCCGCATCCCCGATCCCGCTTTCACAGACGCACCAGAAAGCTCCAAGCGATCCAGATGGTCAGGCATCCCATTCTCGACGATCCAGACAAACCAGGATGCACCAGGCGATCCCGACCCAGACGCTCTAGGCGGCATCCACGCCTTTTGCCGCAGTCCTAGCTGTTGGCCTTGATTACCTCCTCCTCTGACTAATTTAGCAGCCCTGTTTTCCTCCTCCAGCTGATTCTGCAGCCTCTTGCCCTGTTTTCCTCCTCCTCGGTTGATCTTCGGCCATGATCTTCTTCTCCGGCTAATCCCGCAGCCCCGATCTACTTCTCCCGCCACCTTCATCCTCTATTGGTTCAATGACATCGTCTCACATCTCAGCTGACTTCCTCCAGACGGTTGATGTTATCCTCGATGGGCGGAACTACAAGGCAGCTCAGTTTGGTGCTCCTCGCCGCCCACCTGTCCGTTATCAATACTGTTAGTGTCTTGGTCATGTCAAATCTGAGTTTTGCAAGATTCAGAGGGCTCGTCAATCTAGTCAGTAGTATGCTCTCGGCGCACCTTCCGCACACATTTTTGCTCTGATGCGATCACTCTCTATATCTGAGCTTCCTCAGTTGATTGCCCAACAACAATCCCAGGGTTAACTGCCCTGCTCATCTGCCTCCGTACTTCCACATAATGCTATTAACGCCTCTGTTTCTCAGTCGGCTGCCTCCGCCCCTGCAGGTAATTCTCCCTCTGATTGGTTGCTTGACTCTGGAGCCTCCTTTCACATGATATTTGATGTCACCCACCTATTGTCATGTCATAATTTCTCCTCTAACCTCAGTATTATGGTAGCATATGGCACAATTCTCCCCATCACCAGTCGTGGCCTCCTTCATATCAGCCATTTACATGTTCCCGATGTTGCCTACATACCCAAGTTAACCATGAACCATACCGCCAGCCAACTCACATCCATAGTTGCCTTGTTATTTTTAATGAGATTGTGTGTCGTGTGCAGGATCGTCTGATATGGACACTCCTTGGAGTTGGTTGTCTCCATAGCGGGGTGTACGTCCTTGATCATCTCCATCTTCCATCCACTCCATCGTCACCGACGGTACTACCTTTTGACTTCCTTCAGTAGGCTTCTCTCAGTGGCCTCATCATCTTGATCGTCCACATAGTTTGCATCTTGTGTCTCTCATCAATCATGGTTTTCTTGGTCGTGTTTCTGATGATCAGTCTCACACTTGTACGGGTTGTAAGCTTGGTAAACAACTACAACTCCCCTATCAGTCCAGTGAGTTTAGGTCTCAGCATCCTTTTGAGTTAGTTCATTCTCATGTATGGGGGCCTTTAAAATCAAAGGGCGGATACGAGCACTAAGTTCTCTTTGTTGATGACTATTCTCGTTATTGTTGGATCTACTTTATGCATTCTCGTTCTGAATTCTTTTATATTTATATTACTTATTATGCTATAGTGCGCACCCAGTTTTCTGCTTTCATACGTATTTTTCGATCTGACATAGGGGGAGTACCTCTCTCATGCCTTTCACAATCTGCTTGTTACCCACGACATTCTACCTCAGCTTGTCTGCCCTGGTGCTCACGCTCAGAATGCACCGCTGAAAGGAAGTATCGCCATATTATTGAGACAACTCGCACCCTCCTCACCTCCTCACACGTTCCTTCTCATTTTTGAGCTGAGGCTATTTTCATTGTTGTCTACCTTATTAACCCGCAGCCTTCCACTTTTTTTCAAGGGCAGAGTCCTAATGCGTGTATGTACTCTCACCCCCCGTTACACCCATCTTCATGTTTTTGCTGTCGATACTGAGTAATACTCCCTCCACATGAGCGTACCAATCTCTCTGCTCAGTCTATTCTCTGTTCCTTTCTTAGATACAATTCAGAGCATAAGTGTTATCGTTGTTATGACCCAATTGCACGTCGACTTCGCATCTCACATGATATCTCCATTGACGAGTCTCACCCTTTATTTGTGTCCTCTGTCCCCTCGACGTCGCATTCATCTGTTACTCCCTCTAATGTACAGTTTCTCACCCTTCCCATCTCATTGCCTCTTGTCTCATCTCCTCTTGTATGTCTCCCTCCTCTCCACTTGTCGCAGTCTGGACCACCTCCGACCTCTTCAGTCTCACCTCCTCACTCCTCTCCTTCGCCACCCACTTCTCCTTCTGATGGGCTCGTAGTCCCCCTTCCATATCACTACACTCGTCCCCCTTCCGTTCCCTCTCCACCAATGCCCCAAACGCAGTGCATGTCTCCTCCAAGGAATGTCCTGTGGATGATCCTCTTTTGTGTCGCCACCCACTTAGTGAGAGACATCCCCCGACCACCCTAGCCCTGTTACACTACCGTTGGACCTGCCTGCCCTTCTTACAACTGCATGTGATACTCCAGAGCTGACTTCCTACCGTGAGACTGCTTATATACCTAAATGACAGCCTGCCATGTCTGCTGAGTTGAACTCAAGCACACTCTTACCTGGGAGTTTATGCATCTTCCATCCGGTGCCATGTCTATTACTTGCAAGTGAATCTTCAAGGTCAAGACTTGCTCAGATGGCTCTGTGGAGAGGTACAAGGCCCGACTTGTGGCTCGTGGTTTTTAGCAGAAGCTGGGACGAGACTATGATGAGACCTTTGCTCAGGTCGCCCACATGACTACGATTCGTACTCTTGTTGCAGTTGCTCGCCTCTGTTCCAGCTCGACGTGAATAATGTCTTTCACGGTAACCTTCAGCAGGAGGTGTACATGCTTCCTCCTTCCAGTCTCTCCTCTCCTACAGGCCTTGTCTGTCGCTTACAACGAACTCTCTACAGGCTCAAGCAGGCGCCCCGCTGAGGACATTATTTGGCTTTGCTGGCTTCTTGAGGACCTTGGTGTCTCTTCTCCAAATGTCACTCCAGTCCACTGTAATAACACTGGTGCTATTCAGATTACTCTAAACCCGGTAAAGCACTCTCTTTCCAAGCATATTGGGGTGAATGTTTTCTTCCTACGTGAGTAGTATGGTCGCGGTACTTTTGCTCCTTACTTTGTTTCTTCTGAGTAGCAACTTGCAAATTTGATCACTATGCCACAAACGCAAAATCAGCATACCTATCTATTTTCCAAACTCTCGGTGTATGATCCTCCGTGAGTTTGAGGGGGGTTATAGATATTGTATATGGTAGATATAGCCTAGATACATCTCGGGTGTTGTGATCAACCTCATGTATATATATATGTATGTATAATCTATTGTTGAGAAATAACATTTGACTTATTTCATTCTATCAGTAGGTAGCTGTGAACAAACGGCCAACACCTGGAATGATTTACTCAGTGCTTTAATGAGTTGCCTAGCTCTGGCTTAAGATTAGAATCGGCCTAAACCAACTACATCGTTCTTCCTTTACGATATAGGCAGGTCTCGCCTTCCCCCCACCCTCATTCTCTCATCCACGACGTTTCTCCCTTCCTGCGTTCTCGCTAGGGGTCGACAGGAAACATGCTTGCGGCACAGCAGCCTCCTTCTTCCTCTTCCTTCGCTGATTCAGACGACGAAACTCTCGACATAACTCGGCGTTGTATCTACACTGCTCGGAAGAAGCCAGTTATGCGCCTTCTTCGTTGTCTCCCCAATGTAAGCCTTCTTCTCTGTTCTTTCATTTTTCTGAAGTTGGAATACTGCTATACTTGGCCGGCTATAGTTTATAGGTTATGATTACGTGGAATATATTTGATGTAGCAAGTTGTTTGATGTCATTTCGCTGTATATTATTGATCGGATTCTTGGGCTTTAGTTTTCGGCTTTAGTTTTTTGATGTTAAATAAATTCCGTAAGAGGTTAAACTAGGTCTTCTTCAATGTACCTCTCCCTCTCCTCGTCCTCTTTTTCAACTGTTTCTGAAAATGAATTTTGAGCTAGCCGGCAATAACTAAAACTGGATTCCTTTTCCATCTTCCTCATTTTCTAAAAATTGATTGTATGAGATCTATATCAGCTACTTTTAAAATTCTGAAATCAAAGATCTTGATATAGCAAATTTTTTTATTTATAGCCGGATGAAGAAGGGCTTTAGCTTTCTAATAAATATGAAAAAATTGGCTGTTTGAGAGTTCACTTAATTACTTTCTGAAATATTTCTTCTAATTCTAAAAAGAGATTTTTGGGGGCAATTGGCTGGCTAAGTTGATTTTGAAGTATTATATTAAGGGTTGCAACTTTGGAAATTTAATGACAATAAAGGTTAGCTAAAAATGAAGAATCTTTGAATTTTATTTTCTTATACGGAAACAATAGATTCCATATAGATTTTGTGTGTGGTTTTTTATAAAAAATGAAGTCTTGTAAGAGGTTTGGAAAATGAGTATCCACTGAAGCTGAAGATTGCAAAAAGTCTTTACATATTTTTATTGTATTAATCACCTAAATTATCCCCAGCCCTAGACAAAACCCCTTAATAAATGTCAAATCATCTTAAAATTAACATTGCATTTATCCAAGAGACGCAACTCAATTGAAAGATACCTAAAATTAGAGATACTATCAAAGATGGCGCCTACCAATAGGCGCGGTGATGAGCCCGAGAAAGATGAGGGAAAAAGGATAGCTACAGTGAGTTTTTACTTCTTTAATGTAACTTTTTTATAATATTTTTAGTATTTACTTGTATAATACATTGGCACGGTACCTATTTTATTGTATCTGCATTTCATTTAAATTAAAGAAATTCGAAATTTTGAAATCACGGATACATGATATGATCATTGTTAAGAAGCTAAACATGGAACAACAAAAAGAAACCGATAGATATTCTGAGAGGAAATTCAGAAAAAAAAACGCATATGTTCTTACATCAAATTTTATACTACAATTAAGATTTAAAAGATTATAAATATGAAAGTGAATCGAACAATATGAAATTAAAAGAGAGAAATATTAAACAATTTTAGAAAAAGAATAGGAAAAGATATAGGAAGAATAAGAAGACCCAGAATGCATCCATGCATAGGAAATGTTAAGGATTAACCTACGTAGGGGGTTTGCCTACGAAAGAGAAACTTTCCAGAATATGGTGGCAAAAAGGCATGTTGCGTGTGAAGATTGGTCTAGAATGAAAGGCTATGCTCTAACTAGGGGATCACAAAAGGCATGTTCCTGATTTAATGAAATGATGAAAACACTATACATAATGTATTGACTCCAAAGAAGAAAATCAGAATGAATACAATTGAAGCAATCAAATAAAGATAAATAAAAAAAGAACAGAATGTAGAATCTTAATTACTTAATATTGTACTTCTTCTCTTTTGCAAAATTTTAAAATGATTATGCATATTGTTACTTATTATTTTTGTTTTCCTTTACAGAGAAGACGTACAATATTCACTTAATCATGTTGTTTATGACTAACCCCATAGTTTTCACATTTTTTAGGAAGCAGAAGCTACCCCAAGTGCGCCTAAAAAAGTAAAGCTAACCAAGAAAGAAAAACAAAAAAGAGCAGAGGACCTAGGTAAGGTATGATTGAAAATATTTATCGAAATAAAAGAGTCCAGAAAAAACACAAGAAGACGTGAGAATTGGCAACGTGCTTTTTGCAACCAAATAGATTAAAAAGTCATTTTGTCACTAGTATGTTTAAGTATGGCATCTATGTATCTGGCTACAGTTGTAATAAAGATTAGCAAAGCAATAAAACGTCTAATTATGTGTTTTATGTTGTACTCACCGTACATGTTTCTGTAATATGTTGTGACAGATGAATTGGAAATGAACTTAGATACAAAATTAATTGTACGGACCAAAAAGAGGCCTCACAATAAACACGTGGAGGAGGATCCGGGGGTAGCAACACCGTCGAAGGAGTGGGAAACAGCGGCGGAGAATCGATGTTGACGGGGGCGAATGGACGTGGAAGGCCGGGTACCGAGGAGATAGGAGGAACTGAGTAATTGAAAGACTGAGTCTCAAGAAAAGTGACATCAGCGGAAGTTGTTGGAAATATTGCCTACAAGATTCCTGATTTGAAGAAGACTTCAAGATGACAATGAACATCTTATATTTGATGTGTGCTAGTTTTATTGTGAAAGGCTTAATAGAAGTGTTTGGCTAATGTAGTGCTAGGCTCATGGTCATCCAAACAGGATTTTGTCATTGTAATCTCTCAATGTGCAAAACTCATGTTGACATATGATCTAATCTTATATTAGACATGTCACTACCATGAGAAGAAACAAAGAAGTCAAAAGAATTTAGAGGCAAAATCGACAGTAAAATGACGACTACATAACTAAGTCTAAGTCAAATGTAGATTGCATCGGCTAGAAGCTTAGTGTTTTGTCGACTACATCGACAGTAAAATGACGACGGCATAGGCTAGAAGCTAAGTGTTTTGTCAACTATATTGATTGGAAAGTGTTGACTGCCTAGGCTAGAAGATAAGTGTTGTGTTGACTACATCGACTAGAAAATGTCGACTGCATAGACTAGAAGCTAAGTATTTTGTCAACTACATCAACTGAAAAGTGTCTACTGCATCGACTATAAGCTAAATTATTTATCGACTGCATCGACTGCAAGGATAAGTAATTTGCCGACTACATCGTTTAGAAGGCTATATTTTGTCAACTGCATCGACTAGAATGTGACAGAAGAATTTCTGCAGAGTTAAATGCTTAAGTGATGGATGCTTTCAGTTAGATTCTTAAAGTACATCATGCCGACTACATAACAAATATAAGAGCTAAATAACTTTGTCGACTGCATCAAGATAAGTTTTACTTAGAAGTTTTTATCGGCCTGAAGCGTGGTCTAACGGCTCGCTTATGTGATTAAGCCGAAGATTGCGCAATCTATTTTAATTAATTAGAATCTCGTTTTCTGCTATTATGATCAAGGTGTTGCTAGAGGAAAAGAATTATTCTCATTGATTTCAAAATCTTTCTATTTACAAAACTTTCCCAAGGCAAATTTTTTATCCGTTGGACCTTTGCTTTCCAAGCCTCAAGCCCAGTTGTCACGATCCGTCTCGGCAGAAGTCAGAGTGCGTTTCGGGCGGGCCGTGATGCCACAAGCATGGGCGGAAAGAAATCCATGTCTGTTAAGGCGGATACAGAGAAAACTTAAAATAGTTTTTAAAATAGTTAAACTTGGAGAAAAACAGTTTGATTTTATTGCGGAAGCTTTTAGGGTTTTAAAATATAGAGTTTTAAATGCACATGAAATTTGTAGAATTCATGTTTTACAGGCTACTACTATAGTTTTCATGCAATTATGATTCAACAGAGGGTGCACATACGTTAATTTCAGATTCTAGTACATAAATATTTAAATAGGCTAGCAGTTGTCCATGATTGCAGAGAAAATGTCTGATTGCAATTATTACATAAAAGAAATATTTGACAGTAAAAGAAATGTAATCATAGAACCTGAAACTTAATGCTGACCGGGCTCGAGTACCTGGCGGCGCTGCACGAACGCTAAGGCAATTCCAAAACAGAAAGGAAAAGCCTCAGAACATTGAAATAAACAGGGGTACAGTAAAATTACAAAACAGTAGGTGAAGCAGAAAAGTATGAGTACCAGTTTCTCATGAAACAAAACTATTCGAGACAAGCAAACAAAATAGCTAAACAGAACCAGTTAGTTTATTAGACTAATCTGGAGTATAACATATAGACAGATCCAGAACCATCATTAGTTGTAATCAGTGGAATGTGAAAGTGTTTTATTTGATGTACGTGATTCTAATGTAAGTCTAAATGTAAGTCTTATCAAAACAATTGTGCTTGCTATGGCCATTTATTGGTTTCCGTTGTCAGTCAAGCGGAAACTCGATTCAAGGCGTCATATCAATTTCACACTACCTTTCACTGATTGCTTATGACAATAATGATTTTAAAGATCCATGAATTAGGAAATTCATAACATATCAAGACCTGAGACAAATTTGGTGATTCAAACTATACAAGATTAGAGTTCATAAATGCGTCAAGAGAGGAATTGAGCTACGGAGCAACATTCGCTCAAGTCTTAGAACAGACCTAAGAAACCAGATTCGATGACAGCAGATTCGATGACAGATTCGATGACACAAGCTTCGTTGACATAAGATTCGATGACACAAACAAAACTGGATAGGGAGCAATATATTTTGCGGGATTCAAGTATTTACGAGTTGTATGACTATTACTATGCATCATTTCCAGGGATACCAATTATTCATTTAGATTGATCCACTACAGCGCACGATTATCTTTCAAGGAAACTGGGTATGATCTGAATATTTTATATAAAACATCATTCATTTATTTGCTAACAAGAATTTGTGACATTTATCATCATAATAATTACTGATCACGCTCAAAAAGAACCACTAGTCTTCCCATTATTCATCAAATGAGGCGAAAATTCATTTTAAGTGGGAAATTCAATCCAAAATCACTTTCGTTCTCTAACACCTGTCATTCTAAGCAAATATCCAAACAAAAAGATTATCCACGATCACAAACTCATGAAATCCCTACAATTATTAACTTATCAGATTGAGCATTTAAGATATCAATTCATTTGACAGATCGATGTATTCAAGAATGTGATCAATCAGTTAAAAGAACAGATACAATAAAACAAACTCAATGTTGCAAGAGAGATGAATCTCTACTTGCCTTAAATGAGGATGAATCTGACGGAGGTGGCTGAGCGGCGCAAGCAAGATTTAGAAACCCTAACTGGACCTGTTCAGGAATAATCACAAACGTCTGATAATATGACAAGACGGAAAACCGAACGCTAGCAGAACAATCCATATATCGCAAGAATTAAACAAGAACGGGGTTTAGAATTTTACCTCCCTCATGAGTGAGGGGAGAAGAGATATCGCGCAGAAGCGGAGACTTAGCGGCGCTTGGATAGGGGAAACCCTAAATTGGAGAGGACTTACTTCACGAACCGACTATGGATGCGACGAACGATGTCAGAGAACACAACTACAACGAGAAATAAACAATTATTATAGGGCAAAAATCTGAATCATGTATTATACGCAAATTGGAGCACGTGAGTTCCAAAATAAATTCAAGGAAGAAAGAAAACGAGGGGGAAAGAGGAAACTTTTACCCAAAGAGAACAAATCCATGCCCAAAATCTGAGTGGAGGAGGCTTTGAGAAAACCCTATGTTCAAGCGAGGCGCAAGGAGGAAGCCAAAGTTGATGTCAACCCTCTTGAGGGGAAGAGGTGGGGTTGTTGGACTAAAGAGGGGGAGGCTTGATGTTGTCGGCCCTAAAAGAGGAGAGGGAAGGGAGAAGTCGGCGGCCTAAGGAGGAGAAACCGCAGGAGGCTGTCGGCCCTAGCAGAGGAGGAGGGGAAGCTGCTGACCAAAACAAGAGGGGGAGAAGCCAGAGGAGGCGGTGGCGCCTGAAGCAGGAGGAGGCGCCGAAATCGGCGCTAGGAGACGGGATCGGGAGGGTCGACGCCTTGCGGGATGCGGGAACGGGAGACGACCTAGGCCGGAAGAGAAAATGAATCGGGGGGGCTGGTTCTGGGGTTAAGAGGAGGAGATTAGGTTTATTAATTATTATATTACTATTATTAATATTATACTAAAAATCGGGTTGTTACACCAGTGTCGATCAAGAGCTCTACAAAAAGGGACTTGAAAATTTTGACAGGAACATAGAGAACACAGAGATCTACACGCGCATACCCTTCAAGTTTTTTGTACAAGCTTTCTGCAGTGCTCAAGCTCTAAAATTTCATCAAGTCTTCATCCACTGCAAGCATCGGAGAGATTTTCTTCCAAGGCTCATCTCAGCAACATTCTTTCTGAAAAAAAATTTATCTCTCGTCTAAGTGTTCTTGATCCAGCCTAGTTCATTCCAAGAAAATTCATTCAAGTGTTGATAAAAAAAGAAGCCAACACAGTTCTTCTATTTGAAGACTAAAGTTTTGTCATTTGAGTCAGAAACATTGCAACTCTTTTGTAACTGCAGGGTCCTTGTAGGATCTGAGTTTTCTGTAGGATTCTTTTGAGAAACTGAGTTGTAGGATCTGTGGAAAAGATCTGAGTGTAGATCTCTGGTTGTAAAGATTGAGATAGGGTTGTGTTTTGGCCTGAGTGTAGGATCCTGTGATAGAAGATCTGAGTGGTTGGACCTTGTGTTGAAGGTCTGTGGTAGGGGACTGTTGTTCTAGAGTTATAAGATCTTTTAATTTGAGTTAATTTGGAGAAGTTGTCTTAAGCTAGCACTTTGCTAGATAGTTGAAGGGGGAAAGTGGATATACACATAATTGGGGAACCACTATACATCTGGGTGTTCTGTGTTGTGACTGTGTTTTGTTTGTGCTAAATTATTATTTTGTTGAGCTTAATCAAAGAAAATATCAAGAAAGTCTAAAATCATAAAAGCACCTATTCACCCCTCCCCCCTCTCTAAGTGATTAGCAACTCTTATCTTTCAAGTGATATCAGAGAGAGATTGTTCAAAAAGGCTCAACAGCTGAACAAGAACCTAAAAGGTTGAAATATTTAAAGCATTATGGCTTCTAGAAAAAGCTATAAAGAATTGAGTTCAATGAAACTTCCTATCTGAAGGAAGGAAAACTTTGGTATATGGAAACAAAGGGTTAAGCTCTTTATGGAGGCCTCTGACCCTAGGATATTCACCACCATTGAAGAGGGGCCTTATATCCCAATGAAAGTCTCATCTATAGATGAAAATCTGAGAGTTCCAAAGAAACTCTCAGAAATGACAAAGAATGAAGTCATCTAGGTCATTATGGATAAAAGAGCTAAAAACATTATAGTCAGTATCATTGATGACTCTACATTTCAGAATCTTATTCACTGCCAAACAGCTAAGAAAATATGGAAGACTTAAATAGTTTACATAAAAGGCACGGAAGAAGTAAGGGTTGACAGAAAGTCATTATTGAATCAAGAGTATGAAGCCTTCAGGTAAGAGAAGAAAGACAGCATAGCAGAGTGTTATGAAAAATTCTTCAAGATAGTGAATGAACTAAAGAACTATGAAAGATCTTTCACTAACAATGAACTGAATAACAAATTCTTAAGATCTCTCAACAAGAAATGAGACATTAAAATTTGTGTTATAAGGAAAATGGGAAATCTGGGCAACATCCAGCCTCAGAACTTATATAGGAAGTTGTCTCATGAACTACACCTGAACACAGGAAAAGTAAGAAAGGGCAAGGAGAAGATAGTGGCTCTAAAGGCTGAGAGCTCCAGAAGAGGAAAAGAGAAGGCTTCATCCCCTCCAAGAATACCAGCTGAGTCAGAGGAATCTAAACCCAATAACTCTGGAGATAAACTATCTGATAGAGATAAGACCTTATTTACAAAGCAATTGAAGAAGATGTTGAGAGGGAGAAAGCATTGGAAGAATAAATCATCCTCATCCTCTAACTCCAAGAAACATTACAACAACTCGGAAAGATCTAGAAGAGACCCCAAAAGGGGCAAGTATGACAGTAACCAGAACAAATTTAATTCTGATGACACTATTTGCTTTGGGTGCAGAAAGGCAGGTCGCATGATTGCTGACTGTCCATCCAAGAGAATGGGCAGCAATAAATATGAAGAGAAAAGACATCACCCAAGTAAGAGATCTGAGAAGAGCCTTCTGGATAACAAGGAAAAGACCTTGAGTAACAGTGACTCAAGATCTTTTGAATCTGAAGAAGAAGTCTATGTTGGGTTGATAGCACTGTCAGAAGAAATGGAACCTGCTACTGCCAAGATAGGCATCAGAGCCTCATTGTCCCAAGCTGATAGTGACATTGAAGAAGAAGAAGACAGTTGTAGACTCATGGCTGTGAATGAAGGGGAAGATCAGAATGACTTACATCTTGATGAGGTACAACTCAAAACTCCTCTTTCTACACCTGATTATGAGACTGGTGCAGAGTCAGGGGTAGGCTCATCATCAAATGATGAGGTTGATTCTAAATCAGAGAACAAATTTGATGGGATGGTTGAGAAGTATGATGCTCTCCTTAAGGCATTAAAGAAAAGCAAGAAGTTTGCTAAAAACAGGCTGAAGAGCTTAAGTTTCATAAACCCCTGAAAGCTCAACTTGATGAGAAGATAGACAAGATCTATAAGATGAACTCTAAGATAATTGAGTTCGAGAAAATCACTGATACTTAGGCCGACATGCTGATTCAAAAAGAAGGAACCATCAACAGATTGGAAAGGGAGCACCTCAATGAGAAGAAGCTGGTGGCTAAATTCTCTAAGTCGCAGACAATCCTTCCAATTACTAACATCTTCTCTGCACCATATAGAAGTGGTGTAGAGTATACGAGAAAGTGAGAAAAGAAGATAAATTTCAAAGGGAAGACACTCATACAACCTACTGTCTTTCAAAAGGTTCTTCTAACATCAAACAGTTATGACCAGGAAAGTGTCTATGGACACTGGAAGAATAAGTGTTTCACTAGAGGAACTAAGGATATGCAACATGGAAAGAGTGCCCTTAAAGGAGCACATGAAAAAATTGAATAGAAGGATCATGACCCTTTTTTGTTCGGTGCCAACACCAGCACCAAGGGCAAAGAAAAAACTCTGAATGGAGAACTGCTAGGAAGGGAAAGGATGTGGCAGTGGCTGGGCAACCCAAGTCTCAACCAGCACACCACCACGTGTCATGCAAAGATTCGCATGCAGTATCCTTCAGATACACTTCTTGTCACAAGAAGAGTAATTCAATTCCTGTTGTAAGCCCCAAAAGGAGGTACAACAAGTATGAATGTTGGTGGTTCTAAAAAAATGGGTCACTTTGTCATTAATTGTTGGTTAAACCCAACTGTGTCAAGGGCAATCACTGGCAAGCCAGCATCCAAACTTGGACTAGTCCATAATGTACCCCAGATTGGTCAAAAGCTGAAGCAGGTTGTTAATACTAACAAGAATCTATGACCCAACAAGTTTTGGGTGTCTAAGAAGAAATCTTTTTTTCAGGAATGTCCAAAGGCCAACTACACTATAATTTGGTACCTAGACAGTGGATATTCCAAGCACATGACTGGAACAAAAAGCCTGTTGACAGATTATTCCTCAGTGTAAGATAAATCAAAAGTCATTTTTGGAGGATCGGACAGAGGAAAGACTAAAAGTTATGGTAAGATCTTCAATGTCATAATCACCATCACAAGGTTAGCTTATGTAGAAGGATTATAACACAATCTGATAAGCACAAGTCAACTATGTGATTTTGTCTATGTGATTGTTTTCCACAAGTATGAGTGTCTGATTAAGAAATCTGAAGAGATCATATTGACTGATACTAAGAGTGGAAATATATATTGCTTAAATTTCTTTTGTGCAAGCTCATATTCTTTTGTTTGTCCTATGCCTGAAAATGGAGCATCTTTTTGTGTGCAATGACACAAGAAACTGGCTCACATCAACTATAAGACTATCAATAAGTTATTATCAGAAAACCTAATTAGAGCTGGCCCTAAGTAAAAGTGTGTCTAGGAAAATCGGTGTCATGCATGCCAAATGGGCAAGCAAACAAAAGCCTCATTCAAACTCATTGGGGTTAAGAACTCCACTAGATGTTTAAACATGTTGCCTATGTTATTAATGGGGCGCCTAAGGCTCCAGGCCCGCCAGGCTCGGGGTTTGCACCTTTGTGTGTCATATTTACGTATTTAGAATATAAAAGGTACGGTTGAGTGAGATTTTTGTTGTAAATTTTTTTCTTCAAAAATTAAGAAAAAAAATAACGAAATAACTCAATAATTTTTTATAGATTTAGTGTTTGTGAAAGATAATTGTGCATTGAAACTTAGATATGATGCAAGTGATTACATGTATTCTATTTTTTAAATGATATAAATGATAGTAATGAATGATTAATTAGAAGACTAGATGAAGAATTTGATCGAGAAGCTAAAATAATGTTTGATGTTGATTAATTAAAATGGATGATATTGCGTCTTGTCTTCGTCAGGCGCGTGACTGCATCTTGAGTTTTGTGCCTAGGCTCCAAGACCCTTTTTGCGCCTTGAAGCGTCTTGCGCCTTTAATAACTAAGCAGACTGCGGCACATGGATCTGTTTGGTCTTATGTTAATTCACAGTTTAAAAGGAAAACTCTACGGCTTCATTTGGTTTAGCGTTTCTGGGCGGCGTTTGGAGCAAACACCACAGGACGGAGGGTAACCAAACGAAGCTTCGTCTCCGTTTGCACCATTTGTACACGCAGCAAGGAGGAAACGCCCCCCCCCCCCCACCGCTCCGTTTCGACCCCCACCTCCCCCCCTCTGGTTCGAAAGCTCTGTTTGGACCCGCTTGCTCCTCCCTCCACCGCTCAATCAAACGAAGCTTGCACCTTTGTGATTGTTGATGATTTCTCTAGGTTCACATGAGTGTTTTTTCTTAAACAAAAGTCAGATACCCTAGAGACATTCACCAACTTTGTCAGGCAAATCCAGAATGAAATGAGCAATTCTGTTGCCAAAATCAGAAATGAGCATGAAACTAAATTTCAATCAGGAGCAATGACCAAGTTGTGTGAAAACCTAGGTATCTTTCAGGTGTTTTTGTCATAAAACTCATTAACAAAATGAAGTTGTAGAGAGAAGGAATAAAACCCTTATTGAAGCTAGCAGAATTAAATTTAGTGACTCCTCACTTTCTGAATATTTCTGGGCTGAGCCTGTCAACACAGCATGTCATGTGCAAAACAGGGTTTTAATCAACAAGAAACATAATAAGACTCTCAATGAGCTTGTGAAAAGCAAAAAACCAACCTTAGTCTACTTCAAGATCATTAGAAATAAGTGGTGTTAAACAATGTGAAGCACTATCTGACCAAGTTTGTTGAAAAGACTTTTGAGGGTATTTTTGCTGGATATAGCTTCCATAGTAGAGCATACATGATATTCAACAAAAGAACCCAAGAAGTAGAAGAATCTATTGATGTTGTATTTGATGAGACCAGCCTGATCTATAAAGGCTGCCCTAAATCTTCTAGTGTTACGGGTATTGAGCAAAGGCTGAAAAAGCTGTCAATCAATGACCAGCAAGAGAAAAGTGAAATAACTTCACTAGATGAACTCATCAGAGAAGAAAGCTTTCCAACAGAAGATGTACATGATATTACTGAAGGGATACAGCAGGCTGAGACTCAAGCTGAACCTAAGGCATAAGAGAATGTAGGAAGATTGCCAACATCAACAAGACACCTAAGAGATCACACACATAATCAGATCATTGGTGACTTGGGTCAAGGAGTTAGAACTAGGAGAAGCACAATAAATAAAGTTATTCACCTGAGTTTTCTTTCTCAGGTAGAGCCAAAGAAATTTGAAGTAAGTCAAGTCTGATCCATCCTGGATCCTGACTATGCAAGAGGAATTGAACCAGTTCAAAAGATGTATGGTCTGGAAGCTTATCTCAAGGCCTCATGACCACAATATCATTGTGATGGCGACGTTGTTGATGCGGCCGTTGATCACCGACATAGGGAGTTCGTGGATTGGGATGGTCGTTGTCGCAAGCTTGAAGATGGGAGTCTACCACGACGTTTTTTCGCCAACACCGCGACATTCTTCGCCAACACCGCGACATATTTTGCACGACGTCCGCCGCCGCCATTTTAAATAAAATATATAATTATAAATTAAATAATTATAATTATATATTTTATTATTTCATCATTTATTGTTATTTCCTATCTTATTATTTCATTTCATATATGATGGGTGTCCATAGCCATCATGAGTATCTTTTATTTCATGCAAGTTTATTTTATTCTTATTTTATGCATTATTTGTTTAGATTGTTTCCCTATTTTATGAATGGTGGAGATTGAGTGGTGTAGCCTAAATAAGGCCTATATTGTCTTCCTATTTCATGTATGGTGGAGATTGAGTGGTGTAAGGCTATAAATAGCCATGTTTGTTGTTGATTTCATTAGTGAAGAATGAAATTTGAAAACCAGAAAAAATCTTGAGAGATTTCCCCCCCCCCCCTAAGGCAATTTTCGGCCAACCCTTCTCCCTACCTCTTCCTCCTCTCCTTGGCCGCCGGCCTCTCTTCTCTCCCTCCCTCTCTATTTCTCTCAGCCCCTCTTCCCTTTCCTACAAACCGCCGGCCACCCTAGCTCCATTCAAACCGCCACTTGCTCTCTTTCTCCAAGAACAAACCGAACAACAACCACACCTCTTCCCTATATAACTATTGGATTTTTCAAGGAACTCCCTCTTCTAGGGTTTTTGCGAAGGGAGACGGCTTGCGTTTTCATCGTCCGGCGCGGAACCGTGGAGTTGCGTGGGAATAGAATCAACCACCGTCGTGTGCGCATCCTCCACCCATCTCGTGGACGGAATTCTCGTGGGATTTTGGGTAACGATTTCCTATACCATCTCTCGTGTGATTCTTTCTAACTATTGTGAGATTTGGTGGAAACAGAAGGCTAGTATTTGGTCCTGATTTATATTGAAAATCGTGCTTGATCTAAATCTAAATTTCAAGGGTTATTTTATCCGGAATTTCTCGTATAAATTGGAGTGTTAGGCTTACCCTCGAATTAATTATTTTTGGGAACCGATTTTTAGACTTTATTTCAAAATCGAAATCTTAGTCAGGATTTTCTCTATTTGGAAATATGAATGTTTGCGCATAATTATATTTTGAATTGCTAATTGTCCGTCGAAACCATGGGTCTGCATCAATTTGGTATCAGAGGGAGGTTCACGTCAATTTCCTAATTGGCCCCTCCCCCTCTTATTTGGCACGTTAACACGCACTCACTCGTTGCATGGTATTTCATAAAAAAAATCAATTTTTAAATTTTTGGTCTGCAAATAGCGGCCTAAAATTTTTAATTTTTCTCAAAATCAAAAAAATAAAATTCTGAAAATTCTCTATCTTATTTTTAATAAGAAATCCAAAAAAAAAATTCATTAAGCCAATATTTTTATTAAGTTATTTTAAAATTTAGTATTTAGTGTGCCAATAGCGGACTATATTTTTATTTTCTCAGCAAAAAAATAAAAAAAAAATTTATTTAATAATCTACCTATTTTTCCAGCAAGAAAATAAAAAGAAATATTTATTTTATTAAGTAATTAGCAGGAATAATTCCATCTTTGAAAATTAAATAGGGTCAGGTTATGTAGTCATTGCATGTGCACCAGTTCTGGGTGAGTATTTTCTCTCTGGTTCTCACTAAATGGCATATGACGTATATGCTACCCAGTTAGACTATTCCTATGCTAATGATATGGCTAAACACACCCCTAGGACACACCACATTTATCCTACTTATGACGGTTTAGGGTATTCCCAAAATTTTAGAGACTGGCTTAAGGGATTAGAAATTTTTTTTAAGTGTCACGTATGGTACGACCACCAAAAGGTTAACATAGCCCGAGATCGATTAGTAGGTCGAGCCCGCGTGTTTTGGCTAAACGAAGAGCGTCGTGTAGGTAGTTATAAACATGTTTGGCCGGCAATGCGTAGCCTACTCTCGGATCAATTTGATCCCGCCTACCTCCGCACTGCTGACACAAAGCCTGTGAGTGAGTATCGTTGTGGAGCTAGACCCGTAGCTATTCACAGGAGTTACCCTATGCCTCAGGTTAGATCATTTCCCCACAACGATAGGACTACACTTAGTGTGCCTAATTCCACTCCTAGGGAAAATACGCAGTCTAGATCCTATGTTTTGGAATCGAAAAATGTTACTACTAGGGTTATGCCTCCTTTAGCCTCGATGTCTAAGCCCCCTGAAATAGTGACAAAAACCAATGAGGAATCTGATATAGATGTAGTATCCTTTGATGACCCTGTAGGTGAGAGTATTCCGTTATGTATGTTAGTGCCCGACGATACTGATGAGTCTGAAATTGAGATCGGATACCCTTGTGATTTAGAAGACGATGTATGGGATGATTATGTTCCGACCTGTGAGAGTATTACATTGCATATTACGTGCCCTACTAGCATTGTGTCTGTTCACCCTAGTATTGAGTGCCCTCTCCATGATATGATCCCCATCGTGTTAGAGCCTACGATCGCACCCACTGAGAAGTTATCTGACTTACCTGAGGAGCCTGAGAGTGAGGATGTCCCCATTGTTATTGTGGATGAGTTATCACGTGAGGGAAGGGTAATTTTGGACGATTCTGTTGGTGTGCACCCGGATGAGAGTACTTTGATGTCGTCACCGTTGGGTGAAATTTCTACTGATTTTAATTTTATCCCGGGTTTGATTTTACCGACCCTTCCCCCTATTTATTTGCCTATCTTAGATGACTTTTTAGGACGTAGAACTGATATTCCTAGTCTGAGTTGTTGTGTCACGCCGACATTATTAGTTCCTACTTTGACGTTGACTCAGCGTGTAGATATTACTATGTTGAGCGCACTAGTATTTGGACTATTCACCGCACCTCATAGATATGACTATACGTTACTTTTGACAGTTCATTTTTCTACGTGTCCGTCTACGGTTCCATTCCCTACTATGACTGACTCTGTTTCTTTGGCAATTGTGCCTCTGGATGTGGTATCCCCTAGATACTTATATACCACACCCGGTTGCACGCATTTATTCTCCATCATTTGTTGACCCTCATTTCCCCACGTTAGTGACTTTAGTTGGTCCCTTGAGTTGTTTCGCTCGCACATCTTTTCACATTCGGGAGCGTCCAATTCAATTGTTTATGATGAGCATTTTACCTTCGCATATCTTCATGCCAAGCGTGAAAATGTCAAAATTGAAATTAAGACTAAGGTTCTGGAGCCCGTTAAAATCATCCCTGATTATAAGGCTCCCGTGCCTCCTGACTTAACCCTCTTATCCTCCATGTTTGGGTCTAGTCATGTAGCACATGGATTCTCTCCTCATGTGTCTTGGACGTTAGTATTTCTTCTTAAGTTATGTCGCACGCACTTCCACGCTTTTTCGAGACTGTCCGACGCTAGAGCTAGTGATTTGAGTTTAGTCTGATCAGTCCCCGAGCGGATGCCTTCTGGCTCCGTTGATAAATTAATACGTAGGAATGCCGACCCATCCATGATTATGAAGAACGTCGGATTTTATGCTTTTATTTTAGATGTTTATATAGCACAGGGTGTTTCACTTTATTTCAAGTTTCCGGACTTTTTACTGTACGTCTCTGTTCTACTTGAGTGGCTTTCTCCGTCGTTTCTTCCTCCCACTACATATTCTTTTGGGTTGGGGAGTGTTAGTTATGTCGTGTCTATTTTCCACGTTGACTCCATGGCTCTTGAACCGGATGGTAAGATTCAAGTTTTATTTCTTTTGCTTGACACCCTTTCGAGTTTTCTCGAAAGTCTTGTTGTTTCTATGCCTGACAGGTTCGCCGTACCGATGGATGTTCATGCTACTACGACATGGATTGCGGGGCCAGATTTGCCCTATGTTGCTGCTCCTTTTGACTGTTCCCCCCTCATGGGCCACTCATCGAAGATGAGTAATTTTGAGTGGGGGAGGATTGATGGCGACGTTGCTGATGCGGTCGTTGATCCCCGACATAGGGAGTTTGTGGATTGGGATGGTCGTTTGCCGCAAGCTTGAAGATGGGAGTCTACCACGACATTTTTTCGCCAACGCCGCGACATTCTTCGTCAACACCGCTACATATTTTGCACGACGTCCGCCGCCGCCATTTTAAATAAAATATATAATTATAAATTAAATAATTATAATTATATATTTTATTATTTCATCATTTATTGTTATTTCCTATTTTATTATTTCATTTCATATATGATGGGTGCCCATAGCCATCATGAGTATCTTTTATTTCATGCAAGTTTATTTTATTCTTATTTTATGCATTATTTGTTTAGATTGTTTTCCTATTTTATGAATGGTGGAAATTGAGTGGTGTAGCCTAAATAAGGCTTATATTGTTTTCCTATTTCATATATGGTGGAGATTGAGTGGTGTAAGGCTATAAATAGCCATGTTTGTTGTTGATTTCATTAGTGAAGAATGAAATTTGAAAATCAGAAAAAATCTTGAGAGATTTCCCCCCCCCCCCTAAGGCAATTTTCGGCCAACCCTTCTCCCTCCCTCTTCCTCCTCTCCTTGGCCGTCGGCCTCTCTTCTCTCCCTCCCTCTCTATTTCTCTCAGCCCCTCTTCCCTTTCCTACAAACCGCCGGCCACCCTAGCTCCATTCAAACCGCCACTTGCCCTCTTTCTCCAAGAACAAACCGAACAACAACCACACCTCCTCCCTATATAACTATTGGATTTTTCAAGGAACTCCCTCTTCTAGGGTTTTTGCGAAGGGAGACGGCTTGCGTTTTCATCGTCCGGCGCGGAACCGTGGAGTTGCGTGGGAATAGAATCAACCACCGTCGTGTGCGCATCCTCCACCCATCTCGTGGACGGAATTCTCGTGGTATTTTGGGTAACGATTTCCTATACCATCTCTCGTGTGATTCTTTCTAACTATTGTGAGTTTTGGTGGAAACAGAAGGCTGGTATTTGGTCCTGATTTATATTGAAAATCGTGCTTGATCTAAATCTAAATTTCAAGGGTTATTTTATCCGGAATTTCTCGTATAAATTGGAGTGTTAGGCTTACCCTCGAATTAATTATTTTTGGGAACCGATTTTTAGACTTTATTTCAAAATCGAAATCTTAGTCAGGATTTTCTCTATTTGGAAATATGAATGTTTGCGCATAATTATATTTTGAATTGCTAATTGTCCGTCGAAACCATGGGCATGCATCACATTGGAACAAAGTGGGTGTTCAAAAATAAGCTGGATGAACAAGGAGTCATAATCAAGACTAAAGTGAGGCTGGTTGCAAAGGGATACAGACAGGAAGAAGGAATAAATTTTGATCAGACATTTGCACCAATAGTCAGACTGGAGGCAATAAAGTTGTTTCTAGCATATGCAGCTCACAAAAGAATTAAAGTATATCAAATAGATGTGAAGTTTGTCTTTCTCAATAGAGACTTAAAAGAGTAAGTATATATAGAACAACCTTCAGGTTTTGTAAATTCTGCTCACCCTAGCCATGTATATTATTTGAAAAAAATATTATATGGTCTCAAATAGGTACCTAGAGCCTGGTATGAGACTCTGTCTAACTTTCTCATTGAGAATAAGTTTTCAAAGGGAAAGATAGATAAGACATTATTCCTAACGAAAGTAAAAGACAAGATTTTGCTGGTGCAGATCTATGTAGAATACATCATCTTTGGGTATATAGATGATAACCTTTGCAAAAAGTTTGTTAACCTTATGCAAGGGAAATTTGAATGAGTAGCATAAAAGAGCTGAAATATTTCTTAATTCTCCAAGTAAAATAATTTGAGAATAAAATCTTCATCTCTCAGACAAAGTTCACAAAAGAGCTCATTAAGAAGTTTGGAATGGAGAGTGCAATCTCAATGAGGACTCCAATGAGCACCGATGTATCACTGAACAAGGATGAAAAGGGAAACATTTTAATGAAACCATATATAGATGTATCATTGGACCCCTACTCTAACTGTCGTAGACCAGACATCATGATTTTACATGTGTTTGTGTCAGGTATCAATTGAATCCTAAGGAATCTCATTATTCATCTGTCAAAAGGATTTTAAGATATCATAAGGGTACACCTAATCTTGGCTTATGGTACCCTAGGAGTAATGATTTTGAGCTGACAGGTTTTTCATATGCAGGTTTTGCAGGGTGCAAGGAAGAGAGGAAAAGTACCTCAGGAACATGTCAATTCCTGGGGAGAAGACTAATTTCCTGGAGCAGTAAAATACAAAGCAGTGTGGCTATCTTAATAGTTGAATCTGAATATATCTTTGCTGGAAGTTGTGCTCAATTACTTTGGATACAACATCAACTACGGGATTACAACATCCAGCTAAGTAGATCTCCTTTACTTTTTAATTTTTCAAGTGCAATCTCAATTACCAAAAATCTTGTATCACACAGAAGAATCAAACATATTGAGATTAGGTATCACATCATTAGAGAGCATGTTGAGAAAGCAGATATCTGTCTTAAGTTTGTCCTCACTGACAAACAAGTGGCAGACATCTTTACTAAGTCATTAGATGAATCTTTACTAAGCCATTAGATGAAGAAAAATTCGATTTCTTCAAAATTGAATTGGGCATGTTAAATCTATAGTGATTTTCATGTCTAACTTCTTTTTAATAATCTGTCCTTGTGTGGTTCTTCAATTTATTTGTTATGCAAATATTATATGGAATGCTGCTAGTAGTTATTAAGTCCCTAACAAAGATGCAGGAGATAAGCTTTATAAGGAAAATTACCGGCTTGGCGGGGAGACGCGGAAGGAATTTGTCGTCTATCAGGGAGGCTATCAGCACACCAGTTTCATATATTTTCTAAGATTTCTTTCTTTAAAATGTGTGCACCAAAAAGTCGGCACCAAGAGACTGAAGAGATGGCTCAGAGAGAAGTTCATACGGAACTTGCCCCTCAGCATTCTGAGTCATTAATTCTGGGAGAAGTTCAAGAAGAACTATTTGCCCTCCAGACAAAAGTTGTGGAAGAAAATTGTCACCTGAACCTTGTTATCATGGACAATGCACCAGTTGAGGGGGAGTTGGTCCAGGAAGACTTTAGCTAAAATACTGAGGTGCTGGAAGAAGATGAGAGGTCAATCACTGAAGAGATTGAGGACTCTGCTCAAAGTGACCTTGAACTAGGAGTGGTCCAGGTCATCAGAAAACTAGTGGAATACCCACCCACACTCCCTCCTGTTCAAGAAGAATTAGAAGAGTTTATCCCTAGAAATAATGAGATAGTTCTAAGAAAAGGGAAAAGTATGTTGGAAGAGCCAGACACTGATAAGCTCATCTCTTAGAAATCCACTCCAGACTACCTTTATGAGGACTATGAGTCTCACACAGGCCCCTCCCAAAGATCAGTTGAAGAAGAGCCCAAGGTTTCAACACCTCCTACAAGTGAAGAACACTCTGGTTCTTTTATAGCTCAGCTGTAAGTCATGCTGGACAATAGGGGAAGGAAGAATATAAGATTTTGTACAATCAGTGCAAGAACTGAGTATTGAACTGAATGAGCAGATCACGGCAGTGCAAAAAGAAATGCACCATTTAGATGCTCAAACATTGCATTTCTTCATAAAGGTTGCAGCTGATGTAGACTTCACTACTTCACTGCAAAGAAAAATGATAAGGCTCACCAGGGCATACAGGCTATAATAAACAATCAAGAAGCCACTGGAGCAAATCTTCACCAAGCCTTCCAAACAACTGCTCACAAGATGGCAAAACATAGAATGAATGTATTTTACAGGATTGACTTCTGCAGTCAATTGCTAGATGGTCAATTACTCCAAACCAAGAACACCATGGTTGCAGGAGTTAACATGCTGGAATAGAAGATAGCTGAATCTCAAGAAGTCATCTACAAGAACACATTTGAAGAAATCAGAAACGGGGAGAGGACAGTAACTCATCAATCTACCCATCAAGCCATATGGACCTCCAATGCCATTAGGGAAGCTGTTGGTACCCTAGTTTGATTTGAGTTTAGTCTTGTCTTCTTAGTCTCTTGACCCATGAATTATCTATGGTCAAGGTTAGTTGTCTAGCTGTAGAGTTCCCAGCTTATCCAGATAAGAATTTGGTTAAGTAGTTTGTTCGTTCGACTATGGTCGAACGCCGCTCGACTATCGTCGACTAACTGTTCGACGACCGTCTATCAGTTGCTCGACGTTCTGTCTGCGTGGATAGTTCGACTATCTGTTGATAGTTCGACTATCTGTGTGTTGTGATAGTTCGACTATCTGTTGATAGTTCGACTATCTGTTCTGCGTTGATAGTTCGACTATCTGTTGATAGGTCGACTATCTGATAGCTCGACTATCTGTCCTGATAGTTCGACTATCCGTTGTTCTGTGATAGTTCGACTATCTGTTGATAGATCGACTATCTGTTTCTCTTCTGATAGTTCGACTATCTGTTGATAGGTCGACTATCGGTTTTGCTTTGATAGTTCGACTATCTGTTGATAGGTCGACTATCTGATAGCTCAACTATCTTCTGATAGTTCGACTATCTGTTGTGATAGTTCGACTATCTCCTTTGATAGTTCGACTATCTGGATCGTTCGACTACCTGCCCGATAGTTCGACGATCTCCGTTCTTCGGTCGACGATCTCCGAGGGTCGTTCGACGTTTTCTGTCTGCCTTTTTATTTTTGTATTTATTTATTCTATTTAATTAATTAATATATTATCTGGCATTTTATTTCAGTTGTTTTATGATAATATTTCCAGGCAATATCTGCTCCATCTCTTTTGCCTGAGTCAAATCTTTTCAGATAAAGTTGTTTGTCTTATTAGTTGACAGTGTATTTTACATTATCTGCTGTCAGTCCTTTATAGCCGTTAGACTGAAAAGTCTTCCTTCTGCTATAAAGAGTTTGTCTCTGATGTGATTTTATTTAGTACCTGTATTATCAGATTGCTTCCTGCAGCTTCTTTGAAAAAGTCTTTGTGATATTTGCAGCCCCGGTTTCAAGTTTCAGAAGAAGACAAACAGTTCAAATTGAAAAGAGTCGTTGCTTGTTGCTGCTATAAAAGGAATCCTTTGGAGAAGGATTTCAGCTAGCTAACCAGTTATTCTAAGAGTTATTCAATTAGCATTCAAGCTTCCATCAAGACCAAGTTAACTGCTCTCAGCAATCTTCATTCAACTGAGAAGTGTTAAGCTCTTCTGCTCTTCTTCAACCTGAGTTCTCCTGCTTCCAGGAAGTTCAGACTCAGAGTTCTTTTGAAAAAGAAGAAGAGGAAGATAGCTGCTAGAAGATTTCTATTTTATATTTTATATCTTCTTATAGTTTTTCCTTCAGTTCTTACTGAAGTGTTTTCTGCACTGAAGCAAGACTTCACCTGGACATTCTTTGAGCCAGGGGGAGCCTTGATTCTTTTGAGCTTTCTAGCTCAGTGCAAGTCTTTGTGCTTCTCTAATCTATTGTAAAATAGAGAAAACTTTTTAACCTTCTTTCCCCCTCCTGTACAGGGTTATTACTCCCTTTAAAAGTATCCCTTGGTGGCAGGGCACCTGATCAAAAACCTGTGTTCGGTTTTTAGACACCTGATCAAAAGTCTAAAGGGTTTCTAGATCTACCTGAAGCAGATCTTGTGGTGGCAGGGCACCTGATCAAAAACCTGTAGTGGATTCCTACCTTGTTGGTAGAAGAGTGGACGTACCCAAGTTGTTTGGGGAACCACTATAAATTCCTTGTGTCGTCTGGCTTGCTTAATTTAATTACTTGCATTGTGGCTGTGATTAGATATAACTAGGTTTGCTAGTTGCTGATTAGGATTTCCAAGCCTTAACTGTAACTACAGTTAGCTTGAGTTTGTGCACAACACTTGTGTTAGGCTTTAGGGTTATCTCCTTATCTATAATCTTTTCATTCCGCATTTCACTCCAAGGGAGTTGGGTAGACTATTAAGTTTTGTCTAGTGCAAAATTTGATAACTCTATTCACCCTCCCTCTAGAGTAGTATCTATCCCTTCACTTTCAGAAGCCCTGAATCTGGAACCAGTACAGTACTCACCACTGCCAGAGCATGCACTCCAGAACACTATGAAGACTACTGAGTGCGGAAATACCTTGGGGCTGAACTATTTGTCTTGGGACTTACATGTTATTCAGCTTAATGTAAAACTTCAATATTTCTGGGTATTTATATATAATCTGGAATGTCTTGTCCATATGCATTTCTGTCTTTTTATCTTTCTCTGTCTTTATGTTTATTGTCACATAAGGTTCTGACATTTTCAAATATAGCGAGATTGTTGGGAATATTGTCGACAAGATTCTTGATTTAAAGAAGCCCTCAAGATGATAATGAACATCTTGTACTCGATGTGTGTGTTAGTTTTGTTGTGACGGGCTTAACAGAAGTGTTTGGCTAATGTAGTGTTAGGTTTTTGGTCACCCAAATAGGGTTTTGCCCTTGTAATCCCTCGATGCAAAACTCATGTTGACCTATGATCTAATCCTATATTAGGCATATCACTATCATGAGAAGAAATAGAGAAGTCAAAAGAATTTAGAGGCAGGAACTCAAATTAGTCTAAGTCAAATGTCGACTGCATCGGCTAGAAGCTAAGTGTTTTGTAGACTACATCGACTGGAAAGTGTCGACTGCATAAGCTAGAAGCTAAGTGTTTTTTTACTACATCAACTGGAAAGTGTCGACTGCATAGGCTAGAAACTAAGTGTTTTGTCGACTACATCGACTGGAAAGTGTCAACTGCATAGGCTAGAAGCTAAGTGTTTTGTCGACTACATTGACTGGAAAGTGTCGGCTGCATCGACTATAAGCTAAGTTATTTATCAACAGCATCGATTGCAAGAATAAGTAATTTGTCGACTACATCGTTTAGAAGGCTATAAATTTTGTCGACTGCATCGACTAGACTGCGACAGAAGGATTTCTGCATAGTTAAATGCTTAAGTGTTGGATGCTTTAAGTTAGGTTCTTAAAGTACATCATGTTGACTACATAAAATCAATAAGAGCTAAAAGACTTTGTCGACTGCATCAAGAGAAGTTTTACTTCAAAGTTTTTATTGGGATGAAGCATGGTCTAACGGCTCTCTCATGTGATTAAGCCGCAGATTGCGCAATCTATTTGAATTAATTCGAATCCCGCTTTCTGCTGCTATGATCAAGGTGCTGCTAGAGGAAAAAAATTATTCTCATTGATTTCAGAATCTTTTTAGTTATAGAACTTTCCTAAGGTAAATTCTTTAGCCGTTGGAGCTTTCCTTTCCAAGCCTCAAAACCTCTGCCGATCCAGATCTCTATAAAAAGGGACTTTAAAATTTTGACAGGAACATAGAGAATACAGAGATCTACACGCGCATACCCTTCAGTTTTCTGTGTAAGTTTTCTGCAGTGCTCAAGCTCTAAAATTTCTTCAAATCTTCAGTCACTGCAATCATCAGAGAGATTTTGTTCCAAGCCACATCTCAACAACATTTTTTCTGAAGAATTTTTCTCTCTGGTTTAAGTGCTCTTGATCTAGCCTAGTTCATTCCAAGAAGATTCATCCAAGTGCTGATCAAAGAAAAAGAAGCCTACATAGTGCTTCTATTTGAAGACTCAAGTTTTGTCAATTGAGTCAGAAACATTATAACTCTTTTGTAACTGTAGGATCCTTATAGGATCTGAGTTTTCTGTAAGATTCTTTTGAAAATCTGAGTTGTAGGATCTGTGGAAAAGATCTGAGTGTGGATCTCTGGTTTTAGATATTGAGGTAGGGTTGTGTTTTGGCCTGAGTGTAGAATCTTGCGATAGAAGATCTGAGTGGTAGGACCTTGTGTTGAAGGTCTGAGGTAGGGGACTATTGTTCCTGAGTTGTAAGATCTTTTGATTTGAATTATTATTCTGTTGTGTTTAACCAAAGAAAAAACTAAGTCTAAAATCAGCAAACCATCTATTCACCTCTCTCTAGGTAATTAGTAACTCTTATCTTTCAAATGTGACAAGCTTCTTATGAGAGGGAGAGTAACACATATAGCCTTTTTGAGCATGAGAGTAGCAAACGAACATATATTTGGAGGCACATGGAACAAGTTAGTCCATCGGTGGACCAAGATTAACAGACGTTGTCAAAGACACAAGGTGTCATGGGAAAATGAGATTCAGAGGAATAGAGAATGGAAAAGGGGGGAGAAAAGTCGAGTACCAAGAAAGGAAGGCGATTAATCAGGTAGCAGGTGGTGGAAACAGCGAACTATCAATAGAAGTTGGAACCTGCATCTAGAATATAAGGGACCGGGCAACCTCGAGAAGATGACGATTCATCCATTCGGCCACACCATTTTGTTGTGGCGTATATAGACAAGTGGTTTGGAGAAAATGCTCAATGCTTTACATGTGTCTTGAAAGAGGTCACTAGTATATTTGTGTGTATTATTCGTGCATAAGATTTTAATAGAGCGTGAATTAGTTTTGTCTCAGCGAGAAATGAACAAAAATGCTCAGTAACTCAAAGTAATCGCGTAGTAAATACAACCATGTTATACGAGAATAATCATCAATAAAAATAACAGAAAAACGATAGCAAAAGATACTGGGCAATTTGTAGGGGCTCCAAATATACGAATGCACTAAATCAAAAGGAGACGCGCTCTGAGTAGGAGAGAAAGTAGAACTATGTTGTTTCTCGTAAATACAGGAATCACATTGAAAATCAAAAAAGGAAAAATCAAGAAGAGCTCGTTGGAGGATATGCAGAGGAGCATGATCAAGAAGTCGGTGTCAGTCGATAGAAGTGATGGTGGAGAGAGCCAAAGTGGGAACCAAGTTGGGAAGATACAGAATGTACAACCCATTAGAGAGTTGGCACCTACAATGATAGTCCCAGTCTGTCGATCCAGCATCACAAACGAAGAGGAAGAAAAAGTGATTAGAGAGTCATGATTCCGAGTAAGACGACTGACAGAGAGCAGATTAAGCTGAGAGGCAAGAACATGCTGGACAGGATGGAGAGAAAAAGATGGGGTAAGATACATGTCGCCAGAACAGCAAATCAGGATCGTATCATCATTGGACGACATGATAAACTCACTATAAGTTTCATTCGTATACCGAGTTGGCCTCACCAGGGTAATATGATCAGTAGACCTGGACTCCACTGTCAAAAAAATACTGTGGGAAAAGAAGGAGATACCTTCGGTAGAAGCAAGAGCAACAAAACCAGAGCCCCGTGTTAATAACCCCTGGAGTTATTGCAGGTCATCGCGCAAGGAGTCAATATCGAAGAGGGAGGTGGAAGGAACAACCACTGCAGAAGAAGCAAGTTTCGGCGACGGTGGTGGGAACTAGTGCTTCTTGAAGCAAGTAGCTTGAAGGTGATTGGTGGGGCCACAGTAGGTACATAGGCGATTGCTCATCCGAGAGGAGCGAGAGGGCCATCAACACAGCCCCCTCCGTGAAAGCTCGATGGACCCTGAGACCCAGATAGAGGAGGTTGTGGTGCAGGAGATTGGTGGAGAAGAGTTGGTACAGGAGGCATAACGGCATCGGGCGGTGGAGTGACCTTAAGAATCATAGATCACGCGTTTGAGACTCTGAAAGAGACGAAACAACAAGAGAAAAGAGGATGGTCACCCTAATGCTATGAGGATGAGACAGAAGCCAGGTCATCACGAGAGCAATACCCATTGCGTCTTTCTGCACACGCTGCACCGCAAAGTCCAGCGAAGGGGGGTGGTGCTGGATCCAGGTTTCAACAAAAGTCTTTGACCTGGTAACAAAATAGGTCAAGTCACCAGTCACCCCAGGGTCGACATCCTGGAGATCAGTGGGGATATCAAAAAGATGTTGGAGGCTATCTTGATCGGAGTAAAGTAACTGAAGCTCATCCTACATAGCTTTAGTAATGTCATGGTACATGGTCATGGGGTATGGCTCAGTCTCCATGGAATTGAAGATCCAAGATTGAACACGCCCATCATCCCGGAGCCTTTGCTCTGTACGCCCATCAGGAGGAGCATTGGTAGCACGATGAAGTCCTTTTTTTGCAGGACACGGCGCACCGAGTGCACACATTAACCAAAGTTTTTCTTCCCAGTGAGGGAGATTGTAGTGATTTGTAAATCATCCCAAACATCGGGAAGAGGAAACGCAGCACAGGTCGGAAGGGATCGGGCACCATGCAAGTCCATGACCGCAGGTGGTGGCCTGTAAACAAGCTGAGTAGGAGAGATCGCCCACGATGGGGAACAGAAGAACAGAGTCAGGAGTGGCGGTCTCAACAAGGAGATGCCACAGGAGTTGCGGTCTCAACTAGGAGGGGGTGCAGGCTTTGAGAGAGAGGCCGCATATGAGGGAAGACAGTGCAATCGCAACAGGAGAGACCGTAAAGGGTGGGGTATGCGAGCTTGGAAGGAGAGGCCACCAATGGTGGCGTGCGCCGATTTTGAGGGGGAGGCCGCAAGCGAGAGGTGTTGCGGGATCTGGAGGAGAGTCCACTAATAGCGGTGTGCGCTGGTTCGGAAAGAGAGGCTACAAGCGGGAGGTGGTGCGGGCTCTGAAGGAGAGGCCGCAAATGGGGGGCGTGGGCAGGTTCGGAAGGAGAGAACCCAAGAGGGATGAGGGGCGGGCTCTGAAGTAGACGTAGCAGAATGGGAAGGCTGGCGGGCACAGCAGCCGCGCATAGGCACAGGAGGTGTGTACGGTCACGGGAGGAGGTTGCGCGGAAATGGAGGGAAACAGCAGGCGAGGCCAGTGGCCATAAAAGAGCAATAGGTCCTCACAATTGAGAAGGCCAAGAGGGCAGGAACGAAACTGCGAGCACTGCAGTCAGAGAGAGAGGCCATGGGAACAAAACTAAGGGTTGTACGGTCTGGGCGGATACAAGACGAGCCCACTCGGAGAAGGTGCGGGAGCAAGGAGCTCAATCACGAAAAAAATGGTCCACGGAAACAACTATCTCTGACACCATGTAGAGAAATAAAGAAATTTGTATTTCCTCTAAAATGGGTTACAAAAAAACATATAATACTCCATGTATTTGTACATTTATATAGAGAGGAGTAAAGGGATAACTCCATCCTATGTTATGGGACTAATCTCCAAAGAAAGAAAGATCTAACAGACAAGTGAATGGGCCAATGGTATGGGACTAATCTCCTAAGAAAGAAAGAACTAAAGAACTAGTGAATGGACCTTCATATGGGCCTTCACAAGGGCCTTATATTTACATATTTCTAAATAATTCAATGTAAAGAAGTTGCCTTAAATTTTCTATATTATCAGTACTAGAATGAAGAATTTTATAAGCGACTAGATACCAAATATGGAGAGCGTGATATATAAAATTGCTCGAGCTAAAGAAAAAAAGACGAGATTTAAGTCAAGTAAAAGACATAAAGGATGAAATAAATATAGTTTTGACCGATGAAATGGATATTAAAGAGCGATGGAAAAGATATATTTATCAACTTTATAATGAAACAAAGGACAATGAATTGAACTTGGAATAGTTAAGTAAATCAGAGGAGTATAAGAACATAACATTTTATCGTAAAATTCAGGTATTAGAGGTAAAAGATGTTCTAAATAAGATGAAAAATGGAATATTGTTGGGTCAGACGATATACCTACCGAAATATGGAAATGCCTAGGAATTGAAGAAATTTTGTGGCTTACATGTTTTTTCAATAAGATACTGAAGTCAAAGAGAATGTCAGATCAATGTAGAGAAAGTATTTTGGTATCTTTGTATAAGAATAAAGGAAATATACAAATTTGTGTTAATTACAGAGGAATTAAATTGATGAGTCATACCATAAAACTATGGGAACGAGTAATAGAAAGAAAAGTAAGACAGGAGACTAACATCTCGGAGAATCAATTTGGATTCATGTCAGGGAAGTCGACTACGGAAGTTATACATTTCTTGAGGAGACTTATTGACAACTATCGAGAAAGAAAACAAGATTTGCAAATGCTATTTATTGATCTTGAGAAAGCTTATTATAGAGTTATAAGAGAGATCTTATGGAGAGTCTTAGAAAAGAAAGGTGTAAATGTTTCATATTTTGACATAATCAAAGATATGTATACAAATTCAGTGACAAGGGTGAGAATATCTGGAGGATTAACACAGGAATTCCCTATCATTGTTGGCTTACATCAAGGTTCAGCTTTAACTCTTATCTCTTTACCCTTATCTTAGATGAGCTCACCAGACATATGCAACAAGCAATAGCTTGGTGTTTATTGTTTGCGGATGATATCGTTTTTTTTGATGGGACACAGAGGGTGTTAACGCAAAACGTGAATCTTGGCGAGAAACTTTAGAAAAAAAGGGTTTTAGGTTGAGCAGGGCAAAGACAGAGTATATGGAGCTTAAATTTAGCAGTACAAGAAGGACAGATGACTTCGTTATTAAGTTGGGTGATCAAGATATTTCCCATAGTGAGTGTTTTAAATATCTTGGATCGATAGTTCAAAAAGACAGAGGTATTGATAAAGATGTGACACATAGAATCCAGCGGATTGGTTGAAGTGGAGAGGCGCGTCAGAGATCTTATGTGATCATAAAGTACCACTAAAACTTAAGGGCAAGTTATGCCGTGCTGCAATTAGACCTGCAATGCTCTATGGTTCTGAGTGTTGGGCAATGAATTGTGTACATGAGCAAAAAATGGGAGTTGCGGAGATGAGAATGCTTAGGTGGATGTGTGGACACACGAGATTGGATAAAATTAGGAATGAAAGTACGAGGGGATAAGACAGGAGTAGCACCAATTACAGAGAAGATGCGATAAACTCGTCTAAGATGGTTTGGACACGTACAAAGGAGACCATTAGAGGCACCTGTTAGGCGTTGTGAGAGTCTAGTCACTATGCATGTTAAACGAGGGAGAGGTAGACCAATAAAGACTTGGAATGAAAATGTAAAGAAAGACATGATGTACTTAGGCATTAATGAGATTATGACAAAAGATTGGGCACAATAGCGACAAAGGATCCATATAGCCGACCGCACTATAGTGGGATAAATACTTGAATGTTGTTGTTGTATCAGTACTAGAATGAATATTTTCAATAGAAATGATATAAAACAAGGGCACTGTTAACTACAGTAGTGCAACTAACTTCTTACTCTAAAATGGGAAAAATGAAACGATAATTTTACGCTTCTTAGTCTTGCATATCATAAGAGAATAAATATTTTAATTACTTTGTTATATTTCTATATCTACCTCATAAGAAAAGGAAACTCTATATAAAATCATTTTACTGACAGTTGTAACAAGTGCGTGAGACCTAGAATTTGAAGGAAGAAAAAATTGGTTGTGTGATAATACGTCTTACTCTTAACCATTCACATTCAGATTAATGGTTTGGAATACATGATATCTACCAAAGAGAAAATCCTCAAACAAATTCTGATAATACTTTATATGTAATATTGGTGAACATTTTCTTTCATGCAAATCATATGATTAAATTTAGTTGGCTTTCTACGAAATCCAACAATTTATTACAATAATCCTTATAGTGTCATCTTACCATGAAAAGGATTCAATAAATTCTCATAATTGTTGGACCATTTATGAGAAGACAATCAAACGTACAAACCTTAGATTTACTAGTTTGCTCCCGAGAGGAGGATGTGTAGAAGAAATCATTATCAAGACGCAAGGGCCAGCCTAGCTTAAAACAATTGGTTGACCTGCAAGTTTAAGAGGAAACCATAATATTCTGTTGACCACTATATTACATAAAACATGAAATCTTCTCAACAGATGCACAGCTTACCAAAAAAACTCATTCAAATCATCATAATTACGCCATTTAGAATGGTCGGAAATACCATTTTTATTCTTCTGAGCTTCCTTCATCAACAAAAAGGAATAGAAATATTTTACGACAATTATGAAACACTAATGCAGTAGAAGCATTGAACACAATGAGATATAACCTCGTAGATAACTTTGTAAATTGGGGTGACAATATTTTCTAGAAATGATTCATTTCGTCCTCCATAAGTTGGGATTACTTTCTCTCCAGTATTTAAGCTAACAGCACTAGATAGCACTCCATATAACTCGTATGCCATCTGAAACAGATACTTTATCTACTCAAGAAGAGCATGACAGAAAAAATGGACATAAAATAATGCAACATTATGAAATATTTTAAGGGCTCATTCGTTTGTACGGAATTGGAATTTGATATTGAAATTGAATATTGGTGAATATTGTGAAATTGAATATTGATGACTAATTCCAATTCCAGCGTTCTCCTAATAAACAATATTGATGAATATTGTGAAATTAATCAATTCTTTTGTTCCCTTGTTAAATAAAATTCAATCTAAGAATTGGAAAATATGATGAAGAAGCTAAAATTTTTTCACATATACAACAACATTCAAGTTTCTATCCCACTATAGTGGGGTCGGCTACATGGATCTTTTGTCGTCATTGTGCCCTATCTTTTGTCATAATCTCACTAATGCCTAACTACATCATGTCATTCCTTATAGTTTCATTCCAAGTCTTTATTGGTCTACCCCTCCCTCGTTTAACATGCCTAGTGACTAGACTCTCACAACGCCTAACAGGTGCCTCTAATGGTCTCCTTTGTACGTGCCCAAACCATCTTAGGCGAGCTTCTCGCATCTTCTCTGCAATTGGTGCCACTCCTGTCCTATCTCTGATACTTTCATTCCAAATTTTATCCAATCTCGTGTGTCCACACATCCACCTAACCATTCTCATCTCCGCAACTCTCATTTTTTGCTCATGTACACAATTCACTGCCCAACACTCAGAACCATAGAGCATCGCGGGTCTAATTGCAGTACGGTAAAACTTGCCCTTAAGTTTTAGTGGTATTTAACGATCACATAAGATCCCTAACGCGCCTCTCCACTTCAACCAACCCGCTCGGATTGTATGTGTCACATCTTTATCAATACCTCCGTCTTTTTGAACTATCGATCCAAGATATTTAAAACACTCAGTATGCTAAATATCTTGATCACCCAACTTAATAACGAAGTCATCTGTCCTTCTTGTACTGCTAAATTTAAGCTCCATATACTCCGTCTTTGCCCTACTCAACCTAAAACCCTTCTTTTCTAAAGTAGAAAAAATGTGCGTCCTGGCAAAAAAATGCGCGTCTGGGTACAAAATGTGTGCCCGAAAAAAAAAACACGTGCGGGGCAAAAAAACACGCTTGGTCAACAAAACGTGCGCTCGGGAGAAAAAACGTGTGTCGGGGCAAAAAAACGTGTCCGGGCGACAAAACGCGTCCCGGGTGAAAAACGCGCGCTCGCGCGAAAAACGGGCGCCCGGGCGAAAAACACACGAAAAACACGGGCGTGGGAAAAAAATGTGTGCACGAGCGAAAAATGCGTGCCCGGGCAAAAAACGCGCTCTCGGGCGAAAAATGCACACCCGGGCGACAAAACGTGCTCTCGGGCAAATAACGCGAGTTCAGGCGAAAAACGCGTCTCGGCCAGAATTATCAAATTCTTATATAGATTGAAAAGAATTATCTTTAGTTCAAAATAAATTCCACGGAATTCATAAAAATTTCAATTTTAACGTCAAGTGTACAAACGAACGATAGAATTGGAATTAGACCTTCAATTCTAATTCCAGGAGCTCAATTCCGTCCAAACGAACGGACACTAAAAGATTTTCCAAATCAATTCTTCATAATTCAGGAGTGCTGGGAGTGGATAGGCAGATTAATGAGTATGTTAAATTGTTGAGTTGGAGGTGTTAAATTAGGGATGTATATTATTTGGCAAATGGTGGGATATTGTAAGAATATCAAGAAAAGAGAAAGATCGGAGGCATTGTCCCTAATATAAACAGCCCTCAAAAACAAGTTTCACTAGCAAACTAAATTTTTTTAAAAAAAGGTAAAAACACTCCAAGTTGAGCCTCTCAGAATCCTTAACAATGGGAAAGTGATAAAAGAAACTACAAAACAAGTTAAACAAATTGGAATGAAGAATTTGAATATCATAATCAGTCCAAAAGGATATAATATTTATACTTCACCTGACTATCAAAAAGACTACAAATGAAGTGCAACCAACAGACAAATAGATATATCCCACCATATTAAAAAGGATAGAAATTAAATGATGAAAATGTAGCATATGCATTCTGGCATCAACAGTAAGAAGCAGTGGAACACAATGAGATATAGGGTCTGTTTGACACTCCGTCCCGGTGGCACGCCGGCGAGGAGAGAGACAATGCCCGGTGAGAACGGCGGACTGTTGTTCGGCAATCCAGCGACAAAACGGCCGGGCTGCTGCCCTTTCAGGCCGGGCGTTTTCAAAGGGCGCTTGCAAAACTGTCCAAACAGGATTTCTCCGACTCGTTCCCGCTGGAACGGAGCGGCGCTGGGTTGTCAAACGGGGCCATAACCTCATAGATAACTTTGTAAATTGGGGTGACAATATGTTATGGTTGTGCATGCCGACGACACACTGCGGAGAGTCTACACATTGAGGAAGGTGACGGCCCCTAGCCTACAAGGATTAGAGGAGACCATGGGAATCATCTTCATTTAAATATTTTTGTTTGAATGTTAATTCTGTTTTTTCAATGCGCACACCGGAGCTCAAGCAATTCGCACCTTTCTGTTATAAAGGGTGTTGTACGTCACATTAGGTTTTTCATGCTTGAATGAATGTGTTTTAGGGTTGCTCCCTAAGTTCTTCTCCTTCCTCTTCCCCTTCTTCCTCTTCTCACCTCCACCGGCCCCCTCCTATGTCAGGTTCTTCTCCTAGTTCGTATTAATTTGATCCGACCTGCCTCACCGCCTGCTCTTCAAGCCGCCGGTGTTCTACCCCACGCATCTAGCCGCCCTTCGGAGTCCCCTTCCCGGTGCATCACTGCTTCCGCTTCCAAGCAAGACTCACGAACCCGCTTCGCTTCACACGACCAACAGCCAGACGCGATCGGCCAGCAACCGCGCCTCCTGATCACACTTAACGCTCGCGCTCCACGTCCGCATCCTCCTAGACGACTGCGACCTCCAACGCCCAACACCGTGTGCCGCTCACTGTCACCGCCCAATGGTTCCCAACACCTGTGCCTCCAAACCTCACTCTAGATGTTGTTGTCGACGTCCTTCCGTCGCGTGGAGGCTCACGATCAACTCAACGCCTCCATGCACGCCTCACTCCTCTCCCTTTATTCCAAGATTGACTCCCTCTAAGCATCGGCCTCCGCATCCAACGCATTCGTCTTTGGATCGCACGTGGACGGGGGACCCCCACCACGGCGTCGTGCATCCGCACCCTACCCCTGAGACCGTCCATCCGCCCCAACGGGCCGGTCCGCACTATCCCTCCGACGTCGACCTGTTAGGTTGGATCACCAAGGCGGAGTAGTATTTCAACCTTAACCTCACACCGGATCAGGACAAGGTGTTTACCGCTATTGTCAGCCTTGACGGCTCCGCGCTACATTGGGCTCGGTGGCTATGCCAATCCAACCAGTTTCTCTCCTGGGCCGAGCTCAACCGGGAGATGATTCGGCGGTATGACCACTGCTACTCCGGCTCCGCTATCGAGTGGCTTTGCGGCATCCGCTGGACGGCCAATTTGGATGACTACATTGATGAGTTCGTCACACTGCTCACCCATGTTCTCGGCCTTCTGCCCTACCACTACCTTGGCTTCTTGATGCAAGGCCTGCTTCCGCATATCCGCTCCCGACTTCGCATGCACCACCCTCAGACGATCTCCGGCGCCCTTGGCATGGCGTGTTTGGTGGAGGCCGACTCTCCCCTATACCTCACGCTTCTCCAGCAGGCCACCCCCCTCCGCAGCCACCTTGAAGACCGCCCGCCTCGACTCCTTCGCCACGCCCGCCACATGGGGGACACCTCCTAGGGCGCCCCTCGGCCCCTCACTGACTCTCAAACAGTGATTACAATGAACTATGCAGCAAGGGCCTATATTTTCGGTGTCGTCAACCCTATTCTCCCAACCATGAGTGCCCCGTGAAGGAGTTTCACGCCAACATCGGTGACGACGACCCTGAGGTTACCATGGATGACTTTGAGGTTGTAGAGCTTTCAATGGAGGGTACCTCCATCGACCTCGTCATAGCTACGTTCCACCGTTTGGAGTTATCTGTGTCTCGGAAGGCAGGATCTCCGGGCCGCAGACCATGAAGCTCACGGGCACGCTTCGTGATCGTCCGATTATCGTCATGGTAGACAGCGGCGCGAGCCACAACCTCATCTCTGAGTGACTGGTGCAGCAGTTCTGACTTCCGTCGGTTCCATCATCGGATTTTTCGGACAACCTTGGCGATGGGTGATGCCGACCGACTCAGGGTTGCTGCCCTGCCGTGACTCTCTCTGTGGGGTCTTGTTTCGTGACTGCAGACTTCTACACGTTCGACCTTGGCGGTATTGACACCATTTTAGGTATGGCTTGGCTCCGCGCGCTTGTCGATGTGCGTGTCAAATGGGATACTATGACCATACAGTTCCTCCATGGGGTTCAGCCGTGTCATCACAACGGTAACTCTGCTCTCTAATCTCCTTCTGCACGATCCAGCGAACCATTGACGTCAACTTCCCCGCGGGAGTTTGGCCCCTCTTGGGGCCGTCCGTTGTGCCTCCCTCTCACCCGACAGACCTTCTGGAGCTTCTCACCGCATTCGTCGACGTCTTCCAGCCTCTGATAGGATTGTCATCAACCCGACTGACCACGTCATTCACCTTCATCCTAGGACCCTGACATTCTCGGGGAGGCCGTGCCATTAAGGTCATGTGCAGTGGAATCAGATCGAGCATCTAGTGTAGGAGATGTTGATGGGGGGCTCATTCGTCCTAGTGCGAGTCCAGTCTCTAACTCAATCCTTTTGGTTTAGAAAAAGAACGAAAGTTGATGTCGTACTACCCAGCCAAAATACTTGATCGTCGTTAACACCTTTTGGGGGACCCTAGTTCAAAGGAGGTCCTTGCTGCTTGGCTTAACCATCCGGAGTTCGAAACCACGTGGTTACCTCGAGATGACTTTTGCCGCCAGTTCGTCGACTACTGGCTTAAGGACAAAGCATATTTTCTAGACGGAGGCATTGTTACGATTGCGTATGTCAACGACATGCCGGGGAGAGTCAGCACTCGGAGGAAGGCGACGAA